>QEPC01003117.1:4070175-4113016 GCA_003113815.1 Sphenodon punctatus
GAAGGAGCCGCTCCGGGGCGCGGAGGGCGAGGCGGTCCCTGAGGTATGAGGGGCCGAGACCGTGCAGGGCTTTGTAAATCAATACCAACACCTTGAATCTGGCTTGGTACGCTATCGGCAACCAGTGCAGAGCCCGGAGCACTGGTGTTATGTGCTCCTGGTGAATATGCAAATAATCTTCACAAATACAATTGGTGTATTCATTTCAACCCTAGTAATGCGTGCTTTCAAATTGCTGAGATGACCAGAACACGTCTGCAGTTTGTCCCCTTACCAGAGGTGATAATTAGCCTTAAAAATAATCAGCCATAGCCATAGTTCTCTTAATGTTTGTTTTAATCATAAAAATTCCATTGAGTTTTCTGAAACAATAAAGAATTCCATGAGGGCACAGCTCCTCAGGAAATCCTGGCTCACTACCCAAGCCTTTTTTGTTTTTATCACTGTTTCTGTTTCAAAAATAGCTTTGGTTAAGACTAACCTAGAGAAAACAAGAACATGAAAAATAAAAACTCCAGGATTGGCTAACAGTTCATATCCTGATTCTTTAGCTTTTCAACATTGTAGCTTTTACCATAATCGGAAGCATAACAAGTGACTATAAGTTCTGTGTCTCTGTTAGTCCCATACCACAGGAAATTTGTTTAATTTATCATTTTACAGTAATAATAACCAATAAAACCAAAAATTATTGGGCTGTTTTTAACTCATTTGTCACTATTAAGGGAAGTGATAAACAGATATCAGTGGGGACAGGGTGATTCCTACATGCATTTCTCATTCCTCAATTGCATCCTGCTGGCTATTACATGCCCAGGTCTCCTTTGGGCATAGCTGATTGGTACTGCTAAAAGCTTGTGTTTGTGTATGCTTTCTGATTAATTTAATCTAACATTATTATTATTATTGTTAGCAAGCATTTATATAGCCCCAGCGATGTACCTGGTGCTTTCCAAAGTAATGGACACGGTCCCTACCCTAGGGCTTACAGTCTGTGAGATGGCGGAGAGGGGGGGGAGATGAAGGGGAACAGAGGGAGAGACAAGGGGTGTAACATTCATGAAGATGCGAGGTCCTAGGTGCATGCGCTTGGCTTGGCTACATTGAGAATGATGGCTGGCTGGTCTGTGTGGTGAGGATATGAGTAGTACGCAGACCTCAGGTAACAGATTGTACTAGATGGGGAGTATCAGCAGGAGTTAGGTGAGGGGAGCGAGGAGTTGGGGAGGGCAGAGCAGAAGAGGTGGGTCTTGAGGAGGGATTTGAAGGTACGAAGGGAGGGGGCGAGGAGGATGTGGGCAGGGAGGGAGTTCCAGGCATGGGGGTCAGCTAAGGAGAAGGGATGAGGATGGTTGGGGGAGGCATGGGAGGGTGAGAGAGGGGACAGAGAAGGAGCGGAATTCACGGACTGGAGTACAGAGGGAAATTTCTAGCGACTGCACATGAGTGAACCAACACAATTGATTTTTCAATGTTTAATAACTTGATTTGGGCTGCACCAAGCACTATCATGTTAGAGTAGCACTCAGTGGTGATCTCATACTCCAAGTCTGTCACGTTTGGGGGCTGAACTTGTCCAGGGGGAGTATGGATGGCTCAAAATCCTCCCTGTGAAGTGAATGAACAAAAGACACATAGGTTTCCAGGCATGTGGCTTTCAATATGCTATTTTATTCTAAAAAAAATGGCGGCTGGCAGTTGCTTGACTGTGCATGCACCGGGTAGCAGAACTGATTTTTTAATATTAAGTAACTTGTTTTTGCCCAAACCAAGTACTCTCATACTACAATAGCACTTGATGGACATCTCAGGCTGCAAGGCTGTGGAATCTGGGAGTTCAACCCATTCGGGGTGGGGAGATATTGATGATTCAAAATCATTGGGACACTGTGTATTTTGACCACCAGGAATAAACTTTTAAATATAACTTTTGATTTTCTGGTTGGGTTTTCTTCAAATTTTGAATGTATGACAGTCCCCAGAAAGAAATATAAGCCATGGATAAATTCTCATAACTGTAGTTCAAGTGGTTTCCTCAATTGCTTCAGCAATCCCCTGTTTATAATGGAGAGCGTCTCTGCCTTTAAATTACTTGCTGCTGCTGCTAGTAAATAAGCATCATCCTGTGCACTGAAGAAGAATGTATGCTGTAATTGCTACTTTCCCTAAATAAACTTTCACTCAACTGTTTTAAACTAGCCATATTCTATCATTTTTATTTTAAAATATTTTTGAACTAGGGTCTTAATTTGAGTAAGTTTGAAAAATATTTGCAATCTCAGAGGGCTTAACTGAAGGATAAGTAAGAAACTCTGGTTGAAATTCAGTTGACTAGATTAAATAACCAGGCTGAATTTGGATGTCTCTTGAAAAGAAAGGGTAGAGGACTAAGGTAACTTAAAACACTTAAATCTCACAACTTTCAACTTTAGGAAAGAGTGATCCATGACTCTAGTCACAACACCCTCTATGAATAATATCTATCCAGATACATGCTATGAAAATGATGTGACTGCTGTGCACATTAATTAATCATTTTAGGAGTGTACTGCCTTACCATCAAGTTTTATTAACATCTAAAGCTCATATAGAGATGTGGTTCTACCACTGCTGACAGCAATTATGCATCCTCTGATTTGGTTTCTATAGCAAAAAATACAATAAAATATGGGAGCATCCTTCCTTAAAGGGCTAGCGTATAAGGTTATATTTTAAGTTGCCAAAGTTGTTGAGAAATACAGAAGAGAAGGCAAGCATTTTACTGAAATTTGCCACAGTGTTCTAAACCCAAACATGAGTGTCAGCCCATGAAATGATAGTACCTATAAAGAAAAGTCAAGCTGATGAGTCTAGTTCTATTGTCCAAGCTGAGTAACATCAAATCTCAACAAACAGTTAATGGAGAGTGAAGACTAAATTGCAGGTCATGATCAATATTTTCATTTGAAGGGTGATTACTTAGTACCAATGGGAACAATTTTAGAAAGTGCCAAAATCTGTTCTGATAGCATGCATGCAGCCCACCCACTCTCCGAGTCAGTGAGACCATAAATTGGGCCATGATTTTTATTTTTGTATTCCTCGGCTTCAAAATATCAGAATGTGTGTCTATATATAAAAGCTCTCTTGTTACATCACACTTGGCCTGTTGATTGGGGTGAAAAGGGAACAAAGATCAAGTCCTTTTTTATTATCTCTGATTATGACTTTGGCACAGGGATGAGTTCACAATCAGTTATAATGTCTAAGCATGCCAGCCAAAGAACAGTTTGGGGACTGGAGTAGAACACAATATGGCTTGGCCGCAAGCAATGTAGTTTGTCAGTATCTATGATGTGTCCTTTCTGTAACATCAATTACTGCCTTGTTGCTGCCAAGGCACACCCATAACACCTCTGTCAAAATGTCAGATTATATTGTTCAGAAATATGACTTGATTCAGCTGTCCACATGGCACAGATTTACTGTTAGCAGCAAAGCAATAACATGCTGAACCAAGCGGACAAGTTGGCAGTCGACTCTGTGTGTGTGTGTGTGTGTGTGTGTGTGTGTGTGTGTACGCGTGTGCGTGTGTGAGTAAAATTTATATACGGGAGGTGCAATTACTAAAAATATGCTTGGCTTTACCTGGTGAGTGAAGCCTCATGGTCAGAGATTTAATGAAAACATGGATTTAGCTGTGTAGCCATAGTTAACTGTAACAAAAAATCAAAGCATGACTGCATGGGAATGCAGTCCAACGTTCAAGTACAGTGTGGAGGTAACGTTCCGTGTAGTGTGGTCCTGATCTAAAGCTCAGAAAGGTACTGGGAATCAAATGGGAAGTCTGAGGTTAAAAGGTGACGCTGGGAACCAGAAGATGCGGAATCTGTTGCTAATTTTGCAATAAGCTTCTAGTATGACTCTGGACAAGTTGCTGAGACTGCAGACTTCAAACAACTTCCTCTGGAGTAGTCCCACTACATGGCACAATTTCTAGGTGACCAACATCAGGTGTCTAAGGTCTAATTTTCATAGGGAGCGAGCAGCTTCATCTCACAGGGTAAAAACAAATGTGCAGGTGGTAGGGAGGCTCCCCGGCCCGGGGCAGCAAACCTTGGTGGCAGCCACTCTCTGGCTCAGCAAGCAGCACTGAACAAATGTGCCTGCTGCCGGGAGAGCTGCTTCACTGCCTGCATGACCCGGGGGGAGAGGGGGATCTGGATTCTCACTCAAGACAGTCCTCCCCCCACACTTAAGAAGCAAACAAAAAAGGGCCTTTCCCAGCCCTCCCTCCCTGCTCTCCCCCATCATCTACTCTCTTGGCTGCTCCAGCCGCTGGGTCTCTTGCTGCTTCAGTTCTCTGCAGGGCTTGCAAATCACTGTGCTGGGGCAGAGAGTGTATCCCTGGCCTGCTCTGTCCCCCAGCACAGGGCTGTGCAAAGGGGCTTGGGCACTTCCCGAGGTGCTGCCCGGGCAGGGGGAAAGAGGAGGGCCCAGTTCCCCCCACTCCTCCCTGCAAGCGTAGCACTCTGGGAAGTGCCCAAGCCACTGGGCAGCTTTCAAAGAGCTGCACCAGGGGAGAGAGTGAATCCCTAGGGCAGCCCCTCAGGAAGCTGGCTTTGCAAAGGGCTAATCCGTTCTAGCCAGTGTGTCTCCTTGCAAAGCTGCAAGCAGCTGAACAGTCAGTTTCAGCCTGAAACTGACCAGGGAGCCACTTGAGGGCTTTACCAGAGGCTGAATTGGTCAGGAGAGCTAGGACCCCCAGGGTCAGTGTGCTCCTCCACCTCACCAAACAGATGTTTGGGGAGGAGCCAGGCTCAAAATCTCACGAGAACTCTAACAAGGTGTCGAGATCCCAGCAAAATCCCAAGCCTGGTTCTTTTTCTCCTGAGATTTCTTGTGAGAATAGTTTTGATTCTCATTTCAGTCTTACTAAGGAGCCTACTTCCAAGTCCCCATGGGTCCTGGGTTCAAGCCCTGTTCCTGCTAAGACCTGACATTTAATAACTTTGGAAAAAAGACTTAGATGATCACCAAGTGTGTTTGCGTCCTTAGTAATTTTTGATTCCACTGCCCAATTTCAACGAAATTTGGTAGTGAGGCCGCTATAAAGGTAAAAGTAAGTAGGGGCCCAACATTTAGTTACAATAAGTGTTCCTGGAGGGAAGATAAAGTCCATTTTTGTAGGCCGAAAATCCTATTGATTTACACTGAACATTTCCCCTCATCCCCTCTCCTTAGGAAAACTGTGTTTTATTAGTTTGGGTACACAGTACTACTTGTTTTACACGTGGTGTTACTTAAAATAAACAAAAATGTGCCATAAAGTCAATGTGATCAAAATATTGTGGTTAACAGCTGCAAAACCAAGTACTGAATTTATATCTTGGACTTCTCTAATGTACAGTACTTTGTTAAAATGTTGGCACCCAGACTTTGCTTTGTGAGATGTACAATGTTTGGAAAAGCTTAATTAATCACCAGGAGCAGGGGCGAATATGGGGGCGGGAAGGAAGAGAAAAGCATCAGAAGTGATGGATGAATAGCCCCCTGGATAAAAAATATGAACTCCCATCTAGATTGGAACCTCATCTGAGAGCCTTAATTGTTGAGATGTCCCTTGGCAGGGAAAAAGGGGTAACTGACACTGAAGAGACATTAAGATCCATCCCAAAAAGCCAAGGAAAGTGATGCTCAGAGAGAGAGAGAGAGAGAGAGATACTGGGCTAGATAGTGATGACACAGCTGCTTTAGGTTGGTGAAGCTCCACTGGAGTTATTTGCATCAGCTGAGCCTCTTCCCTTTATTTCCTAGCATCTTAGGGAGGTTGTGTGCAATAACTGTAGTGCTGATAAAATACCGCAGGCATGTACCTCTCTTCCAGACCAGATGGCTGAGCTGTTGTTCTTCTGAAGAGAAGTATAGAACTAGCTGGACAGAGAGTCCAACCTAGTTGCTTATCCTTATCGCCTTGGCAGGAATGCAGTGAAGTTGTTTTCCTCCCTCCTCCCAGTACCTTGTCCCCCTCCACACACAGGAATATAGTAATCAGGGAAATATGCATTAGCTGTTTAGTAAAGGGGTCAAATCCATTTGGATGGAATTCCAGACTTGCCACAATAACAATGACAGGAAACGGGGTCCTTGAGTTGACTGCTGCCTGTGGGTCATTAGCAATGCCTTGTTGAAAGAGTTGGCTTGCAGTCTGCTGCTTGATATTTTTTTGAGTTGGAATGCTGTGATTGTTCCAAACACAATGGAGAAGCTGAAGCTCAAGACAGGCAAAACTAAATTACAGGAACCCCTCCGTTTATTATGAAATTAATTCTTGCTGTGGATGCTTTGTCTGGGCCACAGTTTTTCACTGCAGCCTGAAGGGAGCAGGTTGATTACATTTCCTCTAACCTACTTGAAATAAGCTCCCAATGCAATTCAATTTAGGCAGATCACAACTCATTCTGGTCTTCTAATATTTCATGCCTTTTGCAGGGGTGGAAACCCACAGGAATTTCGGTTAGTGTTTGTTCCGGTTCGGTTCTTTTGAAAGATCCAGTTGGATCTTGTTACAGTTTTGGATTTCTCCCACTGAAGTCAATGGGAAATCTTCTCATTGAAGCTGATAAGTAGGAAAGCTGAACGGTAAAATGACACACACACACCCCCATCCCCTGGAGGGACAGTGGGTCTGACCTCCCTGCTCTCCTGGGGCCCTGGGATGTACTTACTGGCCTTGGAGGGCTTTATTGAAACTCTGCTGACCCTCCACTGCTGTGGGGGGCCTCCTAGCAGGCTCCCTTGCTGCAACGAGCTGCTGCCAAGCTCCCTGCTCTGCAGCACGCATGAGAAAAATAGGCCACTTTTAGACGAGCGGGTCTCCGTCGCATGACCCGCTCGTGCGATATTTCAGAATCCTGCGATGCGGGATTACACGTGATGCCCGGCGGGGATCAAGCGCATGAAAGACGGTCATGCATTGTTTGCCGACCGTGAATTAAATACCTTGATTGTGAGGTATTTAATTCGCGGTCGGCAAAGAATGCGTGACCAGCTTTTATGCGCTTGATCCCCGCCGGGCATCACGTGTAATCCCGCATCGCGGGATTTTGAAATATCGCACGATATTTCAAAATCCCGTGATGCGGGATTACACGTGACGCACGGCAGGGATCAAGCAGCACAACAGCAACCCACTCGTCTAAAAGCAGCCATAGATGCTGGGGACATTTTACGCATATGCAGAATCTGGATCTTTTTACGGATCTTTTTGTCAGCCTTAACTAAAATGTTGGTGGCCAAAATGATGTCACCACCCTTTTGGTTAAGGGCAGCAGCCATTTTGCATATGCGCACTGAGGAGCAGGGACCTCCGGCAGTGTGCTGTGGCAAGGGAGCCTGCCAGGGAGCCCCTCAACCCCCCACAGCAGGTGTGGGCTAGGGCTGAAGCGGCAGCAGCTGTTACCGCACCGGCATTCCATTCTGAGAACGCGGCACTTAATGTGTCTTGCCGCCGACTTCCCCTCGATATTTCTGTGATTCCGCATTACCTGCTGCCAGCATCTGCAGATGCGGCATGTCAGCAGTTTTTGAACACAAGCGGTTTTATGCTGCCTTCCGCCACTGAGCGCGAGTCCCTGATGCACCGTGATGCTGAATAATAGATCATTGAATGAATGAACTTAGGGTGACTCTGACTACCTGTTTCAGAGTCCGCTGCAGGGGCGTAGCCACTGTGGTGCAGGGCGGGGAGGCGCATTTGCGCCCATGCCCTGCCCTGGGAGGGCACTCTAAGCAGGACAGAGACTAGTGCGCCTGGCTCCTGATGCTGATCCGGGGGATGGGGGTAGGGGGGAAAGTCCCTGCTCTTCTGTGAATTCTCTTGGTGCGGAAGAACACTTTTTGCCGGTAAATGCTTCCGCAGCGGTACGGCATTTCAGCCCTAGTGCGGGCCAACAGAGCTTCAATCAAGCCTTCTGAGGCTGGAAAGTACATCTCAGGCCCCTGGGAGTTTGGGGTGGGAGAAGTCGAACCCACTGTTCCAGGGGATGAGGGTGGCAGCGCAGGTTTATGGATCAGTTTCCCTTACCATTGAAGTTGATGGGAAAATTTCCCATCAGCCTGGCTTTACAGATTCTGTTTCAGTTTTGTATTTTTACAAAACCGAAACAGAATCTGTAAAGCCAGGCTGATTTATGAGTGTTTCGATTAAACCGAAAACACCCTTTTATGGGAAGTTGTGGATTACTCCGAAACCGAAAGTCCCATCACAACCTGTTTGCTGTGATGTACTCTTCAAAACACACTAGAAGATATACAAGTAAGAGATGCTGTTTGGTGATCATGTGGCTTTATTTTAATAGGGCTTGCCTTTACTTTTTGGACTTATGGCTGAGAACTTCAAAGGTGTAACAATATTAAAAACAGCGCAAACCCATTTCTCTGTTAGCATACAATGTAGTGCCTTACAGTACGTGCTCTGTTAGCCTGATGTATGGGAATTTCAGTGTCTTTGGGTTTTTACTGGTCCTTTCTCAAAAGTGACAGGGAGGCAGAGATTTTCATGTACAGCAAAAAAAAAAAAAAAAAACAAAGAATGCAGCAGGTTTTTGTAAGTACTTTGATTTTCTATTACTTTTTTTAAGGAAGACAAGCCACACCACCAAAAAAGGCACTGAGGGAAATGTTCTGTTTATCCACAGATAGAGAGAATCCAGACGCAGCCTCGTTTCCATCACGCTTGTTTTCCCCACCTGACGGCAGAGCATTCGAGGAATGACGTACAGCACATATCCTGAAGTTCACTTCCTTTCCTTTAGCTGGGCAAGGAGCCTGCTCTGCATGAATTCAGGTGGTTGGAACTAACCCCAAGTATGCATCTCTCCTCAGCTGCAGATGGTGATGGCTCTAAACAGGAAGAGATTGCATTTGCATATCCTACGCAACATATTTTTGTGATGAACGTACACATTCCACTGGAAAGAAAGCTTGGTGTTAAATCTGAATGACTCAGGGCTTCATTTCAAGATCTTCTTTCCTTTTCAGTGCTACAGTATTAATATTGCTGTTTTTATAGTGTGTAGCCATCCTTATTAGGTATACTCATTTACAGGTTTTAAGAGGAAACATCACCCAGTTTAACGGTATGCATCATGTCACCTCTTGTGCTTCCTAATCTCCAAGTATTGATTCACTGTGCTCTGTTGAAATAAATAGGATGTTTACATGGTACTGCATATTCATTGCCATTGGAGATGTGTTCTGTACATATCAGGCACTTCTGATCATAGTAATTCTGTCATTCTATAGGGATGAATAAAGCAGACTGCATAAAATTAGAACTTTTTGCTTTTTCCATATTGAAAGATGGAATATTGCTCTTTTCTCCCTATTGTTTTATGTTCTCATAGCATTTTTTACACTTCCAGGTTGAAGTGAAAGAGTTTGTTACGTTGCCAGTTCAAGGTCCAATTCCCATTTTTAAGCTTGCTTCTTTAATGGACAGACATGAAATGTTAAATCTGACTTGGAGAAAACTCTGATTAAAAATCCAGGCCAAAGTTTTATACTGGGGCCCGAACTCTCACAAGCTTGTTTGCACAAGCTTCTTCCCTTGGGGTCGGTTATTCTGGAGTAACTAACACACTTGAACCATGCTTCTGGTGAGTACAACGGCCCCATTTAACCATGCTTTAACCACCCTGGACAGCGGGGTGGATAAAGTGTGTGCAGGGGAGAGTCTTAATCCAGAGAAGGTGATTGTGAGATTATTCCCTACAAGAGCTCAAAAACCCCCCCCCCCCAAGTGATAAGTAGAAAAGATGGAACGAAGAGCACTTTTGATTACAACTATTACAGTGGGAGTCTCTACGTGTAACACTTGTCACCTTTCCAGGTGCCTACGGGTTATGTTTATTCACTCAAACCCAGGAGCAAGCCGCAGTGTGAACCCAGGTTTGTAGAGGTTATCACCTGGAACGTATGCAGGGAACTCCTCAGGACCCTTGGAACAGCTGATTATCCGTCTGGTCAATACATTATCAGTCTGAGTCTGGTCAATGACACCATCCTGCCTCTCAGCATTGAATAGTCAGGCTACCATAGAGACCTGGGTTCTTTGAGATGTCATAGAGTTGGAAGGGATCTCAAGGATGATCTAGTCCAGTCCCATGTACCAATGCAGAATTCACCCTACCCAAATTACCTGCACTGAAAAATCTATCTGACAAGAAAGTACATATAAAAAAATCTGCCACAATTAGAGACTGGGACCAACCAGGGCACCCCGATACCTGAAATAACAAGGAATAATTGTATAAAAAGAAAAATCCAGATGTCTCAAACAGGTGAGCAACACCCCACTCTACAGGGGAAGGCAAAAATCCATCAGAGTTGACTGCCAATCTGTCCCATGGGAAAATTCCTTCCTGACCCCGAATATGGCAACCAGACCCTGAGCATGCATGCAGATCCCACCAGCCAGGCACCTGACATAAAATCAAAGTACCTAAGCATGAGGCTACCCCATCAGCCCCACCCCCAGTTGTGGATAACTTTAATGCTTCAGAAAGAAAGAGAAAAAACAAAACCCAATTGTATTTTTTGAGGGAAAAGATTTCTTCCTGTAGCATCAAATAGAAAACTCATTCTAATTTCTGCCTCCACGACTGATTAATCATAAATGTGACTATGTTCACATTCTTGTCCTCTTCACTGCTGAGCTGTGGGTTTCTTTAGCTTGGGAGCTTTGGTCTTGCTGGGCTGGTCAATTTCACTGCTCAGCTGTGGGCTTTTGTGTGTTGGAAGCTGCAGGTGTGTCAATTTCATTACCAATCTTCAGGCTTGCCAGTTTCATTGCAGAGAGTCTGAGCAGAAGTATAGCTCCCTATTTATACTGCTTCCCCCATCCCTCAGGCTCCCCTAGTGGTCTGGGTCTGTAACATGGCAGCAGACAGATTGGGTGGCAGCAAAAACACAGAGCAGCTTAAACTGCTCCAGTTGGAGATGATGATAGGGATACTGCCAAGCAGTGCATTTGCCCTGTGGGTACCTTGACATGTAGAAACACTCAGTGCATGAAGTGGGGAATAAAGTCCTACCATTGCAAGCCTGTCTTAAGGTCGGTGGTGTAGTGGGGCAGAGACATGCTGGAATTCCAATCGGTGACTTTCCCACCACTCCTAAGCCCCGGAACTGCAGCTGGAGGGAGAGTGCTTTTGGGTTTCCCATCAGATTGCTGATTGGCTGCTGCCATCACCATTTCCCTGTGGCTGGTGGGAAATGAAAATACTGTAGGGGAGCAGAATTTATTTATTTATTTATCTTTACATTTCTATCCTGGCCATCTCTCAAGCAGTATGCTCAGGGTAGGTTACAACAAACAAGTAGACACAGTAAAAGAAAATACAATTAAGAATGGTGCTCTTCCTCCACTTATTAGCTCTAGCAAGGATGCTATCAGCGAGAACCTTCAGCAGGCAGGTAAGTGAGCTGTCGGGTAAGGCAGGAAGCTGCCAGCCAGGCAGAGAAAGAGCCAGGTGTGTGTGAAGGAACAGGCCACCTGGGGGAGGGGTGTGTGTGTCAAGATAGAACTTCCTGTACTTTCCCATTTAGGATTAACCCCCCTGGTGGGTTATTAGGGCAGCCTGCTACCAGTTTTCATGGGGTGACCTCTGCTAAGGGTGTTTTTAAACAACCACATGTGGCCACCCACCAACCGCCCACCTTGCCACTCGTGTGAAGGTGGTGTGGGTAGATGTGTGCTCCCGTGACCCACGCAGCACCCACTCACAGGACACGGGAGAAAAAGCTGGAGTGCCCTGTGCGGGGGAAGGCAAAACAGTGTGAAGGGAAAGGAGCCCATGAATCCCTGGCCCATCTGAATAAGGGTGCACGTCCACAGTCCCGCTATCGCCCTATCCCGCCCCCAGCCCTCCCGGAAGCTCTTAAAGGGGTAATGGCTGCCCGTAGGAGTTGCTTTGGGGCCAGTCCATTGTGGCAGGAGTGTGTGGAGGCTGCTTGTGTGGCGGCGGTGGCCACCCAGGGAACTGCCCATTAGAATCCCTCCCCATTCACTCCACATACGTGGGTGCGCCACAGCTCTACCACTCAGCAGACACGGACCCCACCTCTAGCCTTGCTCATTTAAAAACACCTTAAATCTAGTATAGGGCTGTCAAGATCATTGTTGCAGCCCCCTATCCCTTCCAGTTTATCTTTTCAGTCCTAGGTGTGGAAACATCTATGACAGAGGTTGCCAGACTAGGACCACATTCCTGCGGCAGCGGCCAGTCCTGTGCAGATTTTGGGTCTGGGACAAACTGCGAGAGTCAAAATCTGTGCAGAGTTCAGCCGGTGTGAAAGCTCCCCCTCCCCCTCCTCTGCAGCTTTGCCGGAGATTACCCGTAAGAGCTGGATTTCCTTGCTTTGTACTCTTCCGGGTGATCTCCAGCAAAGCCACACACAGCGGGGGGTTGTCACACCAGTCAAACTCCGTGCAGATTTTGGCTTGCGGGAGCTAAAATCTGCGCGCCGCCACAGGTGTGAATGTGGTCTAGGGCTCAGGACCTCAAGTAGGTGTCACAGGGTTGGGGTCCACTACCCCACATTTCTGGGTTGCGTGACTCAGTTTCCCTCACTTGCAGCCCGTCTGAATCAGTTCTCTCTCTAGCTGATCCAGTCCTGCAAAGGGGAACAACACTTCTGTCACCCAAGCTCCAGAGACGTCCCGTTCCCAGACGGTTCACAAGTGCTTGAGGGCACAAGATCTCAGACTGTATTCCCCAGTGTGAGACAAGAAAGCACTTCTTAGTAAAGAAGGAAGTTTATTGATTACATAAACAAAGATAAGTTGAATGCAGAGTGGCAAATAAAACAAAAGTAAATAACGCAATCCTAGTCTGTTTTGAGTAAGTCCCTAGTTAATATCTTACCCTACAGAAGACCATTCTCAGCCCAATGTAGTGGGGCTGGATTTTTGTCCTTAGCTGGTTAGTCAGCAAAGCTTCTTCTCCCAACTGAGCCTAAGGGGCAAAGATCTCCCCCGTCTTTATATGTATCCAAGTTTCTTTGTGTGATGTTCCTGCCCAGAGGACTCTGCTTCCAGTCACGTAGGCAGGAAAGATCCATTTGCAACTGAATGGTTTCTGTCTGGCTCCTGCAGAGGTGGTGTTAGCCTTTCTGAATACACATTTGTCATAGCTTTGTCTCTCTCCATTGCATGAAGTGAGTTTCCAGTTCTCAGCTTTTACATTGCATACATGTTTAACCTTTACATTTACATATTTGTTAGACCTGTAGTCTACATGTAGCCCAGTATCTCCTTGTGACAGTGGGGTCATCACATTGCATGGCATCCCAGTGAGACTGGATCTGCATTCAAGTTTCCAGTGTTGAGAGTTGCAAGGATTTCTTTTGTTTCTCAGTGGGATCACAGCCTGCAATCTTTTTTGAATCATTGACCTATTGCCTGGCCTTGCAACTCATTGAGTTTATTCTGCACAGGCAGTTTTATTTTTGCTCAGAAAGCTGTAGAACTGAAAGATTTAAAACCAAGTTCTCCAATGAGCGATGCGGTAGTTTTAACTACATTGGGGCTTTCTAATGTGTCATAAGGCAACTCATTGGGGGTATTCATAATGACCTACCTGCTACCTCACAGGATTGTTGTGAGGTAATCTAGATAAGGACTGTAAAGCCTTTCGAATGCTGAAAGTGCTATGTAAATGATAAAAAGTGTTTCGTGCCATTTAGCTACATACTGGTTTGCCTTTTGCTTCCTATGCATGGCACCTCTGTGCTGATAAAGACACTTCGCTGTGCACATTTCTTGGTCAATTTAGTGTAAATAATCAGAAAAAATGCAGTGCGAGAAACTGTAGTCTGTTGAAGTCAATGGAAGTTTTGTCACAGATACCAATGGAGGACAGTGGGTGATTTGAGCTGTGTTCTTGGGGATTTTGTTTTATAAACCTATAAGATATTCAAACAGAAATTGGCTATTTCTTGTGCTTGAGGGAAAAGCACCTTACACCAGTGCCCCATGCTCAAGGCTGCCTCTACTCACCCTTTACCCAGCACCCCATACTCAAACCCTGCCCTCCTTAGTGCTGCACTCTTCAGGTAGTTCTGGCAGTTGGTGACCCCATCATGTCGGTGAGTAAGAGCAGCTGAACCACACCTAGTCAGTATTTCCCTTTTTAATTTTTTTAAAACAAAATTTTAATTTTAATTTTTTTTAAAAATTAACCCTTAAAGTTTCTCAAGGACTCCCATGTGCCTGCCGTTGATGGTCATCATGGCTCAGGCTCTGCCGACTGGAGGCTGACTGGCTGTACAAGGCGGACAGCTTTGTTCCCTGCTAAAGCCACAGTTATCACTGAGAAATTTGGGGAAGGTGGCAAGCGATGGCTATAAGGTAAGGTATAGGTATAGCTGAAGATCACTCCCTGGGCTTTGCTCTAGAAATGGCTTTGGTGCTGGCAACACCTGCTTTGCAGTAGCCACAGGCTGTTCTGCCAAGGAGCTGTGCAGTGACTGCACTAGACATCACGGCTCTGCACCACCAGTGTTCCAGATACACTACATTTTTGGGAAGCACTGTCTTAGGGCGAATTCACACGTGCAGCAATTATCTGGATTTTTAAAAACTGGTTCTCAATAGTTCGCTGTTAACAAGTCCTGTTGCATTCACATGCATGCCATACCGATTTTAACTACAGCGAAATAATGCATTCAGACCTTCTTGTAGTGCGTGCTTACCCGGCTGCTCAGTGCGATTCAGTTACAGGAAGTGGCCTGTGGGGAGCCAGAAGGTTGCTACTTTGTAGCAAAGTACAACTTTGCTACAACCTTTGCTACAACTTTGCAAACTTTGCAACAACCTTTGTAGCAAAGGTTGCTACTTTGTAGCAAAGTACAACTTTGCTACAACCTTTGCTACAACTTTGCTACAACCTTTGCTGCAACTTTGCAAACTTTGCAACAACCTTTGTAGCAAAGGTTGCTACTTTGTAGAATCAGGGAGTAAAGAGGGAGAGCCTGAGGCTGCTGGAAAGAAGCCCCTCGCATTCTCTCCCTGGTTTCTTTCCGGTATCCCGCTGCTGCTACTGCCTGTCTCTTATACACATCTAGATGTGTATAAGAGACAGATATTGACTCCATTTAATCGAATTTAAGTGTTCAGACAGGCATGAAACATTCGTGTTTTTTTTTAAATCGCACAAATCAGAACGTCTGAATCCCCCATAAGTCCAAGCCCACAGGAAAACTGTCCCCTTTTTAAAGAAGAACGGGACAATATCCAGCTTCTTCTGGAGCATGGATATCTCTTCTTCCTCTTTGGGACAGTTCCCTCTGTTTAGCTATTTCATTGGGTGTAAGAAGAGGCTGCCCGCCTGGTGCACTCCTACGCCCGCCCGATTGCAGCCCTGCCTGGGTCTGCAGTTTAGATGGATCCGGTGGTTTCCCCAGCCTGCGGTCTACCCACCCCGTGCCACCCCCTGCACCATAGAGTTGTGGACAATCACCCAACACTCTAAGCTGGCACCCACAACACTTCGATGTTGCCCGGGGCAATAGCCAGCCAGGAGTGGAGCTGCAGCATGGGTCTGCTCTACAGATGGCCAGTAGCTCCATCCCAGGCTGTTGCTCTGGGTTTGGCCAGCCTGCTCTGGCCAGAGCACCACAGGAGGGGCTGATACCTGCTCTGCCTCCACAGCTGGTGGCCCCACCTTTAGGCAAACTGGGATGAAGCAGGGCTGCTGTCCTTCTAAAATCACCCATTGTCTTCTGTCACTGCTGCAACCAGCCACCCTGCCATTCATCTCAATGCAGATGCTCAGAGAGACTACAGGGGCCCCTTTCATTATTTTTCTTGATTTGTGTTGCTCTTCTGTGAAACTATAATATGTTGTTATTCAGATTGAATGTGACTGCTTTTTATACTTGGGGAAAGCAATCCATTAAAAAAAAATGACCACGAAGGCTGAAACAGGAAAGAAACATCCAGGTAAAACCACAACTCATATTATCAGGGTGTGTGTGTGTGTGTGTGTGTGTTGCTGCACCATTGTCCTGTACAAGGGAACGGTAAAGCACGCTTTCCAGTGTTTGGATTCTGAAGTGAAGGACGGGGGATTTGCTGATAGATTATATGGACCCGAGGTTTGAGGGTTTGCTCGGGCACTGAGTTGTCCATGCAGCAGCTGATTTCCCTTTAAGCCAAAGCCATTTCTTCAATAGCTTAAAGCTATTTTTTCCTTTTCTATCCCCCCTAGGGTTGCCATCTTAGGTATATTTTTCCAGGCCACTTATGAAAAATACATGTTGCAGGGCCTGAATAGGTGCCAGTGTAGGCTTTTTCATAAGTGGCCTGGAAAAATATACCCAAGGTGGCAAGCCTAGTCCCACCTAAATTTCCCCTCCTCCTCCATCCACCCACCCACCCTGGAGTTTTACTGTCTTGATGTTCAGGGAGTTCCTTCCCATTAGCACCATCAGTGGGGTTGCACTGTTTCCAAGTACTGTTGCAGATCCAGCAGTGGGAGCACAGTAGCAGAAAATATTGTTTTTGGCCAGATAACACAAGCATAAGGACTATTGTTTACTTGCTGGCCAAAAAAACATTATTTGCAAAATAGCTAGCTGTTTGGAATCTGGATTATGTTCTTCCCCAGGCTAGGGAGATATTCTAACTTAGGAATGATTTGAGGGCAGAAAGCATTTGAGAATAAGTGTAGTCGAGTGGATAAGGTGTTGAATTTGGACCTGGAAGAGCAAGGCTCACTCCTGTCTTTGCCATGAACTGACTAGGTGGCCTTAGGCAAGTCACTATGCCTCAGTTCCTCATCTGTAAAATAGGAATAATAATTTCCTCACAGGGTTGTGTGGGTGAACTAGATAAAGACAGTAAAATGCAGCAAGTTATTTGTTCCCTGGGTGCCTCCTATCTACAGAGCTACATGGTAGTGAGGTGAATAGGTCCCTCAGCTACCTTTCAAGAGTAGAAAGTGGGGGTTCAGTCCCTTAGACATCCTCTGCGTCCCAGTGATGGGGGACTAGGAAACTCAGCTGTCCCCTGCCAATATGGAAGAGTTTAGGTTACCACAACCTACCTCTTGTCATTCCCCCTTTGGGTGGACAAGTTACTAGAGCAGTGAGGAGCCACCTGCTGCTGGGGTAACCATCAGGAGAGCAGGAAACTGCAAGAGGAAGGTATGTGACCTTTGGTGGAGGCTCAAAAATCTGGCCTCAAAAGTCATATAATGGCCCTTTCTGGGACCTATGCATTGCTACTAGCAGCATCTCTTTCAAAGTATAGCTGAACATAGACAAAAATAACTGCACAAGCAACCAATTTTATAACTTTAATCTTATTTTGTTACATTTGTTTATAAAACAGCAAACAGCACAAGCTGCCTATCTCTTCTGTGCATTTGACAGACCTGTGCAAAAATCATGTGCGTGCAAACACATGGACCTCTGAGCTGATACGGTATGGCTGACATTGGGCATTTTAATTTTTACACACACCTTAAAATGCTGGCCTTTCAATCTTCTGAGTTTACAAGTCCACAAGTTCCAGCTGCATTCTTCACACACACACACAGAGCCCTGAGGCAGGTCCTGGATGCATTCTTCGCACACACACTGCCCTGAGGCAGGTCCTGGATGCATTCTTCACACACACACTGCCCTGAGGCAGCCTAAAGTAGTCACAGCTGTAGACGTGAGGGGCTACCATGGAAACCAAGTGACCACAGCTGCCTGGAGCAAAGCAGTTTACCAGGAGAACCTTTTAGATGTTTAAGATCTGGGTGAGTGATTTAGACACACAGAAAGTTCAGGTTGTAACAGCAAACATGCAGGAGAAATGTGTGTGTAAAAACACCCACTGTTCCCTTTTCTGATTGGAACTGCAGTCAAGCAAGGCCCAGTGACATGCTAATCAACCAAGGCCCAGTCCCGTGAA
This sequence comes from Sphenodon punctatus, assembly GCA_003113815.1. NCBI lineage: Eukaryota > Metazoa > Chordata > Lepidosauria > Sphenodontia > Sphenodontidae > Sphenodon > Sphenodon punctatus. The sequence goes on from QEPC01003117.1 coordinate 4,088,123, forward strand.
GTGATGCACTTCTGCAGGAGATCCCATTGCATGCACCCTTACCCCTCAATAATTTCAGTGGAATGTGAGCCAATCAGTTATTCAGTTCCTCACATTTTAAATTTATAATTCCTAAAGCATCAGTGTCCCATGTGCTTTACAATCCTTATCTAGATCTCCCTCAGAACAGCCCAGTGAGGTAGGTCATTATTAATCCCATTTTTAGGGTGGCCAGATATGCAAATTTTAGAGGACACTTCTGAGAAATACAGGTTACAGGACTGCATCGGAGCCAATGCAGCCCTGCAACCTGTATTTCTCATGTGTCCTCTTCAAATTTTCATATCTGGCCACCCTACCCATTTTACAAATAGGCAACTAAGGGTGGGATATACTAATTTGCCTAAGGTCAGACAGTGAGTTTGTGGCTAAAAAGGGGTATAAACCCTGGCCTCCCAGGTCCAAATCCAACACCTTATCCAGTAGGCTCCACTGGCTGAATACTCAGCTTGCAGGCGCTGATGCCCGTGCTGTGTGTAAACTAATTCCTTCAAGAGCACCTAAGAGATTTAGGAGCGTAACACCCTTTTATTGTCAGTGAGATCTAGGCGTCAGCCCTCATATAATTTACTCCAGAGTGGCCCCATTGAGTTCAGTGGGACGACACCAAAGAATGTGGTTTTAGGATCGCAGCTTCAGGCTCTTTGTGAAAATTGTGCCCTTAATCCATCCTGTTTCTTAGAGCCATTTCATGAACGTCACAGGCTTTAACTTGAGACACTTCCTCTAGAGGTGGAGACAAAGTAGATCAGACAATCTCTTTTCTTGGATCAACATTTGTTGGGGAGAGCATGAAAGCTTTTGGGGCACACTCACTGGGTCCTTCCTCAGGCGTGTAAATTCACTATATACCAACCCTGCTTTTATTTTATCATTTGATTGCTGTTTCCCCCTCATTGTATTTAAATACTTGAAATGCTAATGTCCTTTCCCCTACCAGCTCCCTCCCAGGTGATTAATATTCTATATATATCTGCCCAAAATTTGCTCAATCTGGAGTTCTGAATTTTTACGTGCCTAAAGAAGGGCCTTGTGTGGCCCCAAAGCCTGTAGATTTTCACCAACAGAAGCTGGTCCAATAAAAGGCATCATCTGAACTATTTTGTCTCCATCTCTTGCATTTGAGACCACCACAGCAAGCACACTTTCTCTTAGGGCCAGATCCAGACAAGCGTGGATTGTGTGACCACAGAGTCTCACGTGTTGGGGGCCCCGCAGAAGTCCCCAATACATGGGTTCCATGAATAAACTTGAATAAACAAACAAAAATGAATAAACAAAAAATGAATTAATAAATAAAATGAATAAACAAAAATGGCAGCATATGTGTAATATACAGATCTGCAAAGTAGTGAGTCCCAGCCCCTGAAGGGGATGCTATATTTAGCTGAACATCCAAATTAATTGCAGTAACATTTCTCTCTCTTTCATGGGGGAGTCAGCGTGTGTCTGTCAAACATTCCATCGTATAGAACGCAGCCCTCATGATGATGACCATTTTGCACAGAAAGGAACCCAGGCACTGTTATCTCCAAAGTTGCAATGTGTGTGTTTCACCAGACGATGGCACCAAATGGTTTCTCCAGGATCATATTGCTTCCCTGCTCTGCTCTCTCTTTCATCATACTACCTCCCCTGTTCTCAGAGAGTGTTTGTTTAACCTTTATAAGTCAACATTCCTGTTTCCAGCAGAGGAACTCAAGTAGCAAGTGTTACCTTCTCATTATTGGCATTTCATATAACAATCGCACTATGTGTTTTTACTATTAGGGCCTGATCTTGCTAGCAGAGAATTTGTTGGAGGCCTGTTACTGGGCTCCTGAGTGCTAATGAAACAGTAGCAACAATTAAAAAATAATAATGACTAATCATGCTCTGCCTTATTAAAGTTCTGCTGTTAAATGGAGTGTGTGCTGGTTGGCATTCAGGAGACTCTCCTGGCTGTGCTAAACACCGGCAAGGAGATGGTGAAATCACATAATATTGCTGGCAGGCAGATGAGATCAATCAGAGGGTGTTTTAAAATGAACAAGGGTGGGGTGAGGTGGGTGTGTGTGTGTGTGGCCACTGAGTGGCACAGCTGTGGATCAGGGACTCAGGTGGAGTATTTGGGGAGGGATTTTAATAGGCCACTCCCAGTGTGACTACCTCGGCAGCTGCCTCGCACTCCCTCTGCCACAGACCATAGGGGAGGGAGAAGCATGCCAGGCTGAGGCTGGCCTTTGAAATTGGCATGTCCTGGGCATGAGTGCTGGGAAACTGGACTCCCCAGTGCTCGCGGTCAGTTCCTTTGACTTGCAACAGCCATGCCCCCCCCCCACACACACAATGGGTGTTTTCAGATGGACACCTGCTTTGATCGTGCTCTGTGTAAAGGTGGGCCACCCTGGGGCGAGGCAGAGTACGGGTCAGCTCCGCTTGTGGTGCTCCAGAACATCCCAGAGCACTGCAAGCAGAGCAGGCTGCCCAAACCCAGGTCACTTGCCGGGGGGCGGAGCAGCGGTCCATCTAAAAGATGGCTGACTGCTGCACCTCCACTCCCAGCTGTGAGTTGTCCCAACAACCACCATAGAGCTGCAGGTGACATCACAGAGCAGCTGCCAATCTGCCCGCAGTTCCATGGTGCAGGGGAGAAGGGGCACGCACGAGCGGGCTGCAGTATGTGGTGGCTCCGTTTAAACCCGCCGGTGGTGCAGACCTGTAGTGGCCACCCCCAGGTCCATCTAAAAACACCCAGTGTCTATAAACAGTGAACCTGTGTGTTGGTGTGGGTGGCTGCCTCAGTTCATACAGGCAGGGGATACATGGGTGTCCATTGCCATGTACCTTTTTGGCTTTCCCCACACAGCACACTCCTTTCTCAGCAGTGCACCATGAGTGGGTGACAAGTCCGGGTCTCAAAACATGTGGGAGTTGCCTGGTGCCGCTGTTTACAACAGTGCCCGGGTGACTTCTGGTGTGGGGGTGAGCATCTAAATCCCCTCCGTGTGAGTTTGCTGAACCCAGACTGAAGTCTTGGGGAGGGAAGTGAGCCTAAAAACACTCTGTAGCCAGGCACCTTGCCAAGGGGCGTAGCTAGCTTGGGATGGGCCCAGGGACAAGAAATGTCTGTGGCCCTCCCACTCCTTTTTTCCTGCCGGTGGTGAAGCTGCCGACCAGCCTAGGGGCACTGGGCTGCTGGTGCTCGGGACTTATTTGCTCTCTGCAGAGTCTGTGGTGGACTGCTGGTGGACTGCTGCTGGACCCATCCGTCTTCTGGGGCAGTGGCGAGCTGGTCCCACGGTGCACTCTGTCCCTCGCGGATCGCTGCCTTCATGCTGGGGCTGAGCGCAGCCAGCAGCAGCAGTGCCATCCAGCCCTGGAGGCCGGAAGCTGGATGGGCAGGCTGGGGCAGGCTGGACTGGCTCGAGGCGGGGAGCGCTGGAGCGGGAAGGTGCCTAGCGGCAGTTCCACTCAGTGGAGCCACCGCCTGGCACCTTCTCGCTCAGGATGGGCCTCCCTTGAGCCAGCCCGGACCGGGTCCAGACTAGCGGGGAGGACTCTGTGACGCGGCGCCAGGGGGGCTTGTGTGTGACCTGGCCTGATGCAGACTGCGGCATGGGTCCCCTCTCCCTCCCTGTCCATGGTTACAACGGGGGCAGAGAGGGGGAAGAGGCCCATGCAGCAGCTGGAAGGGCCCCCAGCCAGCTCAGGCGGCAATTTTAAAAAAGGGAAAAGGTGGGGGGGAGAAGGGTGGCTTACCTTGGATATTGGGCCCCCAACCAGTACGGGTCCCGGGACGAATGTCCCTGTTTGTCCAATGGTAGCTACGCCCCCTTGGCTGCTATGCCACCTGAGAAGATGTTTATGACTATAGATTCACAGTAGTACCTGAAAGATCTGGGGCTCTGGGGCTCCAGGGGGAAGCTCTGATCTTGCTGCTACCAGGGAGCTGTCCGCAGACTGGCATTGGCAACTTTACCATCCTGTTCCACTGGTGATCACTGCCTCCTGACTGGCCAGTTGCCGTATGCTGCCATTGACTGCCCTGCGTTATGTGAAGAGGACAGCAGGAGCAGAAAGTTGTCTGGAAAATACAATGGCTACACCAAGCCTGTCTGCTAGCTAGGCCCAGGGACCCATGTTCACTGCGTTTTCCCCGTTGCTGCCGATGGGGAAAAAGCAGTGAGCACAGGTCTCTGGCTAGGCCTTTGCCCAGGCCCAGCTTAGAACCCTGTGTCCTGTTTGATATCCTCTTTCTCATCAAAGTTTCTTGCCTCTGACTTGGCTTCTTGGTTTCTGGTACAGCCTCATCCTTTGGTTTCTGACACCAGGCTCAGCATGATAGCAACTGGGTGGTGGTCCCAGCCCTTGTTCATGCCCTATGACTATCTCATGCAGGCCCTTGCTCCCATCAAGCTGTTGCCTCCCGGTCCCTGCTCCTGACTTGAACTACTGACCCTCACTTGTCTCCAGATCTTAACCATAGTTACCACCCCACTACCAAACCTAACTTGCCTCTGACTCAGCTTACAGCTACATTCCTGGTCTCAGTCCAAGCATGTCCTTGGATGGTGCCTGACAAATAGATTTGTGATTTAGGAGTCCTTTTCCCTCTTAGGGCAGCTGCATCCTTGAGGGAGTCAAAGATGACCATTTGTAAATGGGCACGACCACTCCCATTTGTCGGGTGAGTGGGGGGAGATTCAAGCAGGCCCGGGATGGGTGTGCGTCCCTACCCACGTATGTTTTTGCATGCACCTGCACAAAGCTTCCTGGATTTCCCCCCGATGCTCTGAGTGGGCGGTCCGTGGATCACGGGACTACACCTCTTTCCCCCCCCCCCACACCTTCAGACAGACGTGTGAATGTGTGTGGGATGGGTGGACCTGCAGGGGTTCATCTCATCTGAAAACAGCCAATGTATGTGCCTAGAGTGCACCCTCTACACCAGGGGCAGGGAACCTTTTTCCTCCAGGGCGGCCACTTTGAAAATTAGTACAAGCTGTGAGGGCCACATAGAAGTTGCGGGTGGGGATTCCTTAAGTGGTGCACTTGGAAAAAGGAGTGTCTAGATTATAGATCTGGCCATGGATCTGTCCCATACTCTTCTGTGCATGTCCTTATCTCTGCTCCCTTACCCTGAGCTCAGTCTTTCAGTGCTTTCACTCCAGGAGCTGGAAAGGGGCAAAATATAAACTAGCCACAGGCCACCTTTGACCCACAGGCCTTAAGTTCCCCATCGCTGCCCTACACAATGAGCTCTTGGGCTATGTTCAGCCTGTGCAGTAGCTTACACTTATACACTTACACCCACACTCCTCCCTACATTTCAAGTGCATCAAGGACAGGTGTTCTGCTCCATTGTCCTCTCGAGTGCTTTTTCTGGAAGGCAACCAGGAAAGAGGTACCTGCAGGGCCGGCCCTACCGCGGGGTGGCTCTGGGCAGCCACACTGGGCCCCGCTCCTGGGGGGCCCCCCACACTCGGGGTCCCCAGCTCCTGGCCTGACAGTGGCCGAGAGCTGGGGACCCCGAGCCCGGGGCTCCCAGCCGACTCTGACTGACAGGCAGCAGAGGGGGCCGGCAGGACTGAGGAAGAGGCAGAGGCCCCACCTCTCCCACACTCCGTGCCCTCCCTGCCACTGCCTGTCAGTCTCGGCCTCTCCCTCATTTCCTCTGGCCGAGAGACTGATGGGAGGGGGGGCACCCACGAAGTGAGGGAGAAGCAGAGGCCCTGCCTCTCCCTCACGCTGCTGGCCCCCTCTGCTGCCTGGCTGTTTCGGCCAGGGGAAATGAGGGAGAGGCAGGGGCTCTGCCTCTCTCCCCCTCATTTCCCCTGGCCAAGACTGTGACAGGGGGGGGGGGGGGGGGGAGGGGCAGCGGAACTTCCAGTGGCAGTGGGCAGCACGGTGGCTGATTTAATCAGCGTTCTGTGGGCAAGCAGGGCCCCCTGGATATATCGGGTCCAGGCTCAAGTTAGGTCCAATGCCATTGAGCTCAGTCCCAAATGTATGGCCCAGGTTATACTGAACGGTAGACAAGACTCCAGCAGTTGTGACAATCATCTGCAGCACCTTTACTCCCTCTGCATTTCCCATTAACAGGGGTTTAGTTGTCAGACATGCTTGTGGAGTGTGATAATATTCAGCCTGAGTAAAGGTGGCAGAATTGGACCTAAAAGCATGTCAGAAACTGCACTGGCATGGACGTATATTTCCACCCACTCTCCATGCCCATAGCAAGAGTATAAAGAGCAACACATGGGTTGTGGGAGTTCATACATGTTGGAAGTACCCACAGGCTGCTGTTTGCAACACTCTTAGCCAGGAAGAAACCACTGGTTGACTGGGAGAGACCTTTCCACCTGCAGCACTTCGGTGTAGTCAAAGCTGGCCTACTCCCTGCTGAGTCGCTGATGGGTGGGAGCAGGACAGCCCCTCCGTATCAACTCCAGGATCACGTCCCACATGCTATTTTGGCTACATGTAGATCAATGCAGAACTGTTATTCTAGTTTTTATTTTCTGAAGCAGCATACTTGGATTGCTTGAGTAGTCATCCCAATATTTGTGTGTACAATTCATGCACACAAACATGGGAATATATGTGTGGAGACCAATAGGGTGGAAATAAATGGCCGATAGCCTTCATGAGTCCCGTGTTCAGTCCGGGCAGCCCCCACTCCGGGGGTTTCGTGCGGCAAACCTAATGCATGGGCAGGCACCATCCTGTTCTGTCCACACACACACACACCCCACCTTCCCTCATGACTCACAGGGGCGGAGAATTCTGCGGGAGGGGTGCGCAGGAGGGCACAATTTAGTTGTTTTAGTTTAGTTTCCCTGTACACACACAAAAAAGAATAGTTATCTTTCATTTCATTTTAATTTAGTTTTTGTTTAAAATTTCATTTTTTATTCATTCCTATGGGCATTCCATTCCATCTGGCACTCCCTGCCCCCGTAGTGTCTCAGAGCTGAGAGGCGCTGTAGGTACGGGGTGGTGGTGGTGGTGGAAGCAGCCTTTCAAAGTGGCAGGACTTGGCTGGGGGCGAAGTGGCTGGTTCAGCTCTCTGTCACTTTGAAAGGCTGGGCACTGCTTCCCTTCCCACCCCACCCACCCTTCACAGATGTCACCGGAGCGGAGAGGGGGAAGCGGCTTTTCAAAATTATTATTATTATTATTAGCAAGCATATATATATAGCACCAGCAATGTACCTGGCGCTTTACAAAGTAATGGAATAGACACGGTCCCTGCCCTAGGGCTTACAATCTGAGAGATGGAGGGGGAGGGGGAGACGAAGGAAGGGGAACAGAGGGAGAGACAGGGAGTGTAACATTCACGAAGATGCGAGGTCTCAGGTGCACGTGCTTGGCTTGGTTACATCGAAAATGATGGCTGGCTGGTCCGTGTGGTGAGGATATGACAGAGAACTGAGCCGGCTGCTGCTGCAGTGGTCAAGCTGGCTCACTGTCACTTTGAAAAGCTGGGCACTGCTTCCCCCCGTCCAGCGGCTCACCACTCTCAGGCCAGCACTGGAGAGGGGGAAGCGGACTTTCAAAGTGACAGGAAGCCAGGTTGGCTGCTGTGGCTGTACCCAGGCCAGCTCCCTGTCACCTTGGAAGGCTGGGCACCTCTTCCTGAGAGGCCAAATGAAAACAAAATTAGCAAACAGGATTCCGTTTGCACCAAATTTTGTTTTTGTTTCCCTCATAACTAAAAAGAAATTAGGAAATTTCATTTTAGTCATTAGGGAAACAGAAATGAAATGCACCCCCTGAGAATTCTGTGTTCAGGAATCTCCCCCCTCACCCCCTGCTGTATCCGTCCTGTTTTTTCACTTTTTTTCAACTTTTTGAGTGCTCCGAAGTGAAATGAAAGTCGGACGCCCCAGGGAGAGTGAGAGTGGTGAGCGTGCTCAGTGCTTCGACTGCTGGGACTGCTCTAGTGCTTTCCCTGCATGAAGGCTGCGCATGCCCTAACAGACAGAGGCAGACACGTGAGCAAACATTGACCTGGCCTGGCCCACGCTGTGGCCCGTGATGCCCCAGGACTCCACCGTGAGAGGAGGCTTCGTGGTGCATGGGAATGCACATTTCGTGGCCACCTAATAAACAGGCAGCAAACACGGGCTGAACACCCTTCTGGTGTGGGCTATCATGTTGTTTATAAACACCCATAGTCTCTCCAGTGTCCTGAGAACCTCATTTAGACTGACAAGGTCATTTGTTTTTAAGCCCATGTAGAATTTTCTTTTAACAGTCTTCCACATTTCTACAGCTATTCTGATGATTTATGAAGTCGACTCTGTGGGCAAGTAGGAGTGTCACTCTGAATGTCCTTGATGCTGTTGGTAAGTAGGGTTGCATGGGAAAGTCAGCGGTTAGCCAGCTAATTGAAAGCATGTGCTCTAGGTAGGTGGATTGCCCTGTTTCTCACCTGCTGCTGCAGTTGCTGTTCACCAAAGTCCCGGTCTCTAAATGACAAACTAGCGGAAGTTAGAGATAGATGACTAATATCCTTACTGACTCAGTGGTTAATTTGCTGTAAGGCATTCTCTCCCCCCGCCCACCACTTCCTTTCCAGAACTGGCATTTTATTTACTTATTTACTTAATTCCAGTCTATAGCTACCTGTTGAGAACAGCTGTTTCTCACAGTTAATGTCTTTGAGGAGCACCCCGAGATTGTGCAATAGGTAAAAATCTGTACTCCAAGCTGGAGCTTCTGCATTATGTTGATGGGAGATGGATTGTAATTAGGGTTGTGATTTTGTAACAGAGGTCATGGAAATCATGAATTTCTCTGAATTTTTGTGAATCGTAAGCCAGAATGTAATTGCTTTGAGATGCCTGTTCACAGTGCAGACAGTGAGAGTGTGTTCTCTGCTTACAAAATGTCTTGCGAGTTGACAGATGTGGAATCAAGAATGACAGTCTCGCAATGTACAACATGCTGCTTTGGAATTGTCACTAGTATCTTTATCTACAACAATCGCTTTGTACTCTACAGTAACAGTTACACTTGTCAAAAGTCAAAAGGAGTGGTTTTCATGGCATGATTTTAATTGTGTACCACTACCTATGTTAGCACTGATCGTTGTGTTCAAACAGGTTCCTTTCCTACCTAAGAGCTCTTCTGTACGTTTATATAATGAATACTGGATTATTTGGTTACCTTTTCTTCTCCCTGCCCTTCCACCTCTGCCACGAAATGCATTGAAATGACACCTACATCATCCCACCCATGTCGTTTTTCATTTTCATTTTTTAAATTTAAAGTTTGTTTTTGTTTTTATAAATATCAGAATTTCGCTTTTGCTTTTGCTTTCATTTTCGATTTCCATTGGTTTCAATGGAAAACACATTTTTGGCTGTAACTTTTTTGTTTTTCATTATATTTGGATAAACCTTGTGGGGATTGCACCTCCAATGTAAGGAATTAAGTGTACCAAATTCCAGTATGCTTAGATAAAGTATAATTTTATAAGCAACTGAATTATGCTATTTTGCAAAAATCTGCATATACATTCCTGGCTGTAAATTATTTACCTCACATCTAATGTGGATGGAACTTGGCACGTTTATACCCCTCCCCATGTTTACTATCTGTGCCAACTTTCAGAAGGATTGGATAAAGGGGCCTGGTGGTATAAGCAATTAACTTATAAATGTATGTCTGACTAACATCTTTACAGTCCAACCAGTGCACATGAAATTTGGCAGGGCTATATATGACACTTTCAGGATCATCTCTGCCAAATATCAGAAAGATGTGATAAAGGGTTCCAATTTTATATGCCTGCACAGCATACGAAGAGAATGAGTCTATGCCAGGGATTCTTTTACTTGTCACTGTGGTATAAGGTCGTTTTGTGATGCCAATTGGTCAGCAGAAACATCAACCAAATATCCTCATTCTGTGCTGTGACCACCCCAAATTCTCTCCCGCACTTGTTACTGGGAAATCAGAAGCATCTGTTTAGGAAAGAGTCAATAGAGATTCTCTTATGTCCTCTGTCACAGTGCTGCAGGATGTGATTGTGAGGATAATGGCCAGCCTGGATGTGTAAACTATGTCTCCTGATTGCTGGGATGCTAGCCCCAAAGTCCCAGTTATGTCGCTTCTATGCCCATCTGAGGGCCGCCCCCTATGCCCGCCTCAAAGCCAAAAAAGATTGGTCCTGTAAAGCTGGAAGCATGCAGTAATTGGGCAGTGAATGTGTCTGTCAGTCTGTTGAGTTGCTTCCCATCCCCCCTACAGCCTCCCTTCCCCTGCCATGCCAGGTGCCTGCTTCTATCTGGCACTACATGTGCTATTTATCTGAATAATGGTCTTCAAGAGGACAACTTCAATTGCTTATAAAATTGGGTCCTTTTATCAAAATGTTCTGTTGTTTGGCTGAGATGACAGGTAAGGTGTGTGATAAAATTCTGCAAATTACTTGTAAACAGGATAGAATATAAAAATGTTACAGCTGGAAATGTTATTTTCAAGTTAATAGCTTATAACATCAGGACACTTTACCCACTCTTTCTGAAATTTGGCAGGATTGGTACACTAGTGGAGGAACATAATCTTCCTAGGATTCATGTAAATTGGAGGGAAGATAAAAAAAAAGGTGTAGCCATGAATGTGTATGGAGCTTTTCTTAAAATCACAACATTCAATTGCTTCTAAAATCGGTCCCCTTTATCCAATGTTTTCAAAATGTGGTGCACATAGTGCCCTCCATTGGAGGTACAATCTCTCCATGTTTCATCAGAATTGAATAAGAAACAAAACAGCCAGAAATACTGTATAGCCAGAAATACATTTGTCAGTGTTTCCCCATTATTTCAAAAACAAGCATTTCTTTTCATTTTTGTTTTTGTTATTATTTTTTGTTTTTACAGTAACAAAAATGAAAATCAAAATTTTAGTTTTTGTTATAATAACAAAAATGAAATGCAGACCCCTACCAACAACACTACTGCCATTCCCGGGGGCCCCATCACCACTCCTGAGGTTGTTGGCGATGGTGGGTCTCCCTGGGATTCCTGGAGAGTTGCATCAGGTGGTAACAAAAACTCCTGGGACCTCCAAGATTTACCAGAGGGCAGGTAGCTAGATTGTGCTGGAACAGGGAGGCAGGGTCAGGAAGGAGAGTTGTTGGTGGACACAGCAACCCTTAGCCAACCACTCCCTGGTAATCTTAGAAGCCCCCAAGAGCTCTTGCTGCCACCTAACATGGCTTTCCATGATAGGGGTAATTAAAGAAACAGGGTTTGAGTGGGATGATGTAGGTGAATTGCTAAACCTGTAGTAGAGTCAGTTTACAGCCTCTCACTCGCCCATCAGATACACACAAACAGCCCAGCACATTCACCCATTACACCCACACACCCAGCCCTTCTCTCTCTCTCTCACAAGTAAACAGTCCTTCATTTACCCATCAAATACACACGAACAACCTCCCCAACCCTTCACTCATCCCCCTCTCTCATGTGTGTGTGTGTGCGTGCACGTGCGTACGTACACCCACCCCCTATTGGGTCAGAGTGAGGATCCACAAAAACATTTCTTTATATTCCTAAGCAAGCACCAGATTGCCAATTGTGAAAGGGGTGTGGCTATTGGGCACAGCCATGGGGGCTACACATTTTATTTTTGCCTTGGGCCCCACAAATTCTAAGGCTGGCCCTAGAGCAACACCTGGAAAAATTGGGGCCCCATTAGGGTTGCCATCTGTGTGTGTGTGTGTGTGTTTACCGGACAGAACCATAGGACAAAATGGAAGTCTCAGGTAAAAAACATACAAAGGTGGCAACCCTATGCGGCCCCATGAGAAATGATGGTGTAGGGGCTCTGTCCCAAATTACCCCCACCCCTCTGAAGGCCAGAACTCTCCCACTGGGGACCCTGTGCGCCTGTATTTATACCACTACTTCTCCTTTTCATGTCACTTCAGGTGGGTTCCTATAATCCATGGGGGGGGGGGGATTTATGCCCCTCCCCCCCGAATCAACACATAGGGGCTGTGCAGTTGCACAGTTTGCACATACCTGGATCTGTCCTTGCCAAGGGGTTTATTTATGTTTAGCGGGAAAAGCCACCTTGTTTATGGGTCATGGGGCTTTTCCTGGCTGCACATTTGTAGGTAAGCTGTGAGGTAAGGCTATTATATCAATTAGCAGGAAAGCCACTAGCTATTTCTAATACTTCTCTGCAGCCACTTAGGCTACTGCTGTGCAGACTGGGAAGCTGGCTTTTGGATGGGGGTGTGTTCTGAGGAGCAAGTCTGCTCTCCTTTCCTTCCCACCTGAAATGATGACCAGTTTAATTTTACAAAACACAGCTTAATCTTTGGAAATAAAAGTCCAATGATAGTTATTTTCCCCCCTCAATGCACTGAAACCTTTATTTTTTTCTGAGTACCACACAAACCGGCAGGGCTAAATAATATGAAATAATTGTACCTGCTGCATGCTGCCTATTGTGTGAGTAGAAAAATTAATTGTTGGGGCTTTGCCTGCAGGTTAACCAACGATTCCTTTTTTGCCTTGGAGCTTGTCATTTTCCTCCCATGTTATTCTGTATGCAGCCGAGCAGTGTGAGCGCATTCATGTACAGCTGGGCTGTGTGAGTGGGCGGGTGTCTCATTCAGTAATAACTTATAATTTATACAGCCACCCAAAAAATCTCCAGCTATAAATAAACAGCTCTTCTTGCTGGTTTTACATGCCTGCTTGAATTAAAATAAAAGAGACTAAAAAAGAAACAGTATCCTATCTGTACCACATTTGGGTAAATCTGAATGCTGGTTCCTCAGCTGGTGGAAGTCAGTTTAAATCAGCTGGAATCTGGACCACCATTTTCTCTTTTTAAACAGCAACATTTGCATGATGAGAGAGACCTGAAGCACAACCAAAACAGTTGACAGCCTGAAGTCTGGAGATTACCTATTCAGACCCTACTCTAAACTTTTTTGACTTTTGCAGTCTGGCCCCGCTTTCTGTTGCTGGAGAAATCCTACAGAGCTTAATAGACTTGGCTGATGAATGTTTAAATCAGAACATGGGTTGCCAATTTACAACCTTCAAAATTTAGGACACCAGCCATCAAACTTCCAGACAAAGCATGGGGAGATAATGGTGAGTATTACATCCCAGTGTACCGGGAGCTTCACATATGGATGGCATGGAAGCTGTAGGCTTAGTTTAAAACCGACAGGCAACTTTATTCTTGCTGCTCACCGCACAATGCAGTCTAGCCAACTGTATACTCTTAGCACATAAGAAGTGCCAGACTGGGTCAGACTCCTGGCCCGTTGAGCCGAGCATCCTTTTTCTGACAGTGGCCAGCCAACAGTGGCTCCTGACTTCTCCTGAGAGAATTGGAATGTCTCTCATTCCAATGTAAAACCTGGGATGGATTAGTTTGGATATATTATTAGTAAAGGGTACTCTTTATCACTGGTTAGTATCATGGAATGGATCCAGAGCACAGATACCAGCTAGAAGGAGCAATCTTGCATGTGTAATCCAAAAGGCCAAGAGTTAATTCCGGGAGATCAGGCTAGGCCAAGTCAATGGGTAACCAAGTCAAGAGTATGCCAGAAAATCAAAGCCAAGGAAGTAGGGGAAATTGATACAGGGTAGAGGTAGGCTTGGTGAGAATGGAGTGCAAGGCTGGAATGCACTTTCAGGAGAAGGCAGGAACACAGGCTGGAAAGGGAAAGGGCAAGGCACTAAGGACACAGGAAGTTGGGCATGTTGCTCCATCTAGCTTCCTCTGGGAGCTGAGCAGCCTTATAAATGGACAGGAACTGATCTGGCCCTGACCCAACCCATTCATTACCCTACCAGTGGGTAAAGTGTGGGTAATGCAGGGGGAAGGTGCTTGTCTGTTTTTACTCAACAACTGCCATGGTGCCATTTATTACAGCTACAAAAACAATTTAATTTAGAGTAATTGCTTCATATAACTCTACCTTGCCAAAAGCAAGTTATATTAAATACTAGGGGTGGGACATCAGGGCAAATACCGGGTACCGGTTTTACCGGTTCCTGGATTTTAAAAAAATGGCTTCCCGGATTAATAATAGGGGTGGGACATCGGGGCAAATACCGGGTACCGGTTTTACCGGTTCCTGAATTTAAAAAAAACAGCTTCCCGGATTAATACCAGTTTACTGGTACCGGATCTTTTACACTGATTTCAATGGGGAACTGTCCCCATTGAAATCAATGAAAAAAAACAAAAACTTCCCCATCCCCCTCCCAGACTGTGCAGGTGGAAGGGGGGACACCCCCCACCCACCCTGGATTTTTTTTAAAAAAAATTCCCCTAAGTCCCCTAGTGCGGGCTCCGGGCTGCCGCCGGCAACCCAGAGCCTGCACCAGCAGCAGGTAATAGCCTATGGTACCGGTACTGTACTGATACCTGGGGTGGGGGGTGGTTTAACCCCCCACCCCACCCCAGGGATCACCCTACCTCCCCACCCAGGGATTGCCTAATGCCATTGCCTACCTTGAGCTCCGGGTGGCTGCGGCAGTCCGGCAGCTTCAGCGCTGGCTGTAGCTGCCAGCTCCAGCACGCTACTAGGCATTCCCCGGAAGGCCTAGTAGCATCTGAAGCCGGCAGCCACAGCCAGCGCTGAAGCCTCCGGACTGCCGCCGCAACCGCCCGGAGCTCAAGGTAGGTGATCCCTGGGTGGGGAGGTAGGGTGATCCCTGGGGTGGGGGGTGTTAAACCACCCCCACCCCAGGGATCAGTACAGTACCTGTACTTACCTGCTGCTGGTGCTGGCTCTGGGTCGCCGGTGGCGACCCGGAGCCCGCACTAGGGACTTAGGGGAAATATTTGTTGTTGTTTAAATCCAGGCTGGGCAGGGTGGGTGGGTGGGTGTCCCCCCTTCCACCCGCACAGCCTGGACTCGGGGAGGGAAAGTGTTTGGGTTTTTTAGGGGTTTTTTCTTACATTGCAGCCATTCATTTGAATGGCTGCAATGTAAAAAAATCCGGCACGGGGGATACGGTACCAGACCCAATAATACCGGAATAATCTAATACTGCCGGTATACCAAAATACCGGCAGTATCGGATACTGGATGATCCAGTAGTCCCACCCCTATTAAATACCAAAAGCCATGTGCCAAAGTCACTAGGGCGAATGATATTCTCAGCTTCACAACTCACACTCCAAAGGCAGGGCAGGTGCCCCTCTCCCAGATGTTTTACTGGGATCCTGTGCTCAACTCCCATTTACCACGGGCTATCCGTCCCCATCTCCCTATGTAGCCTTGTCCACGGACATCTATAGCAAGCATTAATGTGCATTTCACAGGCATAGTGTGACCCTAGACTTTCTATACAACATTCACCACAGTAAGTTTCTCAAGGGATCTTTTCTTTTCCTTTCCACGTGCCTCTTTTTCAGTTTTCCTTTTCAATTTCCCCCTCCCTCTAATTAAATTTCTCCTCTGTTCTTCTCTTCCATTCTCTCTATAACCACCGGGGACATTTAGATAATAGTAATAATTTATTAATGGCTTAAGCAAAAAACCCAAACCCATTTAGATGAGAAAAGTGTTATTATTATTATTATTATTATTATTATTTATTACAAGCATTTGTATAGCGCCAGCAGTGTACCTGGCGCTTTCCATGCCTTTGTCACCTCGAGGCTAGACTACTGTAATGCGCTCTATGTGTGGCTTCCCTTGTTCCTGGTCCAGAGGCTGCAGCTAGTGCAGAATGTGGCGGCTTGTCTCCTTACGGGGACAGGCCGTCGGGAGCATATTACACCGGTGCTCCGAGCCCTGCACTGGCTGCCGATAGCGTGTCGAGCCAGGTGCAAGGTGTTGGTGTTGATCTATAAAGCCCTACACGGTCTGGGCCCCTCATACCTCAGGGACCGCCTCACCCTCCGCGCCCCAGAGAGGCTCCTTCGGTCTTCTGGGGGTGCCTTCTTGGCGGTCCCACATGTTAAGTGGGGGACCACAATGGAGAGGGCATTCTCGGTGGCCGTGCCACGCCTTTGGAACTCCCTTCTGGAGGAAGCTCACCTGGCCCCTAGCCTGTTGACATTCCAGCGAAGTTGCAAAACCTGGCTGTTCACCCAGGCCTTTGGGGAGGGTGGGAGGGTAGGGTGAGGGGTTTTTAGCTCCCCCACCTGATTTGTTATTTATTATATATTATTTATGATATTTAGCCCTGTTTTAATATTTAATATTATTGTTATGGAATGTTTTAAATTGTTTTTATTGTATTTTACTTGTTGGAAGACGCCCTGGGCTGCGTTGCAGGAGGGGCGGGGTATACATTTATTAAATAAATAAATAAATAAAATAAATTTATATAGCAATGAGACACAGTCCCTGCCTATGGCTTACAATCTGGTAGACTAGGAGGGGGGAGACAGGGATAGGGGACATATGGAAAGACAAGGGATAAAAACATTCAAGTGGATGCGGAGTCTCAGGTGCATTTGCTTGACTTGGTTGCAGTTAGGCGGACAGTAAATGTTGAGAGGGGAGTACTAGTGGGCATCAGGAAAGGCAGCAAGGAACAGGTGGGTTTTAAGGAGGGATTTGAAGGAACGGAAGGAGGGGGTAAGGCAGATGTGGGCAGGGAGGAAGTTCCAGGCATGGGGGGGCAGCTAGGGAGAAGGGATGAAGGCGGTTGGGGGAGCAGGGGAGATGAGGGACAGCAAGGGAGGTGACAGAGGAGGAACGGAGAGTGTGTGTGGAGTGTGTAAGAAGATGAGGGCCGAGAGGCGTGGGGGGCAGGTTATGGAGGGTTTTGTAGGTAAGTCCTAGGAGTTTGTGAAGGATGCGTTGGGGGAGGGGGAGCCAGTGAAGTGAGGAGAGGAGAGGCTGCATGTGGTCGAAGCAACGGGCTAAGTGGATGACCCTAGCAGCAGAGTTTTGGATGGAAATAAGGGGGGACAGATGAGAGCAGGGGAGGTCAGTAAGGAAGAGGTTGCAGTAGTCAAGACGGGAGATGACCATGGCATGAACAAGGGTTTTGACTGAGGAGACAGAGAGAAAGGGGCGAATCCGAACAATGTTATGGAGGACAAAGCAACAGAACTTGGCGACGGCGTTGATGTAAGGTTTAAAGGAAAGGTGAGTATCGAAGCCGAAGCCCAGGCTCCAGGCTTGGGGAACAGGACGGATGGTGACTCCATCAATGAGGATGGACAAAGAAGAGAAGGAGGAGGGGAAGGGAGGAAAGATAAGGAGTTCAGTCTTAGCCATGTTGAGCTTGAGTTGACGTTGGGACATCCAGGCAGAGATATCAGAGAGACAGTTGATGAGGCGAGCTTGGACAGAAGGGGAAAGAGAGGGGGTGGAGAGAGAGAGCAGTTGAGTATCATCAGCGTAGAGGTGGTAAAGCTGCACCAGCACATTCCTCCCACTTGTCAAAGTCTATTCTCAACCAAGACTGTCTGTGGCCATAGCCACTTTGGATCACTGGGCCAGTGTGGTTGGGTCACATCAGAGCTGAACACAGCCAGCCGGGTACCCATTCATAGCTGTGTGGATTAGAGGCAGTTGTTTGATGTGAGATCAAACAGGACTTGCACTCACAACCTCAGGGATGGAGTTAAATGCTTTAACCACCCACCCAGTTACTGTATATTCCTCCATAACCCTGTACATAGGTTGAAACTAGTTGTGCAGACACATTGAGTATTAATGTGTCTCACGAGTCTCTCAGTGGCATATGGGGTTAATGTGGTTTGCAGCCTAGTGTTGGTATGTTAAGTACGCAATCTGATGTTTAGCAGGTGGTTAGCATATGAGAGAAGCAAATGTGTAGACTTTTAAAACACCATTCGTGAGCAGCTAACAATCCATATCCTCCCTCTCTTTTTCTGGTTTCCTAAGCTGCATCAGCACCAAAAGGATGAAAATAGCATCCTAGTTGTCTGAATAGGCAACAATTCTGGGAATGAAGTAGAGTTACAGACGCAGAAGCACAGGCAATCAATATAAAAGTGGTGTTTGAACTGAGTTCTAACAATACAGGAGGAATGCTCTCTTACACTGACTATCAAAGGACATTTTCCACTCCAGGTTATTTTTGTTTCTTTATTTCGGTTTACAAAGCAGGCCTCCATGCTCTAGTTGTTAACAAGACATTGAGGTGAATAACCAAAAATAAAAATATATTGAGCAAGGTCAGAAAATACATGGATGTACTATAATTATATGGTAGGCAACTTAATGTTAAACAGTGCTTTAAATTAATATTTCTGTCAAAACAATCATGCAAGTCAGTATAATTAGCTTATTTTGCTTAACGATTATTTGAAACAAAAAAGTGTTAATTTTAGAATTCTTGTTAATCCATTTTTAAAAAAAGTTATGCATATTAGTATTCCAGAATGTTTCTTGATGCAAAAATGTTGGCTTCCTGGTGAACTTTCTGAGTAGACATTCCTAATTACCATCCTCATTAGCTCAATTTGTTATCTAGCTGGTTTGAGGAGACACAACAGTGTTAATATTGTTCCTCCTTTTAAATTTTTTTTCCATCCAAGCCTCAAGTAAAACATCAAGTCATTTAAAAATAAATGTTCTAGGTAAAGAAGACAGCTTGGTTTCGCTAGACATCTTAAATGGTGGGGTTAGTCACTAGTAAATACGCTGTCCTGTGATCTTAAGGTGAGACAAGATTCCACCACAGACAAGATTTCACACCTCATGCGTACTGTGCGAGAGATGAAAAATCTGTGTACACAGATGCATGCTTTTCTTGGTTGGCTTTTCCCCATAACCATTGTGTCAAATGCCATCCTTTAATCATTTCCCATGTTTGTGATGGCCTAATATATTCACCAGAAGATACTGTATATCGGAGAAGAGATTGATCACAGTGGTGCTGCTTTTCCTCTGCTTTGTGGCTTCAGGACTCATGGAGGGATCACACAAGGTGGCTTCATTTGCCTTTCTTCTTGAATTCATCAAGTACGACTATTGAGTCGCCTGTTCAGAGGCACAGGGGGACAAATTACTTATCAAATACAGAAGATGACTCATAGGGTAAGATGTTCTATAATATGATTATGGCAGAGATGAGGCTGAATCTAGCCTCCTGGACTCCAGCACACCTGAAATGTAGTGTTTCTGAAAGACCGGGTGAGACCTCTATAGCTTTGGCTCATATTTATTCTCTTGATACAAGGGAGTTAAAATTTCCTTGGGGTGTGTCTGGCAAATATTTGATTTGAGTAGAATTTGAAATGTGCCATGGGTTAAATCCTGAGGCCACCGGAAATGTTCCAAAAAGAATGTTTGCCATTATCTTGAATGAGAAAAGAATCTAACTCCATATTAGCCTGACTTGACAAAAGAACTGTTGATATGATTTAAAACTAAGGCATGCATGGAAAGGTTTCAAACAGTAGCTCCTGTCTCTTCTCTGTTTCCTACGTCCCCAGTTGACACTTGCAGTTAGCCAGCTAACAAATCACCCTTTTAGCCTCCTAGCTGCACTGTACGCCTAGTACCCGGCTATAAGCGCTGTTGGTTTTGGCAAGTTTTTGCAAGCTGCTTACAGTATGTCAAAAGGCTTTGAGGCTTTGTAGCTGGAGGAGAAGTGAATGCACCACATTCGTGACCATAGGAGAGAAACTCACAGTCTCACGATGGGGTAGTTCACCTGCCATGTCATTCATTCAATCTACTGGGCCTGGCCTCTGCATGGAAGATTAATGGCAGGCAGATTTAGATTTATAGAGCCCTTGGGATAATCAGTCTTATTCTGCTAAACACATGCTGTGAAATGGTCATAAACAAAGAACAATGCAATCGCTGTCATAGTGAATGGCAAGCACTGAAAAGGTTTTCCACATTGCAGAGAGATAAGTGATAATGATGAGAGCATCTTGGAAGGTTTGGGGCAAACACTTGAATGTTCAGACGTTTATCTGGATAGACCAGGCTTCTAGTCGTCTTCTTTCCCTCCCCTCATTCTTTGCTATTGGCAATCTTCCCCTTGCTCCTCCCTGAAAATAGGAGCACACCTTAGCAGAATCTTCAGGTACTGTCAAGTGTTATGTGGATGATATACCTGTAATCCCAAACCCATGTTTGTGTGTTCATGCGAACATGCAAACACAGGTCTGACTGCTTGTTAAGTCTGGAGTAGTTGCTCCTGAAAAATGTGGAGCTATTGCACACATTGTAAAGTGCTACTGTGGATGCAGTCAGGCAAGCTGGGGAGATCTGGTCACACGGTCTGCTCTCCTGTTGGCCATAACCCGCCCCTCCGTACCCTGGAGTAGGCTGAGGAGCTGGCCACACAGGACTGGATGTCCGGACACCTGCTGTGCTTAGAGTAGCCAGACACACACATTTTAGAGGACACTTATGAAAAATACAGGTTGCAGGGCTGCATTGGTTGCGCTGCAGGATTGGGTCCGCTGCCCCTAGGCAGCTGTTGGGGGGGTGGGGAGGCAGAGGAGCATGCATGTGCTCCTCCCTCCTGCCTAACAGCTGATCTGCAGAGGGGGGCCTGGGAGGAGCATGCATGCTCCTCCCACCCACTCAACAGCTGATCTGGGGAGGGGGTTCTGGGAAGAGTGAGTGTGCTCCTTCCAGGGCCCCCTCCCCTGATCCACCTGCCCAACAGCTGATCAGGAGGGAGAGGGGCCTGGGAAGGGGGCACATTCTCCTCCCAGGACCTCCTCCCCCAATCCACCTGCCTAACAGTTGGTTGTGGGGGAGGGAGGCCTGGGAAGAAGGTACATGCTCGCTCTCTCTGCTTCCCCCTTGTGATCAGCCGTTAAGCAGTGGGGAGGAGCACGCTCCTCCGGGCCTGATCCACAGACCCCGCCTTGTGACAGGGCTGCACAGCCCAGCCACACGGGAGGCAGACCCTCTAACCCACTTTGGGCAGCATTACTACGCACTGCATCCATGGCCTGTTTCGGTAGACGGATTGTGTAGTAGCTGGCTGCCCACCAGGGTGAACATCTGGCAGCAGCTGGGCATACGAGTCACTGCATTATGTTGTAACATTGCCCCAGGTGAGGCTGCCCAGTGTCTTATGTGGCTGCACCCTGTATCTGCTCCAGATAAGGAGAGAGCATAACTGATGCAGGCAAATCCAGCAGATAAAGGAGAGCCAGTGTGGCCTAGTGGGTAGGTGTTGGACTTGAACCTGAAAGACTAAGGTTCAAATTGCATTTTAGTCATGAACTCACAGGGGCTGGGGAGGAAAGGGAGAAGCCTTGAGCAAATCGCTTTCTCTCATCCTCGGCTCCCCATCTGTAAAATGGGAACAACAATGACCTACCTCACAGGGCTGATTTAAGGGGAAACCGAACAAAGATTGGAAAGCACTTTGAACACAGAAAGTGCTGCAGAAATTAATAAATAAAATAAATAAATAAAATACTAATGAGTATATTTCTAAGTCCTGTGGCAACAGGAAGAGCCTCCTGGTCTGCCCATGGTGGTGGCATCTCCAGTCCAAGCTCTGGTCCTTCCCCAACTGTGGTTTGAACAGACCCTCTCGCAAGTAGACTAGGGTCATTGCCAGGTGATCTAGCACCCGGGAGAAAATGCAGCAGCAGGATTTTACCACGCTGTGATGCCATGCCCAAGAAGCAGTACAAAATACCCTTAGCACCCCACTGCCTTAACTTTCAACAATGTACTTCGGGGGGGGGGGGGGGGAGAGAAGTGGGCTTTGTCATTCCGCCTCCAGCAATAGAAATTAGATTTCCAATATATTCACTGTAGAGTGTTTAGGGGTAGGCCTGAGATACAACATCATCTATTGAACATTCAGCCAGTTATGCAAGACGAATCCTTTCACACTGAGTAGCACAAATTAGTATCTTCAAGGGTAAACACAGGGTGAGGGACTGCAGCGTAATGGCTTAGCTGGGGTGTGTGTGTGTGTATGACTGGCATCTGAGATTGGAATGTTAATTTGCTGGCTTGAGTGTTTGTGATTATGTTGTCCTCTAGTGGATACAGATGACGATGTGATAAAGCCTCTTATGGCTGTCAAGGAAATGAAAATTCTCTTCAGCTCTTGTGATAGAGGGCAGTGTTTTGAGACCAGTCTCCAGCTCGCTGTGGTTTGACTGACAAATGGGCTGTATTTTGTCCACCACAGACTTGCTACACAATTACAGCTGACAGAAAAGATAAAGACAAACTAGGGCATTTGACTTGTAAATAGAGCTGGATTGAGTAATTGCTGATATTTGGTAGTCGGGACCAATCCATGGTATTGTTAGGTATCTGGAAAGGCATGGATACTGAACAGTATCCTGTCAGCATTCGGTGGATTATCTGGTTACCCAGATTACCAGTTTACTGCAACACTGCATATTACTGTTTATTGCATTACCATTTACCCACAATTCCTTTCCATTTTACTCCTTCTCCCCCTTTCTCTGTACCTGGTTTTAGAGTAGCAATGGTAAGTTAACATGCCAGCTGGAGACTGCTGTCAAAACACTGCCCTCTATCACAAGAGCTGAAGAGAAGTTTAATTTCCTTGTTGGCCATAATAGGCTTATATCACATCCTTGAATAAACCCCTGTAATTCAGGGATTAATTGTTGGTGTGGACAGACATCCTGGTATAAATAATTCCTGCTTCCTGTTTTTATCCCTGAATTGACAAACCTGATTTTTTGACGTTTTATTTCCCCCGATATAAAATAATACAGAAATAGTGCTTGTGTACATTGTTATCCCAGACGGAAGCTTAACCCCCGCCCTCCGCACCACCACCACCATAGAGAACTGAAGGTAGAGTTTACCTCCCTTTTACCCAATGTCTCTGTGGTATTCTGCAGTCTCTGGTGGCAAAATGATATGGGTAAGGATTTACAACAGAGAGAAGGCTGTGAAAAAATGCTACCCATGCTGCCTCCTAATCCACTCTGACCCTGCAGTGGACGGAAGCCATCACACCCATCCACTCCAGGGACCCATGACAGCACGTGACATAGGCACAGCAAGGACGTTGGGAGGAGAGGGGTTCACTGCTGCCCACACAGCAGCCAAGGGACATACCCAGGACCAGGGAATACTGCCCCTCTCTTTAGGGTCTCTAACCAAACCCTCAGATTGGCCAGGGGCAGGGAAGGGGGGCACATGACATGTCCACTATCTCCAACGGCACTAGCATCCCCACCAGTCTGTTGTATTCCCAGAAATCAGAACGGACGAAGGTGTTGAAATTCAACTGCGCTGTCTGTGTGGCAGAATCCAGTTCCCTTTGGAACTGCCCTGTTTGTCTCAGCTCTCTAAACAAATACAGAATCCCCTCTGCCAACTTACATCCCAGACAATTAATGACAAGAGCAATGCTGTAGCAGAGGCATTCTCCTCTTGTATGGAGTTCCCCAAGGTGCTGAAATTCAACTGCATTGCACCATGGGATTGATGCAGTCCTCCTCATGACTCTTATACCAGTATAAGCATCTATACTGCCATTCTGGGATAGTGCTTATTCCTGAAAATGAATGATCAGGTAGATAGACCGTTATCCCGGATTGACAATCAGGATGTCATGACAGAATTATATCTAATGCAGGGATAATTGTGTTTGTGTAGAAGCACCTGTCGTTATGCAGTAAGGTAGTAAACTGGTTAACTTTTGTGGTATTATCTGGTAATCTGGTTTGGTTGTTAACCTCCACGATAACTGGTTACGTCAATTTAACTAGCCAGAAAAACTGCGTATTAGCAGTAGACAATTTTTTTTTGCTGCCCATTTCAGGTCTGTTCACAAACTCCATGTCCCTGTTCACACTTATTTTTGAGGGGTAGGGTTTGTTGCAGAGTAATAACTGATTTGCAATCAGTAAGGACAAATGCAGCTGAAGGTTTAAAACAGAACTTTACTTAGACTTTCTCAAGCACAGATCCTTAGTTACATCTCGCTAGTATGAAGACAAAATGGAGACTGAGACAAAGAGAGAGAAGGGAAGAAGGAGTGGTTACACAAAGGAATTCAACTGTAAAACCCCATCTCCCTTCCATGTACACATAAATTTAGCAGCGCCATCTGGTGGTTCTATAGTCAATTACTGTTCTCAATACAGTAACTTTAACTTATGGATGTTGCATATACCGACACCCCTTCTCAACAGACAGAAGTTAGCCTACTAAACCCATTTTACTCAGTAGCTTTTGGCGGCGCTCTCCTGCTAAAGGTTTTGTCAGGGCATCTGCTACCATGTCTTCTGTAGGACAATATTGCATGTCTATAAGTCCTTGTTCTTGCGAGTCTCTTAGGAAATGATATTTCACGTCTATATGTTTGGTCCTCGGGTTTACTCTTTCCGTTTGTGCGAGTACAATACAGCCTTGGTTGTCTTCCAAAATTTGTATAGGGCTGTTCAGTTCTTTTCCCAAGTCTGTGAGCAATTGCTGTAGCCAAATTACCTCTTGACTAGCCTGCGTGGCTGCAACATACTCGGCTTCTGTTTAGGAGAGTGCTACTGTGGTCTGTTTCTTGCTAGACCAGCTGATGGGACACCCTACTAGCAGAAATAGCCAACCACTGGTGGATTTTCTGTCAGAGCTGTCCCTGGCCCAATCTGCATCTACGTATCCTGTCAGCTTACATCCAGAAGTTGCAGGTAGCTGCAGCTTAAGGTGTGCGGTTCCCTTCAGGTAGCACATGACCCTCTTTACCGCATTCCAGTCTTTCTGGCTTGGTGCTGATACTTTCCTGCATGGGATTCCTATTGCTGCTGCAATGTCTGGTCTAGTGATGGTGGCGATGTACAATAGTTTCCCAATTGCGCTTCTGTATTGTCGGTTGTCTGGCAGTTGCATGCTTTGTTCTTCAGTCTCCTTCAGGTGGTTAGTTTCCATGGGAGTGCTTACTGCCTTGGCATCTTTCATTC
>QEPC01003117.1:4115703-4138815 GCA_003113815.1 Sphenodon punctatus
TCCCTGATTCTACAAAGTAGCAACCTTTGCTACAAAGGTTGTAGCAAAGGTTGTTGCAAAGTTTGCAAAGTTGCAGCAAAGGTTGTAGCAAAGTTGTACTTTGCTACAAAGTAGCAACCTTCCGGCTCCCCACAGGGCACTTCCTGTAACTGAATCGCACTGAGCAGCCTGGTAAGCACGTACTACAAGGAGGTCTGAATGCATTATTTCGCTGTACTTAAAATCGGTATGGCATGCATGTGAATGCAACAGGACTTGTTAACAGCGAACTATTGAGAACTAGTTTTAAAAAATCCAGATAATTGCTGCACGTGTGATTCCCCCCTTAGTAGCCTTCTCTGGGAGTTTCCTTTGGGCCTCTTTTCCTTTCAGCTCACTTCCAGTCTTTAGAGTTGTTCTGGGCTGTTCTGAAGAGGTCTGGGCCCATAACCTGTTGCAGAGTATAACTGATTCACAATCAGTAAGGACAAATGCAGCTGAAGGTTTAAAAACAGAACTTTACCTAAGCTTTCTCAGGCACAAATCCTTAGTTACATCTAGCTAGTAGTAAGACAAAATGGAAACAGAGACAAAGAGAGAGACGGGAAGAAGGAGTGGTTACACAAAGGAATTCAACTGCAAAACCCCATCTTCCTTCCATGTACACATAAACTTAGCAGCGCCATCTGGTGGCTCTATAGTCAATTACTGTTCTCAATACAGTAACGTTAACTTATGGATGTTGCATATACCAACAGGGTTACCACCTCTTGCAGTTTGACCCTGAGACTCCCATAGGCCAAAATGGAAGTCTTGGGGTGAAACCGTGAGAAGTGGCAACTCTATTGAGAGGTGAGAATCCATTGGGTACCACAGTCTCTGGAGACAAGATTCACTGCAGTTAAGGATGAGAAGAACTAAAACAGCATTGGGTATACCCTATGAATAAACATAAATAGATAACTAATGAGTAAAGACATATCCTATTGTGTAAAAAGATATTTATTTAGGTAATGCCCATGGTGTTTTATATCAGGAGCTCTGAAGTTCAGGTATTTAGCAATTCATTCCTTTTTCTTAGCATGCATACCCTACACAGACATGTGTTCCTGCTAGCTGGCTGATTGCAGCTAACTCTCAACTAGGCCGACTCCTTTGGTGTGTCTGTGCCTTTACTGCCCCATTTCTGGTAGGTGTCCTATTCAAAACTAAAGCAGCAGACAGCTGATGGCCTGTGGCGACCATCTTGCAAGCAACTACAGTTTTCTGTTATATAGCATAGCTCCTTTCCCTACAACCAGTAAGTGTCTGATCCTTTCCATCTCGGCCCTAGGGTTTGCTTCTCTATGGCCGTTCTTAGACAGATGCTAAGAGGGGTCTGTGTGCGCTCAGTGGAGTGCACACGCACTTCCAGTAGGTGTGGGAGGATTTAGGCAGTGGCAGATGGGTGTGTGCCCCCATCCACCTGCCAGCCACCCATGCCCCTGCATGGAGCAACCCGGGTTTTTCCCGGTTGCTGCATTTGTGGAGATGGGTGGAGGTGCATGGGTTGCGGGAGTGCACGCCTACCCACTGCCACTTTTAAACAGGTGGTACCACACGTGTCCACTGGGTCGACTTACGTTGTACTGTCTCGTCTAAAAACAGCCTATGATGCTGTTTTTGCCCACTTCTTTTAGAGAAGATTTAAAGTTCTTTTTGAACCTTATTTAATAAATTTTATGCATTATTTTATGTATTTGTTTTAATATTTTAGGCTTTGATTCTTGTTATATATTTCTTTGATGTATGTTATTTTAACTGTGTTGTTTGGGCCATGGCGAAAGCTTGTGCCATCAATAAAGAAAGAAAGAAAGAAAGAAATTTAATAAACTTAACAGGCATTCTGTGTATGTAAAGCTCCTGCTTGCACCTCTTGTGGCTGCTTTTCACCTCCTCTCTCCCTTTATGGGACATGAGGGTCCAGGTTCAGGCAGCAATGGGATAAAGGAGGATCAGAACCAGACAGTGTAATTGCTATCTCTGGAATGTGTTGTCTACTCCCGCTGCCTTGACTTCCTATCCTCCAACTCCTCCCTCAACCCCCTCCAATCTGGCTTCTGCCCCCTTCATTCTACTGAAACTGCTCTCACTAAGATCACCAATGATCTTCTGGTGGCTAAATCTAAATGTCTCTATTTCATTCTTGTCCTCCTTGATCTCTCTGCTGCCTTCAATACTGTTGACCACTCACTCTTGCTGGATTCCCTTCACTCCCTTGGCTTTTGTGGCTCTGTCCATAACTGGTTCTCCTCCTACCTCTCTGACCGCTCCTTTAATGTGTCTCTCTCCAACTCCACCTCCTCCTCCTTCCCCCTCTCAGTTGGTGTTCCTCAAGGCTCTGTTCTTGGCCCTCTCCTCTTCTCGATCTATACCTCATCCTTAGGCAAACTCATTGCCTCCCATGGCTTCCAATACCACCTCTATGCTGATGACACTCAACTCTATCTCTCTACTCCCTCTCTCTCTCCCTCTGTTCAAGCTCGTCTCATCAACTGTCTCTCTGACATCTCTACCTGGATGTCTCAACGTCAACTCAAACTCAACATGGCTAAAACTGAACTCCTTATCTTCCCCCCTCATCCTTCCTCTCCTTCCTCACTGTCAATAACTATTGATGGAGTCACCATCCTGCCTGTCCCCCAAGCCCGTAGCCTAGGCTTCATCTTTGACTCAGCCCTTTCTTTTAAACCCTACATTGACTCTGTTGCTAAATCCTGTCGCTTCTCCCTCCATAACATTGCTAAGATTCGCCCTTTTCTCTCTGTCTCGTCTGCCAAAACTCTTGTTCATGCTCTGGTCATCTCTCGCCTCGATTACTGTAACCTCCTTCTCACTGGCCTTCCCCGGTCTCACCTTTCTCCCCTCATCTCTGTCCAAAACTCTGCTGCCAGGGTCATCTACCTCGCCAGTCGCTTCGACCATGTGCAGCCCCTCCTCTCTTCGCTTCACTGGCTTCCCCTTCCTGAACGAATCCTGCACAAGCTCCTAGTCTTCACCTATAAAGCTCTTCACAACCTTGCTCCCCCCTACCTCTCTGCACTTATCGCCCTCCATACTCCAGCCCGTGCACTTCGCTCCTCCTCTGTCCCTTCTCTCACCCTTCCACGCCTTCCCTGCTCCCCTAAGCGCCTTCGTCCCTTCTCACTTGCTGCCCCCCATGCCTGGAACTCCCTCCCTGTCCACATCCGCCTTGCCCCCTCCCTTCATACCTTCAAATCTCTCCTTAAAACTCACCTCTTTCGCTCTGCTCTGTCTGACTCTTTATCCTGCTGAGCCACTATTCCTATACCTACGATCTGTTTACCCTTATCCTTGCCACATGGACCTGCCTGCTGTCATTCTCATCGTAACCAAGCCAAGTACGTGCACTTGAGACCTCGCATCTTCATGAATGTTAGACTCCTTGTCTCTCCCTCTGTTCCCCTTCTTATGTCTCTCCCCCAGCTCCTGTCTCTCAGATTGTAAGCCCTAGGGTCAGAGACCGTGTCTGTTTTATTACTTTGTAAAGTGACAGGTACACTGCTGGCGCTATATACATGTTTGTTAATAATAATAATAATAATAACCCAACAATTCCCCACGCTCATTGGTATAATGGGTGCAGCAGATGCAGGTGCTCCGTGGCCCATGTGACTGAGGGGGCTCACACTTGTGTAGAGTGCATATGCACCCTAGAGTGGAGTGTGGCAGCAAAAGCCCATTCAGATTCCATCCTCTGCCTGCGCCAACACCCATTCCCACCTAGCTATGCCCCTGCCCACACTGATGAGTTCAGTTTCATATCCTTCTCCATCCCCGCCCTCACTTCATCCAAAGCAGGAATGTCCCCAGGGCAGCTGGGTCTGGATAACACTGCCCAGCTCCAGTGCATGCAAAGACAAATAAAATATAAGGTGATGGACCCTGAGAATTACCAACTAACCCCGAGAATTTTTGGCTTCATTCTCAGCCCAGAGATGATGCTTGAAA
This sequence comes from Sphenodon punctatus, assembly GCA_003113815.1. Taxonomy (NCBI): domain Eukaryota; kingdom Metazoa; phylum Chordata; class Lepidosauria; order Sphenodontia; family Sphenodontidae; genus Sphenodon; species Sphenodon punctatus. The sequence continues at coordinate 4,119,694 of QEPC01003117.1, forward strand.
ACCCGGAGAGATCTAGGGTCAAACCCCGAGAGGCGGTAACCGCGAGTGAAATGCACAGTCATGATTATGACCCTCCCTTTGTCCCCATTCAAGGACTGCTCCCTAAGGGCAAGAGGAACTCACAAGAACCTCTCTCTCTGTCTTTCATGCGCTGGAAGTGCCAGAGTTTTGCCCCTGTTCCGCCGTGCCTTCCCCGAGGGAGATGGGGTGGGTGGGTTGGGGAGGGGTAGGGAGGGGTAGGGAGTAGGGAGTGAATTGTCTTTATTGTGGAATTTTAATTGTATTTGTTATCTGTTTTAATTTGTTTTTTAACATGCTGTTAGCTGCCCCGAGATGCTTTTAGCAGGAGGGGGCTGGCGTACAAATTTTAATAATAAATAAATAAATAAAATTACTGATCTATTGGTTCTATGGAAGACTGGGTGAGACTGGGGAGACAAGGGCACATTAAAGCCAATAAGAGCTGAGCCACAGACCTTAATGGAGAATTGCATGATAAGCCCCCGTAACTCTAGTTGAAACTCCACCCGTAATCTGTATTGGTCCTGATAATTGTTCGTTGGTTCATTTCACAGAAAACCAAACCCCAACGAGAGGCATTGTGTCCTTTTCTATTCAGGAAGTGTTTTCATTGGTTTTCTCAATCAGCATTAGTTATTAGAATAATCAATATGCTTCTGGTGAATGGTACATAATCATATAACCTGTTTAAACATCCTGATGGTGAGAATAATGGGGTGGTTAAAGTGGTACAAAGCAATAGTTTGTTTTTTATATTGCTCAGCCTGTATAGATAGATAGTTTGCCTTAAGTTTGCTAAAAGACCAACTATGCAGGGGAAGGAAAAGGGGGAAATGAGAAACAATGCATTTTTAAAACATCAGATTCTGTAGAAAGCAATCTACCTACAATTAATAAAACCAATTTAAAGGCTGCCTATAAACGTATTACTGGCCCAGGACTTGAATTTTTTTTAATGTTGTTTTTGGAGGATCAGCCACACTAAGGAGAGGTGGGAAATATTTTTGTGGCAAATTTTATTTATATAGAATATAAAATATGTGTGTGTGTGTGTGTGTGTGTGTGTATGTATGTATATACATAATATTTATATACTTTAATACTTTAAATATATACTTTAATATGTATATATATTAAAAATGGGGGAATATATATAAATGGGGGCTGTTTGCACTTGCTCAAAGTTGTTTGTTTTATTTATTTTATTTTAACAACTTCTACCCCGCCCCTCCTGCCCAAGGCAGCTTGTTGAGTGTTATAGCTCTCACAGGTTTAGTTTGACTTTTATATTAGAAGTGGAGGGTATCACATACCGCCTAGCATTTCAAGTGACCAAAGAGGGACACGCCCCACCCTGCTGGCCAATAAACTCCTCCTCCCGTCCCCCATGCACTAACACGCACGTACACCCCTCCCAACATTCCAAGTGCATAAAGAGGGACATAATCTCTCCTGCTTCTCATCCCACTATGGGCTCATTCACGTGTGCGGGAAAGCGTCCTTCTAAGGTCGGGAGAGGAGACATGCATGCAAGTCAGGTGTGTCTTTGATCACGTCAGAATGTCCAGACCTGCACGATCGACGCTTTTATGAGCTTTTACACGGGTGATTGACTGAACTGGATTTCGCAGCTCAGTCAATCGCCCTCTCCTGACCTTCTAAGGACACTTTCCTGCACACGTGAATTCTTGTCATTCCAGTATCTCCTCATTGTCCTCTCAACTGCTTTTGCTGGGAGCCAACCAGGAAAGAAGTATCTGAGGCTAGAATACCTGCCTTTTTGTCAATCTGTCCTGAAAGAGGGATGTTGATCCCCTGAAAGAGGGACATGGGATTCACCACCCAAAGAGGGTCTGTCCCTCCTAAACAGGGACTGTTGGGAGGTGTGGTATCATTTATTTATTTATTTATTTATTTATTTGACTTGTATCCCGCTCCCTCCAGCCCTACGACAACTCGGGGCAGCTCACAAAATATTTAAAACAATATATAAAAACAATACATAAAAGGGGTTACTAAAACAATAAAGACAAAAACAAGGAGGTAAAACCACTGGTAAAAAACCTCACCCTTATTCTTCCCCTAAAGACCCGGATGAACAGCCAGGTCTCACAGGCCCGACAAACGGCCAACAGGCTGGGAGCCAGGCGAGCTTCCTCTGGGAGGGATTTCCACAGCCGTGGTGCGACCACCGAGAACACCCTCTCTATCGTGGCCCCCCGGTTCACCCGGGGGACCTCCAAGAAGACGCCCCCGGTAGACCGCAAAGGTCGTTCCATGGCCTGGGGAGTGAGGCAGTCTCTCAGATAGGAGGGGCCCAGACCGTTTAGGGCTTTAAAGGTCAAAACCAGCACCTTGAATTGGGCCCAGAACGCTATAGGCAGCCAGTGCAGAGCCCGGAGCACTAGTGTAATGTGCTCCCTATGGCCTGTCCCCATCAGGAGATGGGCAGCTGCATCCTGCACCAACTGCAGCTTTCAAGTTGTCACCAAGGGCAGCCCCACGTAGAGCGGGTTGCAGTAATCCAGCCTTGAGGTGATGAATGCATGGATGAGGGTGGCCAGGTCAGAGCTTGAAACTTATGGCTGGATCCTCCGCACAAGATGTAATTGGCGAAAGGCTCCCTTTGCCACCACCACCACCACCACCTGACAATCCAAGCAGAGGCCAGGGTCCAACAGAACCCCCAAACTCCGCACCTGCGGGGCCAGCAGAGGGCGGATTCCCTCCACAAGGGGAGCCATCATCTCCGCTGCCCTACCCACCCTCACCTCCGTCCCTTACCTTCACGCTTGCCCAGGTAGCCTCATCTTCTGTGACCTCACTGACAACAGTAGCCCCATTCCCACCACTCCCTGCTGGAAGCTCCGTCTGCCATGCCCCTCTCTCTCCTTGGCCATATGAGTTACACCAACACACATATCTGGGATACATCTTGTAGGATTGGGCAGTCCAGACCAGCTGCCTTTCTCTCTTTCCCCCCCCACCCCCACCGCCTCTCACCAAAGCTAGGAAGCTTGTTCCTTATCTCCAAGCACAGGCCACAGGGAATATTCACTCAGAGTCTAAATCCAAAGGGAATGTAAACATTTTATCTTATTTACATGATTAAGAAAACCAAAGTAATTCAAAGAGAAGCAGATTAAAATAGAGTTTAAGTCAAAGACTGCAGCTACCCCTGCCTAGAAAGGCCAAACCTCTAGATACCCATGAATAAACCACTGTCTGCAAAGCTTATCTTGTCCGTCCATGTTGTGTGTGAGTAGGATGAGTGAAAAGACCCAGAAATATTGTCTTAATGGAGAAAAAGAGAAAACGACTTCCTACCCAGAATCCTCTCGTTTTATTAATTTCCTTCCTAATGCGCTCTGGTAAGCAGAGGCCAAAAACACTGGGTTTTTCTCTAAGCTGTTTTTAGATGATTGTGGCCGCGCCCGTGCTTGTTCTGCAAAAATGCCAGAAGCCGGAATCAGACGATACGCTCCCGGCAATCACGCGCCTGGAAGGGGGACGCGCGTGCTTTTCCGGCCGCAATTTGACCGGGAAATTGACCTGGTCAAACGCAGCCGGAAAAGCATGCACATCCGCATGCGCATGCGTGATTGCCGGGAGTGTATCGTCTGATCCCGGCTCCTGGCATTTTTTTCAGAACAAGCGCAGGCATGGCCGCGATCATCTAAAAACGGCCTAACACTAAAGACTGACTCGGGGCATGGACTCAATGAGCTGGGGGAGAGGGGAGCCGTGGGAGGTACTATACCTCTTAGCCACTTCTCTCCCTTTAAAGCTGCCCCGAGCTGTTTTCAGGAGGGGTGGGATATAAATTGACAAATAAAATAAAAATAAATAAAGACAGGCATCGCAATCTGTTTCTGCTGGACTGTCACTTGTCTAAAAACACCCATTATGTCCTGCTCTCTCTCTGCTGGAGCTTCCTGTGCCTTCCCTAGTGAGCCACAAGCCAGTGCCATGTCTGTCAGTGGGCACCATCCCACCTCCAGAGCCTCGCCTATCCCACACCCCACTCCCCTATCCCAGAGTCTCACTGCCCGCTCCATGTCCCAGCCTCCCCCTGCTCTGTCCTTCCCCATTCTGCCTTTACAATCCTGGTTGGTATGGGGGCTCAGTAATTGTACATGTCCCAAGATCCTATTAAACTTAACTACGCCACTGATTAAGATGGCAGGACTATAGGATCAAAGGAGCAGAATGCAACGGTACACTACAAAATGAGAAAGGTTTGGAAATAAAGACCTGAACATGATTTTGAAACTACAAGAAGTGGGAAGAATTTAATTACCCAAATAGTTTGGTTTTAAGCAGGACATCAGGACTAAGATGTGGGGAAAAAAGTCTTAGAATACTCAATAGTCACAACAGGTGAGGACCGTGGGTTTATGGTGCTTTTGCTTACATGTACAGAAAAGGGGTAATTGTTAGCAGGAAGGTTTCAATGACTTTGTTCATGCTATGCCAATTTACACTGGCTAAGGGTCTTGTGGTGGATAATTAAACCCTGTATACATAACTATACACACACTGAGGGGGCGTTTTTAGCTGAGGGGAGAAATTCGCAAATTAATTCCCACAATCCCCCTCGGACATGTGAAGCTAGCAGGCAGGCTTTTAAATGCACAGTCTGCTTACGCAAGTGATAGGGGCCTGGAGCAGCACACCTTACCCTGGCTCCCTGACAAACAGCTGATGGCGGGGGGAGCCTGGAGCAGCTGTACTTTCCTCAGCTCCCCTGACAAACAGCTGATTGGGGCAGGCGGGGAGAGGGTGCGCTGCTCTGGGCCCCTTTCCCCCATCAGCTGTTTGTCAAGGAGCCGGGGAGAGTATGTGCTGCTCCAGGCCCCCTCCCACATCAGAAATCTGCAGGACCTAAACATGCAGATTAGTAAAACCTCCCCTCTCGAGGTTTTACTAAACCAGGAGCTTTTTTGCACAGCTCCCGGGAGAAGCGTTTAAACATGCAGGCAATTGGCGTGTTTACCTGCAATCTCCTAGGACTGTGTCATGTCTAAAAAAGCCCTTGGTGATTTGTGGTCATGTGTAAGTCTCTGCACAATTGGTCCCTTGCACATCTATACTTTATACCTTCTATACCATCTCTGTACCATCTACACCAGCACCTTCAAAGCACACATGGACATGAATTGTGAAGTGTGAATGTAGAATCTGATCCAGGACCAAAACTAAGTCTTTCCAACGTTCAGGGCAGGATGAGTTTTTAGAACTGGTGTTTGGGTATGGTCCATCTCAGTAGAAGTGGTGGTGTCTTTTCATCTGAATATATTTAGCCAGAGGAGCTCAATGTGCAGTGACTTGCTGTGAATTTGATTAACACAATTCTTTGTTTCAGTCGGTAAATACCATGGCAATCAAACAATTTGTTTTCAGTTCACACTGAGTTTGATCATCTTCAGTTGTGATAACTGGCTACCTTAGTTAGGAAGTAGATGGAGGAACATACATTAATAAATTAAGCTTCTTAACGGCATGAAAAATCCCATGAAATAAGCTGTACACCTACAAGTAAACAGTGGGTGCCGTAAAATGTAACGCTAGTCAACCTGTTGTACAAATGTCCAGTGATCAGGTAGCAGATTGATGGGGCAGGGCACGTGGCAGCAGCATCCATGCCCAGGAGCAGTGAAGGAGGTGGTTGATTTGGGGACCTGCCACCACATCTGCCACTCCTGGATAGCACTTTATCCTGCCAAAGCCCTGTTTTGCCCCACCAGAGCCTGCAGGCTGAAAAGGGTTCTTGTGGACTCTACAGCTGTGCAAAAGCTCCACTCCACTGCCCTTCACCTTGCTACTCTGGCAGTGTGAAGGCTGATGAGTGAAGATTTTATGGGGCTCTGCAAGGGCCCCTCAGGACCCTACAAGCGCCTGCAGGTCTCAGACAGGGAAAGTGGAGTCTAGAGGCCCACAAGAGTCCCACTTCACCCTGCTAGGCTGTCACCACCAGACAGTAACAGCCACTACATGCACTTTGCCTACTCCTTGTGAAAACTTGCAATGTTTGTAGGCAAACACAAGGAGGGACCAGTGATAGACTGGTGATGGATACATAGCCAATCATTTACAGATGTTATGACCTGATGTGTGTTTGCCAACCAAAGGAGTTACAAGTGTTACTTCTGATGTCATCCAGGTCTTAGGGAGAGTGAATTTCTGATTGCAGTCACCACTGTAGAAAAGAGGTATCCAATTCCATTCATTGTGTTCATAATAGCGTGCCGAGCCAGGTTCAAGGTACTGGTAATGGTCTATGGGTGATTTCTGACATTACGAGATCACAGTGAACCACAGTGAATACCCACCTGTGGTCACTGTGCCTCGAACGTCTGTTTGGCGGCCGCCAGATGTTCGCCACGGTCAATACCCACATGGGGTCATTTTCAACCACGCTTCCCGGGCTCCCCGGGGGACTTTTCCGGGAAGCGTGGTGAAAGTGATCCCTGGCGGGGACCAAAAACAAATCACGTCTGGTCGGGCGCCACGGCCCGGGATCACCAGCATCCCGGGCCGTGGCGATTTCGGTCAGACGCTGCGGCCGTATTGGCCCCGCCACCCGCCCATCTCCCCAGAGGGCGGGTGGCGGGGAACGTGAAGGGGGCGGGGCTGTGCGGCCACATGTTGCACCGCACGGCCCCACCCCTTCCCAGATTTCCTGCCGGGATTCCCCAGCATGTCTGTTATGGCATGACGGGGTCATCCCGGCTGGGGATGATTTTGTTGTTTTCGGTACGGGGCCAAGTGGCCCCGTAACGTCTGAAAACATCCTATAAGGCCCTTCATGGTCTTGGCCCCTCGTACCTCAGGGACTGCCTCGCCCTCCGCACCCCGGAGCGGCTCCTTCGGTCTGCCGGGGGTGCCTTCCTGGAGGTCCCCCGTGTTAAGCGGGAGGCCACGATGGAGAGGGCATTCTCGGTGGCCGGGCCACATCTTTGGAATTCCCTCCCGGAGGAAGCTCACCTGGCCCCAAGCCTTTTAACATCCTGACAGGTTTGTAAAACCTGGCTGTTCGCCCAGGCCTTTGGGGAGGGGGGGGGATTGGGTTTTTAGCTCTTCCCTGCCCTTATTTTATTTTTATTTCTTCTTCTGCCCTAATGATGTCTTTTAAATTGTTGATGTTTTTAAAAATTGTTTTATGAATGTTTTTAGATGTACGTCGTCCCAGGATGCCGTAGGATATGGGGCGACTCACAAATATATATAATAAAATAAAAATAATAAATAACAGATCATTCTCCATCTGCATTAGGGAAAATGTGTGTGTTCCCTCATTGCTAGAAGGACTTGTTGGACTCTCTTTTACGCCGGTACAAGAATCACTACCACTTTACCACCATGTCTGATCACCTTGCATTCCCAAATCACATTCCAGCTTTCATTTCTTGTATGTGCAAAAAGCAAAAAGTGAACTGACCCCAAATCATCCGGTTGAGGAACTCTCCAGAGTTGTAGATGAAGAGAATGATGACAAGGCTACCAAAGATAAAGGCTGCTAGGCCCAGTGGGCTGAACAAAGCAAACAGAGGGTAGACCCATTCGCCTGTTGTAGAGTAAATCCACAGGACCCTGGAAAAGGAGAGAAGTGACTTTGTAGTCAGGACCATTCAGATACAGAAACAACTTGTATTTCCCTCTTGGCAACAAATTAAACTCAAAATCCATCTCTGCACACTGTAGCTCATCAAGCCAACATGGCTAAGGCACACCAGCTTCTGTGGCCAGAACCGTGCCTAATTGTCTTTGGCTGTCCCTCATCCAATGAGTCAGGTACCTGCTTACAGCTGGGGGGAGCGGAGCAGGGCCAGTTTAAGGATTTTGACGGCATTGGACACAGTAATTGGGGGCATCTAGGAAAATAAACCAAAACATTTAAGTCATTTTTGTGTCCAAAATTTCATTTCAAGTAGAGCTAAAATAAATATTTACATTGAATACCAATTCAATTATCTTGGGCTATCCGTTTAGTTTGGAATGAAGTGGATATGAAGTGCTATTCATTTCCTGCTTCATTCACGGGGGCCGAGCCCAAGCCCCATGGACCAGTGCACGGAGCACGCACGGCGCATACTCATCCCTGGCATAGGGCCTGCAGTGCATGCACAAACCACACAGCAGCACACACGGGTCTTGGGGTCAGCCCCACTGGGATGAATAATTTGTTCAGATATTTTGATTGTTTCATTTTTATGGTACTTTGTTTTGGGACTTTTGTTCAGTTATTTTAGCCATTTAGTTCACGATGGTAGTGTTATTTACTGCTATAATACATATATTATAGTAGCATACCACTTGATTTGAAATATTTAGAAAGATTGTTTCCTAGATTTTTGGGCAACCAAATTGTAAATTGCATATTTGAATGTTTGTGCTTTTGTGTGTTCCTGATTTGGTTCTCTCTTCACTTGGTGCCCTGTGACAGCACATGTTATAGGTGCCTATTTCTGCACTGGTTAATGGGTCTTGGGAGGCGGGGGTCATATCAAACTAGAAACTTCGGATCTGGACCCTTTGGGCCTAGACCTAACATGAGACTGGAATAAAGTTGGAAGTCTACATATAACCAATCCCTATGTCCCAAATTATCATGCTAAGGAAAAAAGGGATCTGCTGTTGTTTTTCCTGGGCATTTGGAAAGCTGAACTCCCTTCTGTGAAGTTCCCTTGAGTTGGTTCTTCAGTTAAGCTGTCTTTTGCCTTGGATAAGGATACATGTGATGTCTTACACATAGCATAGTTGGAATTATTGTAATGATGTTTATCTAGTTTAAGTAACTCTCCATAATGTGTCTGAGAAATGCATGTATATTTACCTCTACCGTCGAACTGCAAGTGAGGTGCTACACACACAAATTTGTTTTCTGGCTCCCACAGACTACCCTGAATAACAGATTGGGCAGGGATCCACAGAGCAGAAAATGGCACTGTCCTTGTCTTTTCTGCATTGGTCTGCTATTGAAGAGCATGGGTGATTATTATTTATCATTTATATAGTATTTTCAGTGTTCAAAGTGATTTGCAATCCTTAGGCAGTTCACCCTCACAACAGCCCTGTGAGATAGGGTATTATTGCCTGTTTTTACATGGCCCCTGCACAGTGAGGGTTCCATGACCATGCTGGTGCATGCACGGTGAGTGGGTGGGGCATGCATACAGGTGCCCCCACAACCCCCCCCCCCATTAATGCACATGGAATAATTTCCATTTTCACTGGTTGCTCTGTGTGTGTTGATGAGGGGGGATGCGTGTTAGGTGGGAGCATGCATGTCCGCCCATTCACCACACGTGCCCACGCTGCATCTTTCACATGGGGCTTTCCCACTCATGAACACCCAGATTCTGTTATCCAGTTCCAGATTCTGGGTGTTCATGAGTGGGTGAATCTTGTGTGAAAAAGGCCATTATTCCCATTTTACAGATGGAGAAGTGAGAGAGAGGATGATTTCAGACGTTATGCAGTCCCGATTCACCAGAGTGGATTCCCAGCAGTGGTGAGCCGTCCAACCACCCCCCGTGGTCCAGGAAGGCCCCGAACAGATGTGACGGGACCGGGACCATGGCAGGGAATCAGACAGACAGACCACGGCCCGGGGCAGCGCAACAGACGTGATGCTGATTCCGGGCCGTGGTCAAAACACCCAGAAGGCACCGGGGAGGGGCGGGAGGTAGACATGGCCGACTGTGAGCAAACGAAGCCAAAAGGGCCAAAAGGACACGCCCACACAAGGGAAATGGGAAGGGAGGGGGAGGAGGGAGACGAGCCGCCGAAGTGGCACACATAGCAGGCACAGGGAAAATGAGGTCACAATGGAACACACAACACAAACACACGCCCGGGCGCATACACACCTGCATGGGAAAGGCAGGGAAGGGGGAACACAGTGAAATGGACAAAACACAAATGGCACAATGGGCAAAGAGGGGAGGGAGGAGGGCCGGGGACAGAGGGGGGGGGACCCGGCCCAGGGGCATGGCAGGACACGGGGAAGGGCATCCAGAACCCCCACAACAGCACAGCCTGCATGGGCACCCCCACAGCTACACAGCCAGTTCTGGAATGGGGGACCCCCAGGGACAGAGCACAGGCACAGGGGAAGGCCACACGGAACAGGGGGTGGCCCAGGAACAGTCCAGGAAGCTGTCAGGGACCCCACATGCCAGCGAGGGTGTGATGGAGGCGATCTGGAGTCAAAGTGCAGAGCAGGCGATCCAACACTCCCCCCCCCGGATGCCAGGAGGTGCAGTCCAGGGGCCCCGTAACCTCATGGTCACAGAGTCACCCAAGGTGGGGGGGCATGGGCACAGGAGGGATCGAGGCCAGACTATGAAGGATAGCAGCACCCGGGGTGCTGGGAGCCAGGTCGGAGATCAGGACACAGCCACAGGAGAAGGCAACCACGAAGGGGAACACCAGGTGCAGAAGCGGACAGGGGGGGCCCGCGGAGGGGGCCAAGAGGCACGGCCAGGGGCAGCGGAATCCCAGGAAACCGCCAGCACTGCAGCGAGCTAGGGACATCAGGGAGGGAGCGGGCAGCGACTCAAGGCATCGGGGCGGAGGCGGGAGCCCAAAGCGGGGCCAGCATCCAGGGCCCAGAAGGCACGGGGGCCTCACAGCCAGCTGCAGGGGGCCACGAAGGGGCCTGGGGCCAGGTGGCCCTCCAGGTGCACAAAGTGGGGCCACTGAAGCATGCCTCGATGGTATCCCAGTGCAGATATGCAGCCGGCAACCGTGGGCACTCGCCTCATAGCCAAAGTAGCGCAAAGTAGCTCAGACTCGCAGTCACCTGTGAGGCTGTCCGGGCAGCTCAGGAGCAATTGCACAGCCAGGGAATGCCACAGGTCACACAGGGCCATGGTCTCGCGGAAGTTCCAGCTATAGGGGGCACCAGGGGCAGAGGGGCCCGCGAGTCCTGGGGAAGGGCTGCCAGCCATGGTCCAGCAAGCGGCAGAGACTAACTGCAAGGAAAGGGGGGGGCACAAGCCCTGGAGGGATGGGAGGGAAAGCAGGGGAGCCCCAAGGTCAAGTGATAAGCCCACGTACAGGACAGCCTACACACTAATCAGGGCAGCAAGGACAGCAGGCTGCCAACACAGAGAGGTGGGAGGTGATGACAGCAGGAATGCAGCTGCTGCATGCACGTCTGGGCGCAGGCCAGACCATGCGCAAGGCCCTATGAAGGGACAGCAGGTGTGCGCTATGGGGCGCCCACTGCCTCCCTGCCCCGCTCGCCCTGCAGGAGCTAAGCTATCTGGCATGGGGGGGCAGGCAGGGCGACCTGGCCCCCCCCCGGTCGCCAGGTCGCAACCTGGGGGTGGGGCGACACAAGGTGCAGCCTATAATGGGTGCACCTCCAACACACCCAGGGCACTGTTCACCATGGAGCTGGGATGGCTGGGTGCCTGTGGGATGCACCTAGCTGCCTGCGCAGAGTGGTACCACTCACATACAGACCTCCTGTGCATCCAGACTGCAGAGGTGCACCTGGGTGCCCGGCTGCGGGTGTGCATGGCCAGGAGCACTGCTAGAACCCGGAGGGCCACCACGGGTGCAGGCGCTCCCTGGCCCGGCTCAGGGCCCTGAGGGTGTCTGGGGTGGCCTGACAGGCCCTCCTCCGCACCCTGGAGCAGGCTGCTGCGCTCCACGAGGCTGCTGGCCAGCTCCAGGGGTGGAGGGAGACCATGGGGCGTGCAGCCCTGCTTGTTATGCCCATTGACCGGCGGGTATGGGTCACGGAGTGGGCACAAGGGTGATCGTCCAGGGCGCTGGCTCAGTGGGATGAGGCCACCTGGAGAGCGCACTTTCGGATGGACAGGCACATCCTGCTGTGGCTCGCGGAGCTGTTAATGCCTTGGCTGGAGCGGCAGCACACCCCCATGTGGGCCCCCATCCCCATGGTCCAGCGGGTGGCCATCGGGGTCTGGCCCCTAGCAACATCTGACTCCTGCCAGTCCGTCTTGCAGCACTTCGGTGTCGGGGTGAGCACCGTCACCAGGCTCCTACGGGATGTCTGTGAGGCAGTGGAGGGCATGCTCCTGGACCGAGCGATCCAGCTGGTGGACCAGGAGACTGTGATGGCCAGCTTCGTGGCTGGAGGATTCCCCAACTGCATGGGTGCCAGGGACAGCACCCACATCAAGATTCTCCGCCCATCCGATGGGGTGGCCACGGAATACATCAACAGACACGGGTACAGCCAGGAGGCCGAGGCGTGAGGGCGCACACCCCCATCCCCACCACCCAAGGGCCCCCACCAGCACCCTGGGTGCGCTCCTTGACAGCCACCCGCCTCCAGCCCCGGGCCCATGAGCAGAACCACGGAAGCGACTGTGGTGCCCGTACATTTATTGTGACCACCACCTGGGTGGCCCCCACCACCACCCACCTCCCGGTGCCATGTACCCCCCATCAGGCTGCTTGCCCCTTTCCCCCCCGACCTGCATGTCTCCGTGGCCTCCCTCTTGACCACCCTGTGGGCACCGTGGAGCTCTGGGAGCTCCCCCCCCCGTTCTCTGTGTCCCCAGCAGTGTCCTGGGAGGCCTTAGTGTCCTGAGGGGCAGGCGGTGTTGGGAGGGTGGGCGGATCCGGGGCCGGAGGGGCCCCCCTGGGCAGCTGCTCCCTCCAAAGGCCTACAGGGACTAGTTGGCAGATGCGCGGGCCAGCGGGCGTGCCGGCAGCTGTGGAGGCATCGAGGGGCCTGGCATCGAGGCTGGGGCAGGCAGGTTGCCCGGTGGGGCGGCTGCCATCACATATGCACTCATGGTCCCCGCGTGAAGCAGCAGCGAGGTGCCAATGCCATGTGAACGGTCCATCTTGGCTGAGTGCTCCCTCACCATCTGGTCGATGGCCTGTTCCAGCCACCCGAACACCTCCACCTGCCTGATGTGCTCCCGGCACTCCTGCCTCCATTCAAGGCGCACCTCCGCCTGCAGCCTCCGGTCCCTTGCCTCCACTTGCTGCATGGCCCTTTCGGTGGCTGCCTCCATGTGTTCGATGGTCGCTATCATCCGCTGGCCCTGCTCCGTGGTGCTGTGGACAATGTCCTCTGCCTGATCCTCCCTCCGGCGCTGTACCCGTGCTCGGTGCTCCCTCATCCTCTGGGCCAGGGGCATAGGGTCAACTTGCTGGGACCCAGCGGGTCACCCTGTTGGGGAGCACAGTAGGGGTTGGTTAGGCACCCCAGCCCCCCGCCCCCCATCCTGTGCTGCAGCTGGTGGGTCTTGAGCCCCCCCTTCTGTTGGCTGGCCGATGCTCTCCCCCGGCATCCCCCNCCCTCTCCCCTGCACCGTGCAGGCCGGGTCCCCAGCGCCTGGCCTCCCCCAGCCCCTTCTCCTCCCTATCATCGAGTGGCCTCACCTGGGACCTCTGGCTGCTCCTGGGGCTGCTTGTCGCCATCCCTGTCGTCTGCCAGTCCCGGGTGCCGGGGCGTGCTGTGACCTGTGAGGATATGGGATGGGTCAGGCGGGGGTAGATGGAACGTGTACCCCGGCGGCCACCTGGGCGCAGTCTGGGGTGTCAGGAGTTGCTGGGGGCAGCCCCGTGGCCAGTGTGCCCCCCTTCTCCCCTCAGACCATCCCCTTCAGTCGCCACCCCACCCACTTGCTTACCCTCGATGTTGCTTCCAAGCAATTTCCGCCCAATAAGCCTGTTAAGTATTATTGGAAAATTATATGCTAGATTTTTGCTCAATAAACTAAGGGCCTGGCTAGATGATAACAACATATTGGAGCCAGAGCAGGCTGGATTTCGTGAGGGCTGTTACACAACCAATCACATCTTGGTATTGTTAGCACTTCTGCAGAAGTATACTTCTCATCATGGCAAGCTATTTCTTTGTTTTGTAGACCTAGAAAAGGCTTTCGATTCCATCTCAAGGGAGCGCCTTTGGGCCAAACTTAGTAAAACTTCGATGGACCCTCGTTTAGTTTTTTTGCTGGTTAGGTTACACAATAATAACAGTTTGTAAGTTAGGTATTCCTCCAATGGTTCCCTTACAAATCAAGTTCCAATTGCCCAAGGGGTTATGCAAGGATGCCTGTTGGCACCAGCGCTGTTTAACATATCTGTCCTGTGGTGCCCCGCTGCCTCCATGTCCCACACGATCTCCTGGTATACGTGTTCATTCCGCAGGTTCACGACTAGCTCCAGCTGGTGCTTCAGGGTCCCCCAGATCCTAATAAAGTCCTGGGTTTCCCTGTGCCCCCATTGCCCTCCTCGGTGGTATGGCCATCTCCTGCGTGGGCCCTCCTGGTCCCGGTCCTCCTCCTCCTCCTGCGTCTGTCTTCCACCTGTCTCCTCCGGGGGCTCGGCCTCCCGGGCCCGTGTCCATGTCTGTGGGTCGTAAGGGGGGGGGGGCGGTTGGTTGTCGGGTTGCCTCATCCCCGTGGCCCTCCCCTGTTCCCCCCACCTGCCAGCCCACACACCACCCTTGGTGCCCCTGTGCCGCTCTCCCCCCTCCTTTGGTCTCCTTACCCATTTCCAGGGTGCCTCATCCCCCAGGCCAGTTGTCGCCTCCTGGGCGGCCTGTCCCAGCTGCTGCTGCTGCTGCTCCTCTCCCTCTACTGCCTCCATGTGCAGCACGACCACCTCCTCCTCCCTTGCACACTCGCCCTCCGCTCTCCTCTCCCTTCCACCTCACTCCATCCTGCCACGTCCCCCTGCTGCTGTGTGCCCTTTAAATTTCCCTCCCCGAGTCCCCAGCCTGTGTTGTTGCTTGTTGCCTGGCAGCAATGCTACATGCTTTGTCCCGGACTGGGAATCGTTTTGCTTGATTCCGGCTGGTGGTTGCCGTTCAGTCATTAGGTTTTGTTGTTTCCCAGTGGGACAACAAAGGTTGCTTTGACCACCCTTTTGGAGATGGTCCGGGCCGGACCTCCGGAAGGGTGGTTAGTATTGTCCCCTGCTGGGGATTGTCTGTGGTGAACATCTGGCTTCCACCGAACAGACGTTCAGGGCCCTTTGGCCCCGTCGCAGGGTTGAGTGTGGTTCACTGTGGTTGACTGTGATCTCGTAACATCTGAAAACACCCATAGTGACTTACCTAAAACTCCTCTCCCCAGCTCACGGCTAAGATGGGATTTGAACCCTGGTCTTCCAGGGCTAAGTCTATCATCATAATTATCCACTATGATGACACTAATCTTCTGAAAAGGAAGCAAAGATTCCCTACTCACTGGGTGATTTCAGATGTGATGGGGCGGATTCGCCCCGTCACAAAATGAATTTTGAATTCCCCGCCAGGATGACCCCGTCACGCGTAACAGACGTGCCGGGGGATTCCGGCGGGGAATCGGGGAGGGGGCGGGGCCCCGCGGTGCAACGTGCGGCCGCACGGCCCCGCCCCCTCCATGCTCCCCGCCCTCTGGGGAGACGGGCGTGCGCTGCGGCCAATGCCGCCGCAGCGCTCGCCCGCTTTGGCCATGGGCCGGAATCCCTGCAGGGATTCCGACCCGTGGCCACCATCCAGATGTGATGGTGGGGGTCACCACGGCGGGGAATCACATTCGCCACACGGCGACCTCCGGCCCCAGCGCTTCGGCTGCTCATGCGGCGAATGTGATTCCCCGCCGTGGTAACATCTGGGGGGAAACATCCATTTCCCCCAACAGACGTTACGTGGTCACTGCCACCACAGGGGATTGACTGTGGTGGCCTTTGACCACGTAACGTCTGAAATCACCCAATATTTCCTTAGCCTCAGAAAGCAGGGGGGAAAGAAATGAGGCGGGAAACTCTCTTCACCTCCTTGGATACTGAACAAGGTTCAGTCTGTCTCAGTTCACAATCCTGTTATCCAGCCCAGTGTGTGAACCCACTAGGATGTGCGTGTGAGAATTTGGCTACAGGTTTTTAAAAGAAGCTTAAATAGGGGCAAGGTAGTGAACACCAATGGTGCTTGGACTGCTACCTAGCTCCATCTAATATTAAGGAAGAACATAAAGAAGTGTTGGTTACTGCCCACCAGGGATTGTGGTATCCAAAATTAAATTGAGATTACATGACTCTCTACATTCCCCTTGAGATCCCCCTTCTTCCACCACCAGTAAGTTGTTGGTAGGGTCTCAGAGAAGAGGGGGAAGGGGGCAGTGGGACATCTTTCTTCCCTTTTATCTCCCTCTCCCCACTATACCAATGCAGTCCCTATTTTCCTCCCCTGCTTCTACTGTGTCAAATTCAGTCTTCAAATTTACTGTGGCTACCATTTAACGTCAGACATTTGCATACTGCACTTCTATTGGCCAAAAGAACCAGAGGCATTAAAAAAATTGCTCGACAAATCTTTCTTATGAGGATTTCTTGTTTGAAGCATTGCACATATCTACAGATTAGTGTCATTTCAAATGACATGTTGCCCATCCAGAGAACCACAGAAGCAGCTCACTGAGAAGATAGATAATTGAAAATTAGGTTAGCTACATTATTTATGACTAGAAGAGTGGTCTTAGGGGAAAAAATATCCTCTTTATGGTGAGTTTAGACTGAGCATTTATCCCTGGTAATGCAGTCTCACCATGCTCTACTGGATGGAATGTCAGGCCTATTCAAAAATATGGATCAAGAAGGGCAATTTCAGAAATGCACAAAGATGGTATAGGAGTTCAACTCCCATAGACTTTCTCTTAGATCTGGGCATTTTCCTCAGGTTTGTGGCTTTCAAAATCTTCCTCCAGATCCTTGGCTGGTTTTTAGATAAAGCTGTTGATGAGAAATGTGTATGATGAGAAGGAGCTAACTAAACTGACTTACAGCAAAACTCTGTGTCAGTACATAGCATGGCTTTGAGTCCTATTATTTAAATGCATGAAATCCTGCTGCCGTGAATTGCTAGTGACGGTGCTATCTGCCTGGAGTAGTTAGGGTTACCATACCTCTCCTTTAGGAGAGGACACGTATGAAAAGTACATGTTACAGGACTCCCCTGGAGCCAATGCAGGCCTGCACAGCATATTTTTCACAAGTGGCCTCTTTAAAGAGGCGGTATGGCAATCCTAGGAGTAGTGTGCCCTAGGAGAGAGTGTCGGGATTCTAAGGGTGTATTCTCATGAGCTTCTTCAAACAGTGTGTAATGTATGATTCTGGAATTACTAACCTGCTCAAAATACTCTTTTAATGAGTAGCACAAAAACCTCATTTAACCACACTGTTCATGAGAACAATAAGATGGTTAAAGTCAGGAATGAAGCTACCATAGAGCAAGGGGACTCAGTTGATCTCAGGCCCTAGACTATAGGGGGGGTCCTTTGCAAGCAGTCCAAGCACCACTAGGAAATCTTCAGAGTGGGCAAGGGAGGACAGGTCCACCAACACTCTGCCCCTGCTCACTCCGAAAATTTCCTAGCAGCACTTGGACCGACCGCTTGCAAAGGGTCTCAACAGGAAGGAAGTTTTCAGAGTGGGCTGGGGTGCTGGCTCTACCTCCACTCATTCTTAAGTTAAAACTTTCTTCCTGACAGGGTTGCTGCTGCTCTGGGGTGGGGTGTGTCTCTGGGAGCCTGTCACCTTTGCGGAGTGGGGGCTAGGCTGAGGCTGGCGGCTCCTGCTCCCTTGCCTTTAGTGAGGGAGAACTGGGACATGAATCTGGGTCCACCACAGCCTTGCTGGTTAAAGTGTGTTATGTTAATAGGATGTTAATCTGGAGGAGCTGATCTTGGAGACCTAGCTTTGTCCACTGTTGTTTACATTGGTTGAAGCCTGCAGACAGATAATAGCAATCCCCCCACCCCTTTAAAAAAGCTGAATGGAAGAAGCCTGTGCTTTTGAATCGGATGGGGTTGGGGGGGCGGTGGTTTCTGGATTCTGTTTCACAATTCCAGTGTAGTTCAATGGGCAAGCAGAATTCAGTCATAGCAGAAAACTGAGAAATAGGTAAGTTCGAGAAGTGATGGACAGGACACCGAAAAAGACATAGTTTTTTATATGAAGGAGAAAATTTATTATCCCCTTAATTAAAGAGCTGATGGAAGAAACTGCATTTAATAACAGAGGGAAGAGCAGAAGAGAATCTCTGGCCCATGGCTGGTTTTTATTTGGATCCTTTTTAGTTCCTGGATCTGGCCTATGGATCCATTCCCTACTCTCAGGCACTGAAAGACTGAGCTCGGTGGAAGGGTGCAGGGATGAGGTTATACACACAAGGGTAGGGTATGACTACTCCATTTGGACTCTCCTCTTCTTTCCTCCTATCCTAAACACTTCTGCATCCAACTCCTGGGGTTACCATACCGCCCCTTTAAAAGAGGACACTTATGAAAAATGCATGTTGCAGGGCTGCACTGGAAACAATCCAGCCCTGCACCATGGATTTTTCATGTGCCCTCTTTTAAAGGGGAGGTATGGTAACCCTAACAACTCCTATCCAGCTTACAGAGCTTGTATTCAAAGTGGCCTGCAGGATGGAAAAGGTTCCCCCCCCGGGGTAAAATGTAGTCGCCATCTTGGTCCTAAACACTCAAGAGACCATAGACACAGCAGTTAAGAGGATACCTTGTTCTGTTAATGAAAGCGTGTGAGTTTTCAAGATCCACAGAGCTCTTCCTCAGGCAAGAACAAAAATGGTCAGAACTGAAATGGAGCTAAATGCAGGCAGCAGAGGACAATTAGTGGTCGCTTCAGTTGAATAGGGTGCTAAGCGATAGTTCTGGAAGGCAGCTGTTTGAAAATTCTAATTACAAACAAAGAACTCTTGAGCGGCTAAGCTCAGATATGTTTGGAGTAGAAACTAGATTTAGAAATGCACCATAGGTGCCCTAATCAAAAGAAACAAGTGGGCTGTGAAATGACTGAGCAAATAAAAATGCCTATAAGTGGCGACAGTAATGATAGCGGAGATTAATTACTAGACTCTGGTTGGCATAGGGAATATGATGATGCAGCAGAAATAGGGAAGGGGGCTGTTTTGTTCATTTTTAAAATTACATGATGATTATTATTATTATTAACAAATATTTATATAGCGCCAGCAGTGTACCTGGCACTTTACAAGGTAATAAAATAGACATGGTCCCTGCCCCTAGGGCTTACAATCTGAGAGACAGGAGCTGGGGGAGAGACATAGGAAGGGGAACAGAGGGAGAGACAAGG
>QEPC01003117.1:4143028-4162467 GCA_003113815.1 Sphenodon punctatus
TCGAAGGCAGCAGAGAGATCAAGGAGGACAAGAATAGAGTAGAGGCAGTTGGATTTAGCCACAAGAAGATCGTTGGTGATCTTAGCAAGAGCGGTTTCAGTGGAGTGAAGGGGGCGGAAGCCAGATTGGAGGGGGTCAAGGGAGGAGTTGGCAGAGAGGAGGTCAAGGCAACGGGAGTAGACAACCCATTCAAGAAGTTTGGAAGCAAAAGGGAGGAGAAAGACAGGACGGTACTTAGAAGGTTCAGAGGGATCCAGAGTGAACTTTTTGAGGATGGGGGAGACAGTGGCGTGTTTAAAGGCAGAGGGGAAGGAGTCGGTAGAGAGTGAGAGATTGATGATATGCAGGGGAGGGGCAATGGTGAAGGCCATGGAGGTCAGGAGGAGGGAAGGAATGGGATCCAGGGGGCATGTGGAGGGGTTGGAGGAGGAGAGCAGGGAGGAGATTTCCTCAAGGTAGGCAGGAGAGAAGGAGGACAGGAGAGAGGTGGAGGGAGGAGGGAAAGGGGAGCACTGGATTGTAGCAGGTAGAGCAGTGGTCCCCAAACTATGCTGAGAGCCCCTATTTTGAGACTTAAATTTCATTCCATGACTCCAGACAGTAACAAAGATGTGATAAATATATAAAAAAATCAATCTGGATTATGATCCAGTGTACAGACAGTCTGACCCCACTTAGGATTCTGAGCCATAGTTTGAAAACCTCTGATATAAAGATGGAGACATGGCAGACATGACTAAGGAAGGGCCCTATGTGACCCCAAAGCTTGCATTCTCTCACCGACAGAAGTTAGTCCAATAAAGGATGACATCTGAGTTACGTTGTCTCCATCCCTTACATTTGCTCGCCCACTTTCACTAACAGAAGGTATCATCTTAACTTCCTTGTCTATTGTCTCTCTAGTTTTTTAGGACCACAGTGGCAATTACATTTGAGAAAATCATGGCAACCACACTGGGTTACCACACTGGCAACCACAACAGAGCAGTGGGAAGGGGGGTGGGTCCGTAGCCACTGACTGGCATGGCTGCGGGGCTCCAATGCACATGAGGTGTGTGGGGAGTGCTTCACATGGGCAGCTCCCAACATGGCTGCCCCGGCCACGAAGGCAGCCACCCTGGCCCGCACGGGGCACTCTGGACTTTTCAACAGAGCTCCATACGTGGTCATGGGTGGCTGCTACATGGGTCATGGGAGCGCGCCTCCCCACACACCAACTTCAAACGAGCAGTTGGACATGTGGATGGTGTGGGGCCATGCGTGGACATGTCTTGTTTAAAAACACCTAAAGTCTAGACTCTGGGTGTTTTCAGGGGGCCCAGTCCCCACCCAGTATTCAGTGGTTAAACATTGGTTACCAGTAGGGTATTCACATAAGCATGGTGGGCACTGGGTGGGGAGGTGCTTGTCTGAAAACACACTCTGATATAGAAGAAATATTTATCCCAGGGGTGTTGAGTTCCATTACTGCAAAGCAAAATAAATAAATAATAATTTTTAAAATGACAAACCCTCTTATATGGAATACCCGGATACGGATATAATGAACTTTGTCTCTGCTCCTGTGGAAGTTTGTTATCTTGTATTATGCAATGTTATCAGTTTTCTGAGTTTACAAAGGTAAGTATGACCTTTCCTTTGTAGCCCGATGCTATGAGTTGGGCCAGCAGAGCCCTCACAGAAATTCACTAACATGCCTGCAAACACAAACACTCTTCCACCAAGCATTATAATTTATTGTCCATTGCCCGCTTTTAAGTACAGTGGAAATCAATTCTGGCAACAGAGTCCCGTTAGATGTAGCTACTTGAAAAGCACATGAAGCCTCACAGGCTGTCCGATTGACTCTTTTCTAGCTGATCAGCCATGCACATAGCTATTGGGCCAATCAAATCCATTAGATCTCCAAGAGAGGGGAGTAGCAAAGACAGCACAAGACAGCATGATTGGGGAGTCTTGCATCCTCATGAAGGAGTCTCAGGAGCAGAGTGTGAGCATGCATAGGGAGTTAGGGACTGAACACAAATGTTTGATGTTTCATTTTATTGACCTTGCTTTTGTTGCTGGGAACCAGCAGGTAGAGAGAAGTGATGAGAGGTTTGCTGCTGTCTTTAGAAGGTAGGCATCCTACAGAGATTGGTGTGAAACTCAAAAAGGTAGGAAGGAACTGTGTCCCAAAAGGCAGGGCCCTGCAGCAGCCATACACGCAAGCAGATATCTGATAGTGAGTTTCTCAGCCAAGTTATAAAGGACTGCGCAGATTAGAACTAGGAGCTGCTTGAAGACAAAGACTGGCCAGAGAATAGCTAAACTATTGTACAGAGGACAGAGCTAGGGGTAGCCTTGTATAATGAATCACCCCTGAGAGCTTGCAGGCTAAGGCCCAGAGTATGGGACCTGACCTTTTGGAAGGCTTGTTAGTGCAGCTAATGAGCTACTTTGTGTGTCTGTGCTGTGCTAAAACTGACCAGGCAGCTCCAGCTGCAAGACCAGATTCTTTGCTGCTATACTGACCAGTTCCTGGCTGTAAAGCAAGTCTCCACTGTTGAAACTATCCAGAACTCTCCCTGCAAGGCAATCCTCCCAAGTAGTGGATTTAACAAACACAAAGCCCGGCCTTCACCAAAACTGGCCTGAGGGTGAAATTGACAGGCCTGGTGAAATGTTTTTCTCTGTCCTGTGGTCTGCTGAGGTGTTCCCCTGATACGCTCTGTGGAACAAATCTCAGCAAACCTGTGTTCCCTCCATGGCTAGCTCTTGGGTTTGTATGAGCCAATGTAAGGCTTGCCCCATGTAAGGAATGGAGGCAAACGTTATGTGTAGAGACAACCACTGTAGAGGCAACACAAGGTACAGTGTGGGTGCTTTCAGCGGTGTTGTTGTGCAGCTAAAAACCTGCTTGTGTAAATGGCTGATGTAGTTTGAATCTATTCTTGCATCCCCTCATTTTCAAGAATGGCCCTATTGAGCACAGCTGGGGGTGGTGGCTTCTATGTCCACTGAGTGGAACAGCCACGGAGTGCCCACTCAGGAGGAATGCGTGGGAAAGGATTCTAATGGGTGGCTCTCTGGGTGGGTAGGGTACCGTGGTAGCCCCCCCACACTCCTTCTGCCACGGACCATAGGGGAAGGGGAACGCACTGGGCTGGCCTTTGAAATCGACATGCCCTGGCCGAGTGCTGGGGAACCTGGGCTTCCCAGCACTCCTGGCCAGTTCCTGTGCCTTGCAAAGGCTGTTTCTCTGCCCACAGTGCCTCTGAATGGCGGACCACTCAGTTGACATGGCTGGCTACCACCATTCATACGGGCTGGGGATGCATGGGTGCCTGTCCCCACACATCATTCTGCCTGCCCCTGCACAGAGCCCTCTGGCTTTTTCGCCAGTGCCTCACGAATGGTCAAGAGTGGGTTGCTGCGTGGGTCATGGGAATGTGCACCCCCCCCACCCCCCACACACCACCTTGACATGGGCACTTGGATGGGTGGTTAATGTGTGGACATGGGTGGTTGTGTCTTATTTAAAAACAGAAAATGTGATGTTTAATATGAAACGTTGCCTTCTTTTTCAAAATACAGAAAACCCCAGAGAATAGAGTACTTAATTCTTACCAAGTGAGGTAAGCAAAAGAGGCAGTGCCTAACAAGGACAGCCCATTCTTCTTTGATGGATAACGATGTGGAGTAACAAAGATCTCCAGCAGGGCAAGCGGAAGTACAGCAGTGTGCTGGGAAGAAAAGAGAATAATATGTCTCAGAGAGGTAAAAGTGCATTGTGTTAACTGACCTACTCCTGTATGAAAAGCACTTGTAGAAAAATATATGCACATTCAACCAACTTAATATAAAATGCCAGAGTCACTTCATACACTGAGTAAAGACCCATTTGCTAACAAGAAAGGAAAGCTTCTTGCTATTGATCAGTAGACAGTTACTGTAGTAAAGTGCTGCTATAAAACGACTATAAAACACAACGACAGATATAGCAATTTATTCCAGTGTAGAATGTAAAAGAGAAGGTTTCATAAGTCACCAAGAACAGAGCTACTGATTCTGTGAAATCCATTTTTAAGTTTATATGAGCATTATGAAGAATGTACTGGCTTTTTGTTACTCCCAACTTTTTGGAACTCTTTCTGGGACTGAAATTTTCTATGCTGAATCTGAAATGATGAATATCTTTATAGATATTTTTGAGTTACTGTAAAGTGAGAAAAGGCATCTCAGTCTCTCCTGATTAACAACTCCAAACCAACTGAGGAAAAATGTAATTAAGCGGAAAAAATATTGTCATGCATTCAAAGCCAGCTAAGAGACAGAAAAACAAAGACATGTAAATAATCAATTTCTATCCAGGCAAACAATTACAGGTGTCATTTTCCATTTCAAATGAATTTCACTTCCTCTTGAAATGGCCTAGCTTTCTTCATTTCATCAGTTAAAATATTTGGTTTGTTAAATGGCTACAAAACATTTGTTCAAGACATCCCCTCTTGTATGGGGCAGAACTTGTCCTGTGATCTCCCCACCACTTCTCCCCATAGGATTGGTACAATACAATGCATATTCAGTGTTTAGAGTAAAGGGAAAACTCAAGCTAGAGCAGCAGTTCTAAAAGCAGTTTCCTTGTTCAGAATTATATATTAACACACGGTGCTTCATGAAAAACAAATTTGCAGCACGATTACTGAGGGGAATTTCCTCCAGAAATATGCCTGTCACTGAATCAAAAGTTGCTAGTAATAACACCATTGCATGGATAAAAAAAAGTGACCTCCATATGACTGTCTGTGTATATGTCCAACTCCTGGTTCCTTCATATTTATGTATTTTATTTATTAAAATATGTATCTCATCCTTCCCCAAAGGTGCAGGGCGGTTTACAAAAGCAGAACACAAAATAGTAAAAATATAAAATATAATGTAATAAAAACCCCTTAAAAATTCCTACCCTCACCCGAAACCCCCATCCCCACCCAACCTCTATCCCAACCTTCCAAAAGCGGCCAGATCCTGCAGATGCATCAACAACACCTCATGATCAACTATCAAAAGCGGCTGAAAGATCTAATATGATCAACAGGGCACAAATTCCTCTGTCAATCTCCAGGCGTAGATTATTGACAAAGGCCACAAATGTAGTCTCCATGCTATACCCTGAATGAAAACTCAACTGAAATGGGTCCAGGAATCTGAAAGCATTGAGATGAGCCTGAAGCTGCCAGGCAACCACCCGTTGAATAACCTTCCCTAAAACAGGGAAGGTTAGAGACAGGGCGATAGCTAGCCGGGGAGTCAGCATCCAAAGATGGTTTCTTAAACAGGGGCCAGACCACCACAACTTTAAGGACATCCAACAACCTACCCTCCCCAAGGGAGGTGTTGACAACCCTGGCCAGCAAAGGCCCCAATGTCTTCCAGCTGGCTTTCACCAGCCAGAACAGGCAAGGATCTAATTCACAAGTGGTTGCCTGCACTGCTCCAAGCACATCCCCCGCATCGATGGGTGACACTAATTGAAACTAATCGAACCATATGGGAAAAGGCTGAGCTTCCACAGTCTCAAACTCTGACTCTGCAGTCGAAGTAGCAACAACCAAGTCATGGTGAATAAGACCAATTTTATCTGCAAAGTAATTGATAAACATGTCACAGCGGACAATAGATGACTGAGAGTCATGACAAAGACCAACTGGATTAACCAGCCTGTTCAACACCTGAAAAAACTCTTCGGGATGAGACTTAGCAGATGCTATGATATCAGAGAAGAAAGCTTTCTTTGCCACCATCACAGTCAAGGCATAGTCCTTTAAAAATTATCTATGCTGCAATCGGTCAGCTTCAGTGTGAGTCGAGCACCTTCTATGCTCTAACTGCCTGCCCTCCTGCTTCAACCACCTCAGGTTCTCTGCATACCAGGGAAGACCTATGTTGTTGCAGCAGTGGGAGCGGATGCCTGGGTGAAACCATGTCAGTGGCCCTGCTCAAGATGTCATTCCATAAAATGACCAGGTCATGAATAGAGTGGTGATGTCTTCCATCATTAGAGTGACTTCCGCCTGTCTGAAGGTGGAATGGGGGGATGCATACTCCCGTGAGCCACTCAGAACCCACTCATGGCCACTTAAAGGGCATGGCTGAAAAATACAGAGTACCCTGTGTGGGGCAAGGTAAAAACATGTGTGGCAATGGGCACCCATGCATCCCCTGTATATATGAACTGAGGTGACCACCCACACCAGTAGACAGGTCCCCTGTTCAGAGGCACTGTGGGTGGGAGGCATGGCCTTTGCAAGTCACAGGAACTGGTCGATGGGAACTGGGCTCCCCAGCACTCAGTCCTCACTACTGGGATACGTCAATTTCAAAGGCCAACCTGGCATGCTTCTCCCTCCCCCATGGTCCAGGTAGTGCGAGGCAGTTGTCGCAGTAGCCATGCTGGGAACCACCTGTTAAAATCCCTCCCCACTCACTCCACCTGAGTGGCTGCTCCGCAGCTGTGCCACTCAGTGGCTATAGACACACACACCCCATCCCCTTACTCATTTAAAAACATCAGAAGTTGTGAATTTCACAACAGTGGTGAAGACAATTTCAAATATTTGTTTGTGGGACAGAATATGAAAACTAACTTTACAAATATGAAATATTTGTTTTAGTCTTAGTATAGTCGTGTCTTTTGCTACAAACCACTTATGTCTGGAATCGTCCCATTGAAGCCTGCAGGGTTTGTCAACCCTGAATTACAGTGTTCTTTGTACATGTCTGTTCCATAATGAACATGTGTATACAACCCACTGTGACATAATGTTAAAGCAAAAAAAAAAAAACATGACAAGTTGAAAAGCAAAAGAGAACTGTATTTTCATTGCTCTTCTCTTTCAGCAAAGCTGGCTGGCTATTTCACACATTTTATGAACCCTACCTACAATCTCTGTTTTCTCCATTAATAGCAGTTTACAATAGCATTCCTGTGGAATAACAGCGTACATTCATAGAAGTAAATGAGTTCACCGTGATTAATGTTTATAAAGCAAATACCAAAGGAATGCATGGTTGGCCACCTATTGCAAAACGTGCCCTTTGCCAATGACATTCAATTAGCTTTCCAAATGAATTCCCTTGGATGACCGATGGAAAGCTGACTTTAGTGATGTCATTAGTGATGGACCATATACCGTGGTTTAATACTAGTTGAAAGGTCCATAAAAGCATTTCATTCTCGGAGGAGGGGATTGTGCTTCTAGCTATTTTGAATATTAGTCTCCAGTTGCCAAACAACATGATCCATTAAAGACAATTAAACCTAATTTTTTAAAGCTAAAACATACTGTTAAGCCAACAATTATTTAAATCAATGTAGGCTTTGTCTTGGAGCAAGTGAAAACAAAAATTCTGTTTATGTTTTCTGTTTAAAAAGCAAATCTAATAATTAGGCTTGGATCGAGACAAAACTAAATGTTGGCCAAATTGCTGGAAACAGTGACTCGCACTGTATTTCAATTAACGTTTTCTCAGTTTCACTTGTAAAGAGTAAAACTGACAAAAATAATTATCTCAGAGGGGGAAAAATATTGCATTCCACAGTAGAAAAGGATCACTGCTGGCTAAGAGAATAGTAGAGTGTGAAAATTGGCCTGCATGAATGAAGGAGCTTATTCATTCTTTGTCAGAAAACCTCCAGTCGATGGTTTTGTTTTTCTGTTTTTAATTTGTTTTGATTTACTCATTTATATGGTTTAATTAAAAGCCCTACTTTCTGAGAAAAGCTTATTCGTTCACCATTCTTATTAGGATAGCAGAATACTAATAAAAAAACTTAAAGCTTGAAGTATGTTGAATGGAAAATCTCAGGCTATATGGAATTCATGCCTCTCTCCTGGCTGAGGTTTTGAGATAACGTTTTATCATCTTTATCACCTGTGCTAAGTTCCCCATAATCTTTTCCTCCAATGTGATCCTCAAACTGTTTAGTACTGACTCTAGCCGTTTGCACCAGTACACGTTCAATTCACTTCAAGGGGCTCACACCAGCTCTAAGCAGGTTGAGGATCATGCTGCCCCACTCCCCCCATATTGTACTGCTGCCACTGCTCATTTGGTTGAGTTAGGGTGGGTGTGATAGCTTTTTGCATTCATCCTGGAACCAGATTCCCTTAGGATATTCTGATAAATAACAAACTATGTGACTGGTGTGAGCCCCTGAAGTGAATTGGTCTTGCACTGGTGCAAAAGGCTAATGTCAGTACATTTTTTCTGAAGGTTGAATTATTAACCTAAGACAACCCTCTTCTCAGGTATGTCTCATCTTTTTAACCTGAAAAAACAGGCATGCTGACTCATCTCCAGCACAAGAGATTGAAGTTTCCTGAGGGAGATGGGTTGGGTTGGGTTACGGTAGCTGGCTGATGGGGTTTTACATTGTTTTAACTGAAATTCTGTATTAAAGTTTTTTTTAATGTTTTAATATATTGTGAGCCACCCCAAGATGCCTGAGGCAGGAGGGGGTAGTAAATAAATTGTAAAAATAAATAAATAAATAAAATAAATTATAAGTTGTGGCATTTTCATCTTAGAAAAACAACCAAATGGTTTTGTCTTTATTTCCCCTGCACTTTTTAAAATTTAGTCTTTTAGAATGTGTTTACCATGCACAAAATGGACCAGAATAAGTTATCTCTACTGCACGTTTTCGTGTGTGTGTTAAGAATTTGCAGTATTTCTGCTTCTTAAACATATTATGCAATTCCAAATTATTTGCCTCTGTTTTTGGTTTAGTTTTAGTCTTGGAGAATGCAGCGTGAAATTGATTTATAGAAAGTAAGAAAGTTGGCGTGAGTTGGAACCGATGGGTATTTTCACACGAAACACTACCACGCAAGACACTACCACGGGTGGCCACCCATGGTGGTGTCATGTGTGCACCTGCCCGCTAGATGTTACTGTGGGCAGGAGCAGAGTTTTCCCCAGACTGTGGCAAGATTAACTCCGGGTTGTGTGCTGGGCTCCCTGCCAATGCACAACCCAGAGTTAGCCTTGCTACAGTCCAGTGGGCCATCACACATGATGGCCCGCTTTGCCTAACTCCGTGTTAGGGACAAGGGAAGCGGGAACGGAAGAGGAAGGGGAAAGAATGTTGTTACCAAGAGGGCCAGACTTAGGAATTTTTCGCCTCTAGGCCCTTCTCAGGCTGCTGCCCCCAAGCCAGGCTCCACCCCTACGCTGTGTGTTCATGGGTGGGAGAGCTCCGTGTGAACGACGCAGCGCGTGCACCCATGGTGAGTGGGTGTGTGGTGTGCGCGCCCGCCTAACGCATCCATACTCACCCCCCACTCGTCCCCATGCATGCAGCAACCAGGGAAAATGGAGGTTGCTCCATGGGTACGGATGAGTGGGGGTGAGTGAGGATGCATGTTTGGCCATGTGCACACCCCGCCTATGTACCGGCGTGCCCACGGACCCCCCCACCTGGCGAAGCTGTGTAAAAATTGCCTGTGAGGAGCCACTTGAAGAAGAACAGAAGGTTGCTGACTTGTAAACAAAGTTCTTTGAGATGGTGCCTAACATTCTCACAACACCCACCCTTCCAGTGCTGCATGGATTTTTTTTTCTTATATTCCTAGGAAGGGTTGGAAGGAACTGTCATTCTGAGGGGGGGGGGGAGTGTTTTTTATACTAGAGGAGCTCGAGACCATCATGTTATTATTATTATTATTAACAAACATTTATATAGCGCAAGCAGTGTACCTGGCACTTTACAAAGTAATAAAATAGACATGGTCCCTGCCCCTAGGGCTTACAATCTGAGAGACAGGAGCTGGGGGAGAGACTTAGGAAGGGGAACAGAGGGAGAGACAAGGCATCTAACATTCATGAAGATGCGAGGTCTCAAGTGCACGTGCTTGGCTTGGTTACGATGAGAATGTGGTCTATTATTTGAATATGGTGAGCATGCAATGCACAATCTAGTTGTGAGAATGTTGGGAGCCATCTCAAAGAACCTTCTTTACAAGGCAACAACCTTCTGATCACTCACATGGGGAGGAGTTGTTTGTAAACAAACAGCTTTATCTCCCAGTCTGATCACAAACGGCAAAGGCAGGTGAAGGATGGTGACACACACACCCCGATGAGGGGGTGCCCTGCACCCGGGCTGGGGCTGCCGCCGTGGGGCCAGGGGCATGCGGGGGGGGAATGGAGTGGGGAGGCACCTGTGCCAGAATTGCCATCCCACAGAAAATGCCGCCCAAGGTCCGGGTCTAGGGGGCCTGCCCCTAAGTCTGGGCCTGGTTACCAACCACTCACCCCTCGAGTTCAGCGTTCTAGAGCTAATATAATAATCCCTCAGGATCTTGTGTGGCCCAGAGATTCCCTTGCGGGGTGAGGCCAGATCATCACTGGCAAGGCAATCAGAAACGCTGGGCTCAGGGCCTGCACACTCTGTGCTGGTTGTGTCCCACCACCCACTGTGAAAACACTCCCACAACCACACTACAGGAGAACTAGGGTGCTGGAATGGGTGAAGGGGGTAAGATTCCAGGGACAGGGGAAAAAGAACACAAGTAGGGCTCACATTCACAAGGGTCAGTGGGGCAGGGAAGGAACCAAATAGAAAATGGAACAGAGGGGGGTACACTAGTACACACTACATACTAATACACACTACATACTAATGCACACTCCACACACCACTAACACTCACCAAACATCGGGGGTCACTCTCTTCCACACTCCAAGATTCCACATGATAAGCTCTCACTGCTAGCGGCCAATTTGTCACAACAATGCAGATCACTGGCAGTGCTTTCATCTGCCAGCTTCCTTTTTATGCTCTAGGGGCCCCTCCCTGCTTAGAGCACAGTCGCGCCGAGCGCCGCAGCGTTACTGCTGACCCAGCCTCTTTGTGCTCCTGACGAGCATCTCCAGGGTCCTCCCTGTTGTCATCAGCTGGGTGCGGGGTGGGGCCCGCCTCCTCAGCTGCCGATGCAGTGGGCCTCGGGCTTTGAAGTCCAATGCAGGGCTGTCGGGGGCACCGGCATTGGCCCCGCCCTCACAGCGGGCCACGACGGGACCTTTCACTCCGGCCAGTGATCAGAGCTTTTCTGGGCGGACACAGTGGCCTCATAGGCTATCGCACCTGCTCGTCAGGGAGGGGGCTGGACCATGCTGAGCAGCGCGGGGGGGCGAGGTCGTGTGGACCACATCTGCACATCACCCCTGCCCTCTCTCCGCCCCCTCCCTGGCCACTGGCACATTTGTTTGGTGGCAGAGTCGGATCGTGCCTGGGCTGAGGTCTCTCACCCCGGGCAGTATCCATCTCTATGCTGATGACACCCAACTCTATCTCTCTACCCCCTCTCTCTCCTCGTCTATCCACTCACGCCTCATCAACTGCCTCTCTGATATCTCCGCCTGGATGTCCCGATGTCAACTCAAGCTCAACATGGCCAAGACTGAACTCCTCATTTTTCCTCCCTCCCCTTCCTCTCCCTCTAACCTGACCATTTGCATCGATGGGGTAACCATCCATCCTGTTCTCCAAGCCCGCAGCTTGGGCTTCATCTTTGACACGTACCTCTCTTTTAAACCTTACATTGACTCTGTGGCCAAATCCTGCCGATTCGCTCTCCACAACACTGCCCGCATCTGCCTTTCTATCTATCTCTGTGGCCAAAATCCTTGTTCATGCCATGGTTATCTCTCGCCTCGACTACGGCAACCTCCTACTTGCTGGCCTCCCTCGCTCTCACCTGTCCCCCCTTATCGCTATCCAAAACTCTGCCGCCAAGGTCATTCACTCTGCCCGTCGCTTCGACCACGTGCAGCCTCTCCTCCTCTCCCTTCACTGGCTCCACCTTCCTGAACGTATCCTGTTTAAACTCCTGGTTTTCACGTTCAAATCACTCCACGACCAAGCTCCCCCTTATCTCTTTGACCTAATTTCCCTACGCACTCCTGCATGCGCTCTCCGCTCTTCCGTTGTCCTCTCCCTTACTCTCCCTCCTTTCTCCTGCTCGCCTAACCACCTTCGACCCTTCTCCCTCGCCGCCCCCCATGCCTGGAACTCCCTCCCTTCCCACATCCGCCTTGCCTCCTCCCTCCGCTCCTTCAAATCCCTCCTCAAGACCCAGCTTTTCNCCAATGCCCACTAGTCTTTCCCCTTACTCCTACTGTCAGCCCTCCTTTGCTGACTGCTGCTACCAACCTCTTTGTAACCAAGCCAAGCACACGCACCTGAGACTTCGCATCCACCTGAATGTTTGTTTGTCTTCTCCCCTGTCTCTCCCACTGTTCTCTCTCCCTGTCTCCCCCCCTTTGTCTTTTATATTGTAAGCCACAGGCAGGGACCGAGTCTAATTCTATGTTCTGTACAGCACCAGGTCATAAGACTGGCACTATATAAATGTCTAATAATAATAATAATAATAATAATAATAATAGCAGTTCCTTCAGTCATCATGTTTGAAAATACCCCAAGTCTCAACTTTACAAGGACATGCTTAGCTTCCAATACATGAATAGCCCTACAGAAGTCAATGGACTAATGGTATGTGCTAATTTTATTTATTAATACAAATTTTATTAAGCACATAAATAAAAATGTTATGTGCTTATTTTATTTATTATTTTTATTATTATTTTATTTATATAGCTCAAGCAGTGTACCTGGCACTGTATAGCTGCAATCAATAGATAAACACAGGTACCTACTCGAGGGGGCATACAATCTAAGAGAGACAAGGGAGGGGGAGACAAGGGAGAAGTGAACATCGGGCGGGACAAGGATACATTCATGAGGTTGATGTTACAGGTGCATATTTATTCGCTCTTTGCGTTTGTGTTTAAGAATATTTTATAAGAAGGACATGCAAGGCATGTTAGGCTAAGGAAGTTTCCACCATGGGAGCATCCCCTGTGTCACAGTGACCCACAACAACAATACAGGGATACCTTGGGGTTACCATACAGTGGCAATTTTCATGATGTCTGAGTAGACTTACCATGTGGGTAACCCCAAGGCAATCTACTGTAAAAACACCATGGAAAATAGGTGTATTAACTTAGTGATTTTAGTCAGTGCAGCCTGGTCTGTTCAATGATATCCTCATTGCAGCAACACGGCTGCTGGGGGCCGAGAGGAAGGCTTCATTTCCCAGCTGCATCTGAGGGAATCCTCCTCCGTGCTCCAGGGACAGAGGAGAATGGAGTGGTTCACTCTGCACCACAGTTTACAATAATCCACCCTCTTCGCTTCACCAGCTTAGTGGGTGGCCACTGCCCACCCAGCAAATGGGGACATCTAATACCTTACCCACTCCCAGGCCATAAACGCAAAAAAACCTGGGGTTGGGTTATGGTTAGTCTGTTTCCACCCTGACTGTCAAAGACACTTGTGAAAATGAGACTTCAGATCCTAAGGCATTTGTGACCATTTTACCCTATGTGTCTAATGCTATGACCAAGCCATGGGGTGAGAGGGATGCAGCATAAAATTATACAATGTGTGTTTTCTCCTTGCTGAGTGGCTAGCCTACATATAGGGTGTTTTTTTAATGAGCAAGGCAATGAGGGGGAGGGGTTGTCCAATGGCTGTGGAGTATCACTGGTACGGAGCACCCACTCAGGTGGAGTGCGTAGGGAGGGATCCAAACAGGCAACTCCCAGCATGGCTGCCCCAGCAACAGAGGCAAGCTGCCACGCACTCCCTCTGCCACGTACCATGGGGGAGAGGGAAGCGTGCCAGGCTGGCCTCTACAATTGACATATTCTTGGCATGAGTGTTGGGAAACATGGGCTCCCCAGCGCTCTCGGCCAGTTCTTGTGACTTGCAAAGACTGTGTCTCCCCACCACAGCGCCTATGAGCGGTGGACCGGTCTGCTGGCATGACTGGCTGCCCCAGTTCATATTAGCAGGGGCTCCATGGCCCCCTGTTGCCATGGAGCTAGTTGACTTGCCCTGAAAGGAGAACTCCAGATTTCTCAGCAGTGCTTCATGAGTGGCTCTTGGGAGCACGCATCCCCGCTCCCCGCTCCACCTTCAGACAGGCGGCGGACTCTGTGACTCCTGGCTAGCCATGTGGGGTAGCAGATTGTCTAAAAACACACATAGTGGCTTATGAGCAGTATCTGAGTTATGGAAGCTGGGTCCTTTAGCATAAACAGAACAGACTTTTTCTTTAAAATTCAAAAGGCCTGAGTTTGTCATACACCGATTCTGAAAGTGTGGGCTTTATTGAATATTTAGATGTTTAGCATACAGTGGTTGGAGTGTCTATAAGCTAGAATGATATGAAGTGTCTGCTCCAAACTAGATATGCAAGGAAGAGGAAGAAGCTTGTCATGCAGCTGGAAGCTGGCATGAGACTGCAATGATATAATCTTCCAGAACAGAATTTTGTCTCCAGTTGTTCATTCTAGGGCTGGGTCAGAGAGTTTGCATCTGTGTACTCTGGAAGCACAGAAGTCAAGGCGGATTTGATGCTTTAACATTAGCCAGTGATGAGGAAATGGGGTTATATCAACAAAAATGGAAACATTAGGAAAAAATATATGTAGCACTGGTCGAAAGCTGAGCATCTTAACACTTAAATGTACACGGCAGTTAATCTAATGCACCAGAACACTCTCTCTGACGTTTTTCTCCATTGCCAGCAAATAAATATACAAGGGAAGTCTATAAATGTCCCAAGCTGCCACAGGGTTTAAAACCAGGATAGTGTGAAATGTGAGCAAATGAAAATGTTTATGTCTTTGCCTATTTAAAATAGCTCTGTGCTTAATATGACTGATTTGGGATGGTTGGCATTGCTGCTGGAAATGCTCATGTGCATGTTCTGCAAGTAAATGTGTTTTTCTGAGGAGTGGCAGTCAATGAACAAATAGATGAGAAGAACCAGGGAAAGCCTTTGCTGATATTGAATATCCTCTTGCTGTCTACATGGATAGTGCTGGCAAAGTTATAGTGGTCCACTGAAATGAGACCTCATGCCCCAATGCGCCCACCAGCCCTAAGCCTTTTGTTCTTCCCCTAAGAACCTAGTGCTGCCACATTGGGGCAGTCTAATGGTCCATCTATCCCCATAACCCCTCCGTACAGCATCAACCCTGGCAAGAGGGGTGGGGGTAAGCGAGTGGTGTAGCCATTGTTTTTAAAGACACGTGGACTGTGAGGAGGTATTCTGTACAAATTATCCCTGGAATTGAGGGCCTGCATCTGGTGACTGTTTTGGCCGGAGACAGATTGGGGTTGCTGCTTGTATACCGTGCACCTGTCTATACAACAGCATCTCTGCACACTCTAGCGGAACTGGTGTCAGAGGTGGTTTTGCGGTCCCCAAAGACAGTTGTCTTGGGGGACTTTATTATTCACAGCAATGCCAGTCTTGGGGAAGCGGAGCGCAAGTTCATGGCCACCATAGGACTGTCTCAGTTGGTTGTGGGCCCGACTCATGCTGGAGGGCATACCCTGA
This sequence comes from Sphenodon punctatus, assembly GCA_003113815.1. Lineage (NCBI taxonomy): Eukaryota > Metazoa > Chordata > Lepidosauria > Sphenodontia > Sphenodontidae > Sphenodon > Sphenodon punctatus. The sequence continues at coordinate 4,158,496 of QEPC01003117.1, forward strand.
TATTTTGCACAGGCCTTGAGGTGGGGGATCCATTGGTGGGGGAGATATCAACTCTGTCATTGTCATGGACAGATCATTACCTCCTCCAGGCCAGTTTCTTGTCATGTCTGCCCTCGGAAGGGTGCGGAACCAGTTCGGTTGGTTTGCTCCCTGAGACTGATGGAACCAGAAAGATTCTGGAATGCTCTGGAAGAGTTACCCTCCGATCTCAATGACCATCCACTTGATGACCTTGTGGCTCTCCGGAACACTGCTAACTGAGGCCACAGTTCCCATGCATCCGCTTCCTGGTCGCCGACAACACTAGTCCCCCTGGTTTACGGAGGACCTGCAGCGGACAAAGTGAGAAGGACAACGGTTGGAGCAATGGTGGCGGTGTTCTCATGCTGAAGCTGACTAATTGTGGCATAAAGCCAGTTTACAGACCTATGCCGTAGCTGTGCAGGCAGCAAAGAAGAGGTTCTTTGCTGCTCTCATAGCATCTGCAGTCGCGTCCAGTGGAGATTTTCTGGGTGGTGAGGGGTTGGTCAGTCTGGCCTCCCTTTGTCTGGAGCTGGAATCTTCCAGTGCCCACTGTGACATTTTTGTTGACTTTTTTGTGGATAAAATCAACCATATTCACCACGACTTCAACACCACATTGTAGCAATGGGGGAACCAGAGGTAATGGAAGCCCCATCCTGTCCTGTTTTATGGGATCAGTTCCAAGGGGTGTCACCTGCTGATGCAGAGGATGTCCTGGAGGCTGTCAGGGTCACTTGTTGTGAGCTAGATCCATGCCCGTCCTGGCTGGTTAAGGCCAGCTGGGAGACGTTGGGGCTGTTGCTGGCAGGGGTGGTCAACGCCTCTGTCAGGGAGGGCAGAGTGCCGGGCTGCCTCAAAGAGGCAGTGGTGCGGCTTCTGTTTAAAAAAACATCATTGGACATTGACTCCCTGGCCAGTTATCAGCCTGGCTCTAACCTTCCCAAAAGTTAGAGCCAGGTCGATAACTTCCTGAAGGTTAGAGTCAGGCTGATAACTGGCCAGGGAGTCAACGTCCAATTATGTTTTTTTAAGCAAAGGCCTCACCACCACCCCTGATGCTGCCGAGCCACCACCCGTTCAATAACCTTCCCTAAAAAGGGAAGGTTATTGAACGGGTGGTGGCTCGGCAGTTTCAGGGGCATCTGGATCATATCAGTTTTCTGGATCCCTTGCAGTCCGGCTTTCATCCAGGTTTTGGTGCTGAGACTGCGCTTGTGGCTTTGGTTGATGACCTTCACTGTGTGTTGAACCAGGGTCGTTTGACCCTGCTAGATCTCTCGACTGCTTTTGATACCGTTGATCATGAGAGGTTGGTGACTCATCTGCAGGACCAAGCTGGGGTGGGTGGGACCATTCCCGAATGGTTCCGTTCCTTCCTGGCTGGAAGACCACAACGTGTGGTGTGGGTGATGGTTCATCTTCTCCCCAGAGCCTCAGGTGTGGAATCCCACAGGGATCTGTTTTGTCCCCTTTCCTGCTCAGTGTATATATGCACAGTCTTTGGGCGAGGTCATTCAAGAGTTTGGTGTGCGGTGTCATCAGTATGCTGAAGACACCCAACTTTACCTCTCCTTTTCAACCAACCCAGACCCAGCAGGCTCAATGCTTACCCGGTGTTTGGCGGCTGTGGGGGACTGGATGAGAGTGAACCATCTGAAATTGAATCCTGACAAGACATAAGTGATGCTGGGGGGTAAGGCTGTGGGAGTGATAGCACCTGTCATTGACGGGGTCTGCCCCCCATTCCCCAGGTCTGGAGTCTGGAGGTGCCCCTTGACTCACGACTCCGCTTGGATGTCCATGTGGCAGGTGTGGCAAAGGGGGCATTTTGCCAATTATATCTGGTGCATCGACTTCAACCGTACATTTCAGATGTGGACCTGGCCACCGTCATCCATGCTTTCAGTACCTCGAAACTGGACTATTGCAACACATTCGACGTGGGCTACCTTTGTTGATGGTCTGGAAACTGCAGCTGGTGCAGAATGTGACAGCCTGTTTTCTTTTGGGGATGGGTTGTCATGAGCACATTGCACCAGTGCTTTGTTCTTTGCACTGACTGCCTATAGTTTTCCGGGTTCAATTCAAGATGTTGGTTTTGACCTATAAAGCCCTATATGGCCTGAACCCCTCTTATCTGCAGGATTGTCTCACTCCTCAGGCCGTGGATTGACCCCTGCGGTCCACCGGGGGACACTTCCCTCAGAGTCCCCCGGGTATCTCGGGTAGTGATGATGAGGGGGGCATTCTCGGTGGCTACATTGCAGCTGTGGAACTCCTGATGGAGGTCTGCCTGGCTCCAGATCTCTCCTCTTTCCGAAGGCAGTGTAAGACCTGGCTGTTCCACCAGTCTTTTGGCAAGGGAGGTGGGTGAGGGAGGGAGGGTTGGGAGGGGGGAGACTTTTTGCTCCGCTTGGGATTATTTATTAATTCTTAATTGGTGATTTTATAGTGTTTTATTGTTATTGTGAATTTGTATTTTTATATTGTTTTAAACATGTTGTGAGTTGCCCCGAGCTGCTGCAGCAGGAGGGGGCGGCCAAGAAATTGATAGATAAATAAATATCCTGCCTCCAACAGAGCCCATAACAGAAGGCTTAAGGGAAGTGCACAAAAAAACACGGGCTAGTCCCCTAGTCCAACTACTATGAGTGTCTTCACACAGACAGCTGCCCCACCTCACCCCTGGGCGGGTTGTCCATTTAAAAGCGGCCTGCCAGATGTGCACAGATGGAACAGAGGAGGGGCAGAGTGTCCCTGCTCTGGGGCAGCCCCATCAGTGGTGCTCCAGAACATCCACAAGCACCACCAGAAGAGCGGGCAGCCCAACCGTAGAGCACTGACCAGAGGTGGGACTGCCATCTGTCTGCTTGGTGGATGGGCACTGCAGCCCTAGCAATGCTGCAATTCTGTGCTGTGGGGAAGGGGAGCGCCACGTGGGTAGATGGTGGGTTGTGGTAGCTGCAGGGGCCATTTAAAATGGACCCAGGTGCAGCTGCAATCAGACAGATGCAGGGGTGCGAGGGCCAGCCTTAGGATTCGCGGGACCTGGAACAAAGATAAAATGTGGGGGCCCTGGTGGCCCCTCCCCCTTTGGGGCAACCGCTGCAGTTTACTAAAGAAGAAAGCCCTATATTTATGGCTGATGTAATAAATGTAATTGAATGGACAGCTGGAGGTTTCTTTTTTAGTTGCAAACAAATGTTTCTGACTCTGACTGATCTCTCATGGCACATCATTGTCCTTCCTCTAAATATTCAATCCCTTAGGAATGCACTGGTGTTTTCTGCTTCCATTTAACTGAATAATAGATTAATGTGATTCTATCCAAACTTTAGGTAGCGGCCTTTTGGACAGCATTCAGACAGCTTGGAAATAATTTTCTGGAAAGAAACAGTTATGGAAAAATGAACAGTTTTTACCAGGACAGGTGGTTTCTGACTGCTAGAGTAGACTGATGGATAAGGTATTGGACTTGGACCTGCGAGACCAGAGTCTAAATCCCATCTTATCTATGAACCTTCTGGGTGGCCTTGGGGAAGCCACTGTCTCTCAGCCTCCATTTCCCATGTGAAAAATGGGAATGATAATCTGAGTGTTAACTAGATAAAGATTGTAAAATTCTGCCATGAGCCTCTTGGATAGGCAGGTTATCATTCTAAACGGCTAATTCTGTCTGAGGGTGACAAGAGATGCGATGAGGGTCATCACTGGTGTGTCTGTTTGAAGGCCACCAGACGTGGGCCTGCTGCTGCTGTGGCCTGGGTAGGCGGCTGGCCCAGATGTGGTCCCCTGGATGATTCTGGGCCTACAGTCCAGGACAAGGGCCTTCCAGGCAGGCCAACACAGGCCACAGTGGGCCAGTGTGTCTGTTCGTGCCACCATCTCCCATCGAGGATCAGGCGCGGGGTGGGCCACTGGGGGGGGGGGGGGGCCACTAGGGGGGGG
>QEPC01003117.1:4162477-4185806 GCA_003113815.1 Sphenodon punctatus
GGGGGGGGAGCATCATGGGTAGGGCCGCCCAGCTGCACATTTGTTCTCTTCTGCTAAGGGCGGGGGGGGGGGGGGCTCACCATATGGCCTGGTCAGATGCACATCATTTCAGTGCCACGATCTGGCAGGGGCAGCCCCCCACCCCCACCCCCTTGGCCATATAGTTGATGTGCCACTTGCATGTTTGTTTTCACCCTGAGATGCCCTTCACCCACAAGCTTCAGCACAAACAAAATGCCTTGCATCTTCCTCCATAGATTTGAAAGCACCTTTATAAGGAAGGGGAAGCATAGTATCACTATTTGACGGATGGGGATACCAGTACTAAAATTATTTGCAAAAGTTGCACTAAGAGTTGATGGCAGAGCCAAGAATGGAACCCAGGTCTTCTGAATTCTTGAGCAGCACGGTCACCTGAATTTATATTTAATCCACCATCCCTTTTGCAAAATTGGTCTAATTAGGATGATGTAAAAAACAACAATTAAACAGGATACTATGAGTAAATCTCTGTTTTTAACAGGCTGTTTGAAGATCCCAAGAATATAATTTGTACCATTGTTGTTCAGATTGCCAAATAGGGGGCTGAAGCGAATCGCAGTGTTCACATTAGAAAATCTGACCTGGTGATTCTTCTTTACCAATCCTCCTACTTGAATTTGCATTGTTGAGGATGTGCCGCAGGAAGTTCAGCTTAGTTAGCTTGTTTAGTGAACCTTCTGTTTTCTCTTAGTTCAGTTAGTATATTAAACAATCAAACTCAACAAAGTCAATATTCAGCTTTGTTGAGTACGCAAACTAACTGAATTAAAGTGGAATCAGACACTTATTTTCCACTCCTCTTCCTTTTCAAAAGGGACACCGACAAGTTAATAATTCCACTCATCAGCATTTGCTTAATCTTCTGTTAGTGACATCTAAATGAACTGTAATTGACAGAGAACTGTGAATTAAACAATAATGCCCTAATGAAGAGCAGAATCATGGGGTTAGACAAAAACAAATGTGCAGGTGACAAGGCAGCTTCCCAGTTCAGAGCAGAAAACTGTGACTGCCACACTCTGGGTTGTGGAGCAGCACAAATCATGCCAGCTGCTGGGAGAGCCATTCCACTGCCTGCATGACTTGGGGGTGGGGGGTGAGGAATGCAGCAGATGCACCCTTTGCCACAGCTGCCACCTGCTCATCCAGGTGAAGCTGCGGTTCCAGGAGCATGCCTAGACTACGGACCTGAGATACCAGGGGAGGACGAACCCCATCAATGATGGGGGCCATCCCTCCCCTAGCTTTCCCCCATAACCATCACCCCCATCTTGTTGGGATTCAACTTCAAGCGACTCACCCTCATCCAGTCCCCCGCAGTCGACAGTAAGCACCGAGTAAGCACCGAGACTGCCGGATCTGAGTCTGATGAAAAAGAGAGATATAATTGGGTGTCATCAGCATATTGATGACACCTTACACCAAACTCTCTGATGACCTCCCCCAAGGGCTGCATATACACATTGAACAGGAGAGGGGATAAGATAGAAACTTGTGGGATTCAACACGTGAGGTCCCGTGGAGAAGATAAATAATCACCCAGCACCACCTGCTGAGTTCTCACGGCCAGGAAGGAGCGGCACTATTCAAGAACAGTCCCATCCACCCCTGCCCAGTTCCGCAACTGAGTCACCAACAACTCATGGTCAGTGGTATCAAATGCAGCTGAAAGATCTAATAGGATCAACAGGGTCGAATGACCCTGGTCCAACTCTTGCTAGAGGTCATCAACCAAGGCCACAAGTGCAGTCTCCATTCCATAACCCATATGAAAGCCAGACTGTGAGGGATCCAAGAAACTGATCCAGTCCAGATGCTCCCGAAGCTGATGAGCCACCACCCATTCAATAACCTTAGACCGGCTGATAGCTGGCCAGGGCGTCAACCTCCAATGATGGCTTTTTGAGTAGGGGCTGCACCACCACTTCCTTAAGGCAGTCCAGCACACTGCCCTCCCTAAGGGAGGCATTGACTATCCCAGCCAGCAACGGCCCTAGTGTCTCCCGACTGGCTTTAACCAGAAAGGATGGGGATGGATCTAATTCACAATAAGTGGCTTGAACAGCTCCAAGAACATCCCCAGCATCAGAGGACAACACACTATGAAATTCATCCCATAAAACTGGACAAGATGGGGCTTCAACTGCCTCTGGTTCACCCACTGCTAATAGTGCAGCGTTGAAACCATGATGAATTTGAGCAATTTTATTCACAAAAAAGTCCACAAACAAGTCACAGTGAGCATTAGATAACTCAAAATCCCGGCAAAGGGAGGCCGGACTGACCAGCCCCCTCGCCAGCCCGAAAAGCTCAGCTGGACGGGACTTAGTGGATGCAATAAGGGCAGCAAAGAAAACCTTCTTTGCTGTTTGCACCACCACAGCATAGGTATGTAACCAGACTCTGTCACAATTGGTCAACTTCAGTGCAAGAATGATGCCAATGTCGCTCTAACCGCCGCCCTTCTCACTTAATCTGCCGCAGCTCCTCCATATACCAGGGGGACCTGTGTTGTCGGTGATTCAAAAGTGGACTTCTGGGAGCTGTACGGTCAATGGCCTCCATCAACACAGAGTTCCAAGAGATCACAAGGTTATCGACTCAATGGCCATTGAAATCAGAGGGAATATTTCACTTTTTCACTTTTTATTTGTATCCCGCACTCTCTTGCCAAGGCAACTCGAGGCGGATATATCCCCCAGAGCATTCCAGAACCTCTCTGGTTCCATAAGCCTCTGGGGACAAACTAACCGAACTGGCTCTGCAACCTCCTGGGGACTGATGTGCACCAGGATACCGGCCTGGAGGAAATAATGATCCATCCACGACAAGAGCACTGTTGACATCTCACCCACCAGTGGATCCCCTGCCTCAAGACCAGTGCAAAATACAGGGTGTAGCAGGGGGTCTTCCCAGGGCCACATGGGGACGCTCGGATGTTTCTAGGGGAATTAGCTCTACCCTTCTGTCACATCTATTCAGCCCAAGCCTCGGCTGAATCCCCCTCTGAGGAAGGGGGTACCCTCTTATAGGACCCAACACAGGCAGTCCAGAGGGTATCAACTCCTAGTCTTTATTGGACCTAGTGTCCACAACTCTGCAGGTCCAGGTCAGTCTCTCCACAGTGCACAGGAGCAACCCAACATCAACCCCCAAAGTCCATCCAGCCAGGTCTCAAAGCCCCAGGCTCTGGCCAAGCCTTCCCCAGACATGAGGCTCCTTCCTAGGCACAGCCTCTCCCAGTACCAGGCTCTCCTCTCTTCAGCACCCTGGAGAGCATAGAGTGGCTAGGCTTTGTCAGGGTGATGTGGTCCCTTCAGCTTTCAGGCAGAGACTGCCCTCCTCACCGCTTTGCTTCCTCTTTTGTAGCCAGAGTGGGCATGGCCCATAGTACTACTTCCCTTAAAGGGCTAGTGTCCTGCCTACTCTGGCACCTCACTTCTTAGCCTGTTTCCTTCCCAGGCAGGTCTCCGGTTCTGGGATGGCTACCCCACGCCCATAAACATGCACACAGCCCTCCGGCTGACCCACACAGCCCCCTTCTTAAAGGGGCAGCAGCACTACAGAACTGCTTCCTGCTACACAGGGTATGTCCTCCAACATGTGTGGGGCCAACAACTATCTGAGACAGGCCCATGGCGGCCATGAACTCACACTCTGCCCCTCCAAGAGTGGCACTGGCATGGATATTGAAGTCCCCCAGGACCACGGTCCTAGGGGAGCGCAAGACCACGTCCGACACCAGTTCAGTCAGAGCAGGCAGGGAAGCTGCTGTACAGGTAGGTGCACAGTATATCAGCAGCAACCCCACTCTGTATCCAGCCAAATCCAACACCAGGTGGAGGCCCTCAGTTCCCATGATAGGTAGCACAGGAAATCTCCTCACAGACCATGTCTCCTTAAAAACAATGGCTACACTGCCAATGGGTACCCCAATTCCTCCAGCTGGATGCTGGATGGAGTACCCAGCTGGAACAAGGTCAGCCAATATAGGCCCCAACTCAGTGTCCAGCCACTTCTCCATGATACACGCAAAGTCGGCTGCCTGATCCAGGATCACCTCCCAGACCGTAGCTGACTTATTGGCAACCGGCCTTGCTTTTACCCGCATCAAACCAAGGCCAGGGGTCCTCTGATTAACTATCTCCTCACCACCTGACTGGGCGGGACAGGTATTAAACATCTGTCATCCCACAGATCTAACTTGCCTCCCAAAACTTCTTGGCCAGGAACCCATTCCACCCCAGTTATATGCCTGACAACAGTGTAAGACCTGGCTCTTCTATCAGGCTTTTGATGAGGGAGATGGGTGATGGTTTTGGGGGGGGGGGGGCTTTTAACTCCATCCTTGTGTTATTTTATATTGTTGGTGTTATATTTGTATTTTTATATTTATAGTGTAGTTGTATTTTATGTTTTAAGAAACCTTGTGAGCTGCCCCGAGCTGCTTACAGCAGGAGGGTGTGGGATAATAAATCATGTGAAATAAATACATTAAATAAAAGATGCAGCAGCTGTAATGTTTGACTGCTGGTATGCAGAGTGACAAACTCCTCTTGTACTAGCAATGGAAAAAGTAATAAATTGCGGATGGATCCGTGAAAGCTTTTACACTCAGATTGCCAGCTCAAGGAGCTTTGCATTCAAAAGCCAGCCATTTCAATGTTTTTCATTTATCATCCATACCAGAGGTGGGGAATCCTCCTGCCCAAAGGCCAAATCTGGCCTGTGGCTATTTTTAATTTGGTCCCTTTCCCATTTCTGGATCTGGCCTGTGGATTGAGTGCTTATCCTCAAGCCCTGAAAGAGTGAGCTCAGGGGAAGCGAGTGGAGATGAGCACATGTGCTTAAGGCTGGGTGATAGATCCACATGTGTGCAGGTGGTGACTCTACAATAAACAGCAAAGGAGCCTAGTATCTGCAAGCTCCAGGACACCAGGCAAAGTGATGCCACATCCGCACCCCATCCCAAGCAACAGGGGTCCCCCTCAGTAGCCTCATTCACTCAGTGTTAGGATACGCTTCCCTGGGTGCAATGCAGTCCCACCTCCAGCTGTGGAAGCAGGCCAAGCCCCTGAACCACAAAACACTCAAAGATCAAAAATAAACCTAAATCAAAACATAGTCCACTCCTATAGGTCACCACCATTAGGGCTAAACTCCCCCTGCCTTGACTAGCACAACATCCTATTAAAACGGAAAGATGTTTAAACTGCTAGGCCAACAGTTAAAAACATCAAATTAGAAACGGAGATTGAGACACACAAAACATATTAACACATACCTGAAAATTGCAGTGCGTTATTTTTGTTTTGAGGACGCAAGCTGAAAAAGGCTTTCTTCATGTTTTATCCAAACCTGAATCCAACTGCCCCAGCCCAGTGGCAACCCTACAGCCAGAGTATGTGTATTTTAGCAGATCTCTGCAGCCCGCTGTCACCTAACAAAACATTCCCCACCAATATGAAACATCGCTGACCTCAGTTATCGTGTTCTTCAAGTAAGAAGAAAACCTGACCTAAATCATTTCCTTGACAACTGAATTTGAGAATGCCAGGCCCCTATAGCCTCACAGTGTTTATACTGGACATCTTGAGTTAAATACAGTAGTCTGTTCAAAAATATGCCCTTCGTTGTGCTTTGTTTGTTTAAGCCTTAAAGGCTTTACTATTGTACTTTTTAAGATGCTCACATAGGCTTTGAAAATTTTTTTGTAACTTTGAAGGGTTTGACAATGGCAGCCATTTTGAATTCTACAATTTCAGAACAAAAGCGAGCTCCCTGCCTCCACATTTGACAGCAGTGTTTGCTGTCTTACTTATTTATGCAGTGATTGTTGCAAATTATTATTGGCCAGGTAATTCTCTCTGCCATGAGACGGTCATGGGCATATGTGGGTGTAGAGCTATACAAAACACTGAGATAGAGGCAATGAGTATGTAGGCAATTTCAGAAAGACAAGTCAGTTAATATTTTGCAGTTGCAATGCTTTTCTGAATAGATTTATTGTCAAGGATGCCAAGGATGCCTTAAATAAGGAGAGAGAGTGTGCCTTATACAAACTGGAAGATTAGATTCATTATAGACTGTTACAATTTTGAGGACCATTATATAATAAGGAACAATTACACCATATGGAATTCAGCCTGATACAACTGCTGAGTGTTAGCAGCTGGATTTTTTTCTCCCTCGGGTTTTGTTTTGTGTAGAAAAATATCTTTGCAATTTCATTTCTGATACAAGCAATTAGCAAACCTAAACATTCACATCCATAATCTCCCAATACTTGCTTCTATCAAGTGAATGCCATCCAAACCCAGTGTTCTATTATGACTACCACCACAACCTATTCGTCACCAGGCAGTCAGCCCAAACTCAAGTGAAAACATGCCCCTGCGCTCCTGCACCCCATCATTTTTAAAAGAACCTACTTTTCTGTAAACAAAGCCCCACAGATCAGGCGATGGATTTCCAGTCTGATATTTCCTGCCTGTCTAATGATTTGAGGTGAAATAGCCAAACTGAGAATGGAAGGGAGGAGCATGTTCTAGGAATGAAGTCACATTCCAACTACACTTCCACAATGGGCCCCAGTTTTAAGCAAGTGCAGATTCTCTGACAAGACTCACCAAGTGGCACAGCTCAGCAAGTCCCCACTTGTTTTTGTGCAGGGTTATGTGAGTTATGCTGATCCTGCCTCCTGCCAAAACAGGAAGTGTTTGGGGAAAGATTCTCCCAACTTCTTCTCCCCCACTCCCCTCAATCTCAATCTCTCTTGCAACTTTTCATACCAAGTGAAAAGTCTGCAACTTTCAAAAACTTGCAGACTTTTCACCCTTTATGAAAACTTGCAGACTTTTCATAGGGAGTCAAAAGTAGAGTGAGGTGGGGGGAGGGGGGTAATTGACACAAAACTGACTAAAACTTTCTTTTGCTGCCTTTCTGAGGCAAGTGGGTAATTGACATGAAATTGATTAGAGCTTAAAGTCTTTGTGACTGAGCTGGCTTCTGATAAAGTTAGGTGATTTTAATAAGCAGAGTTGCATAGCTTTCCTTATGCTGTTTTTTTGCCGGTCAGCAGTTGCTTGACTGTGCATGCGTGAGCCAGCAGAACTAATTTTTAAAGCATTATTAACTCAGTTTCGGCTGCACCAATCACTATCATATTATAGAAGCAGTTGTTATTGATCTCATGCCCCAAGCCTGTGAAGCTCAGGGGCTGAGCTCGTTCAGGGGGAGGAGATATTGATGATTCAAAATCGTGAGGATGCTGTGCATTTTGACCACAACCAATTAACTTTTAAACAGTCATAACATTTTATTTTCTGGATGGAGCTTCTTCAAACACTGCACGTATCATGGTCCTCACAAATTATAGCCATGGATAAATTTTCAGAAACAAAAATTGGTCACCTACCTCGGTGAATTTGTTTCTCTTCTTTTCACCTGTCAGTGCTCCGCACGGGTAGCTCTGCGCGTGGCCGACAGGAGGCAGAAGAAGAATTCAATGTGCGCATGTGCAGCTACCCTCCTCTTCAGTCGATGACCAAGCCGAGGATAGTGTCCTTTGTCTGGAAAACTCATACACACTCATTAATGATCATGCCCCTTAGGGGCCTAAACAGACTATAATTGTAACTTGAACTGAGAAAAACTACGGTCTGAACTGAAAACCCAACATTCTATGAGAGTTGTCAACTAACACCACTGAAGTGGAACAAAAGTCAGGGAACATTAAGCTGGCAGACAAAATAAGGTATTGGAACATGACTCCCCATCCAGGTATGAGCTGTTTGACAGGGAGGGCCGGAGCACTGACAGGTGAAAAGAAGAGAAACAAATTCACCGAGGTAGGTGACCAATTTTTGTTTCTCCTTCTGTCCCCTGTCAGTGCTCCGCACGGGATGTACCCGAGCCCGGAAACTATGGGTGGGAGCAAACAGCCCTGGGAACCTCCAGAACCGCCTGCAAGACCCTCCTGCCAAACGCGGCATCCGCGGACTTGAAAACGTCCAATTTGTAGTGCTTGACGAAGGTATGCGGGGAGGACCAGGTTGCCGCCCTGCATATCTCCTCGTAGGATGCCCTAGCTTTGAAGGCCTGAGAAGTGGCAGCGCCCCTGACTGAGTGAGCCCATATCTGTAAGGGAGGAACCTTGTTCTTAGCCCTATAGGCTTCCATTATGCATTGTTTCACCCATTTGGAGATTAGCACCTTAGAAGCCTTTTTACCCCTGTAACTAGGCCTAATGTTAATGAACAGGGCAGAAGTAGATCTGATTCCCTGAGTCCTGTTAATGTATATCTTAAGGGCTCTCCTGAGATCTAAGGTATGCCAGACTTTTTCCCTAGGGTGAGAGGGCTTAGGGCAGAAAGATGGCAAGATTAACTCCTGAGCCCTGTGAAAGGTAGAGTTCACCTTAGGGATGAATGCCTCATCTAGTCTAAGAGTGACAGACTGCTCACTAAATGAACAGTAATTTTCATCTATTGATAGAGCTCCAAGTTCAGAAATCCTTCGGGCGGATGTAACCGCCACTAGGAAAACGACCTTAAGTGTCAATATATATAAAGATACATGTTGCATGGGCTCAAACGGGGCCCTCGTGAGTGCATCCAGAACCAGGCTAAGGTTCCACGACGGGCATCTGTGTACTACTGGCGGAGAGATATTACGTGCCGCCCGTAGAAATTGCCTAATATGTCTATGTGGCAAAATCTTCTTGTGGGAAATGGACTGCAATACGGAAGCAATGGCTGCCGACTGGCGAGCCAATGTATTGGGTCTCAGACCTTTCTCTAAACCCTCTTGAAGGAATTGTAGAATGTCCTGCACCCCAGCTTGTGTAGGATCCACCCCTTTGTTGCTTGCCCAGTGAGCAAAAGTCTTCCAGGAGGATCCATAGGCCCTTCTGGTGGCCGGGCGTCTAGCTTGCTGTAAGGTGCTCAAGACAGCCTCTGAATAGCCCTGTGCTCTCAACGCTGTGCGTTCAAGTGCCATGCTGTCAGCTGTAGAATGGCAATGTTTTCGCACCAGAGAGGACCCTGGGAGAGCAGGTCCGGTCTTAATGGAAGACGGAATGGGGTCTCCAAGCTCAGTTCCACCAGATCGGAAAACCATGGCCTTCGTGGCCAGAACGGAACAATCAGAATCACGTGAGCTTGCTCCCTGAAGATCTTGATCACCGTCCTGGATATTAACGGTATCGGTGGAAAAGCATACAGCAGGTCCTTTGGCCACTGTTGGTTGAGTGCATCCACCGCCTCTGCGTCCCCGTCCGCATACTTTGCCATGTAGCTTTGCACTTGTTTGGATTGGTTGCTTGCAAACAAGTCCATCACTGGTTGCCCGAACCTCCTCGTCACAGACTGGAATACTTCCGGGTGCAGATGCCACTCGTGTGGGTCCAGTGTTTGACGACTCAACCAGTCCGCCTGGATGTTGTCTGAACCTCTTATGTGTAGAGCTTTTATTGATAGGAGATTGTGTTGAGCCCAGGTAAACAATTTCACCGCCTCCCGATGAAGTGCCTGTGCCCTGGATCCCCCTTGATGATTGATATAGGCCTTTGCCGTCGTGTTGTCGGTGTAGATCAGTATGTGTGAATTCCGTATGCTGGGAGCCAGCTGTATTAGTGCTAGGCGAATGGCCCTGAGTTCCAGAAAATTGATGTGCCGGGTTCGCTCTATGGGAGACCACAGACCTTGGATCGATGCGGCCCCCATCTGGGCTCCCCAGCCCGTCAGGCTGGCGTCCGTTGTTACGACTATGCGAGGGGGATCCGCCAGTGGAGTTCCGGAGCTGAACGTTGTGTCTCCTAACCACCAGGACATTGAGCTTTGAAAACCTCTTGGAATTTGGACCCATGGATTCAGACCATTCGTAAGCTCTTTTTGCATAGGCCTGAGCAGCTGCTGCAAGGGGCGAAGATGGAAGCGCGCCCATTGCACTTGCTTGGTGCAGGATACTAACAGACCTAGCAACTGCGCTAGGCGTTTCAACCTTGCTCGGGGTTGACCTGTCAGCTGGGTCACCATCCTCCTGATGCGTTGTTGTCTGTCCAGAGGTATGCGTGCGGTGCCTAAGGAAGTATCTATAAGTACTCCTAGGTGTTGTAGTTGCCGCGTTGGGATCAAGTGGCTCTTTGCCTTGTTGACTAGGAAACCATGGTTCTCTAGATAGTTGATTGTCTTCGCTACGTCTGCCATGGACCTCTCCCTGGAGTGGGCCCTGATGAGCAGATCGTCGAGGTAAGGGTAGATATGGACTCCTTCCTTCCGAAGATTTGCGATCAAGGGAATCAGGACCTTGGTGAACGTTCTCGGCGCTGACGAGAGGCCGAATGGTAGAGCCCTGAACTGGTAATGGTTCCCCTGATAGCAGAACCTCAGCCACTGGCGATGGTTGTCTGCTATTGGGACATGCAGATACGCATCCTGGAGGTCCAAGGCCGCTAACCAGTCGCCGTTCTTGATGACCTGACAAATCGTGGAGACTGTCTCCATTTTGAAACGTTGATATTTCACTGATTTGTTGAGCGACTTTAGGTCCAGCACCGCTCTCCAGGTCCCTTCCTTTTTGGGCACTAGGAAGAGGATGGAATATAGGCCTACACCCCTCTGGTTCGGGGGTACGTGTTCCACTGCCCCTATGGAGAGGAGTCTCTGTATCTCCTGGAGCATTGCGTGGTGCTTTTGAGGTTTTGTAGAGCGTGGGGATGCGATAAAACCCTGTCGTGGAATTCCTTTTAGATCTATGTTGTAGCCGTGAGTGACACAGTCCAGTACCCAGGCATCTGATATTGAATCTGCCCAGCAATTGGAGAAATGTTGAAGCCTGCCCCCTACTTGTATGGGCCCGGCCCAGTCATGCATCATGCTTTTTTGGTTGAGTGAAAGGTCTAGGGCGTTGCTTGTCCTGTCTGGGCCCCTGGCCTCTAGACCCTCTGCGGGAATTGAAACGGTTTGGCTGATCGAACCTGTACTGCCCTTGTCGACGAAAAAGGTTATACCCCGCACTGTATCCCCCTCTGTTCTTGAAGTAAGGGGTCCGAAAGGAAGACTTTCTTGTCACCATTTGCTGTAGGTTTCTTTGCTTTGCTTTATCATTGGCGTCTGCGAGGACACTGTCTAGGCATACACCAAATAACTTGAAACCTTTATAGGGGGAGGCAGAGAGCAAGTTCTTTGCAGTTGGGTCTCCCTGCCAGGTTCTGAGCCATAATTTACGCCTACCAGCTACTGCTGTTGACACCGCCCTTGCGGACCAAGCCATGGCGTCCACTGTAGCATCAGCAAGGAAGGCTGTTGCTAGATTAATACGAGCAGCAAGAACCTGAGCCCTTCTGTCAGAAATATTAGGGTCATGTGCTTCCTGGGTCCATGCCAATAAAGCTCTGGCCACATAGGAAGAGATGAGATTCACCCTCATTGCCGTGGAGGAACAGTCTAGACCCCTTCGTAAGGAAGTTTCTATGCCCCTATCCGTGGCATCCTTAGGATAACAATCCCCTTCTGTGGGGAACACAGTTTGCTTAGCCACAGAGACCGCTGCTGCATCAACCTTTGGGTTTTTTAGCAATGGTTCCTTTTTTCTGGAGAGAGCATATAAAGAGGATTGAATCTTATTCATCCTCTTTGGTTTATCGGGTTGCTTCCACTCCTCCAATATGAGTTTCTCAAATGCCTTATCTAACGGAGCCCCCGAGTCTCTGCCATGGACCGAAGGAATGTAATCCCTATTATCCTCCTCTTGTGAGTCTGATGAGGCCTCCTTGGGGGGCTTCTCAACCAGTTTCAGTGTCTTAATCACTTGCATTATAAACTCATCCCTGCAGGCGAAGGGGAATTGTCTCTGCTTATCTCTGGGGTCAGTGTAGTCTGCGGAGGTCTGGTCATCCAGATCCTCCCAGTCCTGGTCAGATTCACCCTCTGACTCTAGGCCCAGGCCTGACTGGTCTTGCTCCCTAGGCCTCTTGGCTAGCACCTCAGAATCACTCCCATCAGAAGAGTGCTGTGGGGATCTGAGAAGATTAGTAATGGCGCCCCCTGGTGGCCGCTTGCCCCTCTTCCCTGCTTTGCCAGTGGATTTTCCCGCTTTTTTTGCGATCGGGGCAGCGGGGGAGGGGATGCCAGGGCCTTTACCCTGCAATTCCCACAGCCTGTCTATGGATTTTTGCATCTTTTCAATGGATGCAGCCAGAGCCCCTACATCCATGGCTGGGGCTCCCTGGCCCTGCGTTGTCTCAGACGGCTCAGTCCCCTGCGCTCCCTCCATGCTAAGGCTGGCTAGCCCGAGGGGGGGGTAAGGGCTGTCTAGTAGCCCTGAAGGTTTTTTAACTGATATGGCCCACTGGCCTACTCACGGTGTCCACGATTGCCTGAGGCGGCACCGGCACTGCGCGGCCCGACTCGCTCTCCGTGAGCGGTTGCGTGAGCGGGCGGGGGGGGGAAGGGACTCCGATTCCCCCGATCCCTTCAAACAGGTTCCCGGGCGCTTTGCGCGGCAACCTGGAGCGGCCTGACCCCCGTTCTCTTGGCTGGGGGGGTGGTGGAGTGACTGGGTCCTCCCCGCCGGCCCCGAGAGAGCTCCCGGGCGGTTTGCGCGGCAGCTTCTCTCTCCGGTTTTTTTTGTTTTTGTTTTTTTGAACCGGAGCCGCTCTGCCTGGTATCCCTAACCAGGGCTTCGCTCATGTCTTTCCTTCTTTTCTTTTCTTGTTTTTTTATTATTTTGCAGGAGCCCGATGGCTCGCCTCCTGAACAGCCGAAGGCAGAAGTTTCGACTGAAGAGAAGGGTAGCTGCACATGCGCACATTGAATTCTTCTTCTGCCTCCTGTCGGCCACGCGCAGAGCTACCCGTGCGGAGCACTGACAGGGGACAGAAGGAGAAACGTGGCTCAAGCAGTTTCCTCAAAACCAGGGCTTCAGCAGTCCCCTGTTTATAATGGAGAGTGGTTGTGCATTTAATAACTTCCTTACAGCTACTGCTGTAAGGAAATACAGCTACCGCTGTAAGGAAATATACCATCACTGCTTAAGAAGCCTAAAGTACCCATTTCACTGGTGCTATATTTCAGTACTATTAGCTAAACTGTAGAGGACTGGGAAGGAAAAAGATGACTGTACAGTGGTTCCCAAACTTTCTGACTCAACAGACCACGCTCAACAACACTCCAAATTTCTTGCGGACCAACATACATCTGCCGAAGGTGGTCACAGCCCAGCATGTATTTATTGTGCACTGGGTTCATCCACACCAGGCTGGTGGCTTTGGTACCCAAAGGCACCACATCCATCTCTTGGGCAAAGAGAGGCTCCTGTCACCCTTCACCTCTTGGAGATGGTCGTGACATTGGCAGAGACCAAAGCTGCTTTGCTGTCATTATTGACAAGTTCCATGGACCATCTGTAGCCCACTTATCATGGTTTTGGCCCATGGCTCAGAGTATGGGAGCCACTCTTACAGCAGATGTTTCTGATAACAGTTTTTCTGTATGTCACAGCGACATAATTTAAAGCTCCAACATCACTCTGTCCACTAGGGCCTGTAAAAAAAAAATAGTGCTGTATCCTGTCTTGAAAATTGCAGTCTCAGCTAGGCTTTGAATGAAATACCTTTTTATTAGTTCTCAGCTAGACTTATCATTGCTCCAGGGGTAGGTACTGCCTGTACTGTACATGAGACTATAATTTTGAGAAAACAAGACTTTGTTTCCAGTGATTTTTGTTTTGTGGTTTTTAGTGACCCTTTTGTATCTGCTCAGAGGTTTGGAATGTTATAAAGAGACACAGTGGAAAATTATTATTGGACAGACAGAGCAGGTGATGGGGTTAAAAGTGCATAATGGCTGCTATTTATCACATGCAGTATATCACATGGATAGCACTCTGGTGACGTACATGATCATATTGCATGGGCAGCGATATTTCTAAATATTAATGTATATACAGTGACTTGTGTGCTTGATTTCATAGGGTGTTTTACACACACGTCTCCTGCATGTTTGCTGTTACATCCTGAACTTTCTGTGTGTCTAAATCACTCACCCAGATCTTAAACATCTGGCTCTTTGAACTTCTGCATAGAACTTCTCCCAGAACTTTTGTGTGTAAAANTGTGGACTTGTAAACCCAGAAGATTGAAAGACTAGCACTTTAAGGTGTGTGTAAAAATGCCCATAGTCAGGGCTCAGGGGACTGTGAGGAGTTCCTTTAACTTTAAAAGCATCATGGAACCAGTAAGTGTTGTTGTGAAATGTCAACTTGGAAAAAACGTACGAAACTTCAGAGAAACTAGGCTGGGACCACGGTATGATTATTTCATACTTTTTGGCACCTTTGACTCAGACTAGTACTGAACTTCCCATTGCTCAACCCCAGAAGGCTGTACCCACCCATGTTTCCATGTTACTTTCTGAATCCTTACATTTGACAGATGAGAAGTATGTGAGTATTCAATACGTCATAAAAACAGCTAGGGCAAGGGAAGGAGAAATCTGGAATATATTTATCCAAATCTGTAAACAGTCATTTCAGTTCAGTTATTTGGTGCTGCAGACACATTAGCTTATTAGCTGTTGAGCTGTCAGATACACTCTGTTTCTTCTCTCCTTTTTGAAAAATTACCAAGTGCTCAGCTGTACTCCAAGCTGTTACGTATTTCATAATGCTGTTTTTACAGCAACCATTCCATCTAACTTAGAAACTTTCTTTCTCTCTCTCTTTTTTATGATTACACATCTTTGCATTAGACTTGGCAAGCAGTGATTCCCTGACATTCCCAGTGAGCTAACAGGTTTCTTTAGACAATTAAAGTCCATGCGTCCATTTGTTACTTATAGCTCAATGTAGACTTTAAATAGACAGCAAGCAACAAAATAAAATAAAAAGTTGTGAAACCCTTTGGAAAGATAAATAATGCAACAGTGGAACATTCATTGCAAAATCTGTTTTTCTCAAAGCACTAGTTCAGGGTTTTTTCCACTCACCATGGCGTGATTTAACCATGCTGGAATGATTCCGTCAAGACTCTTGGGGTAAACCAGTTCTCGGTTGTAAGTATACAATACCCAAAAGGACATAAACACAAACTGGAAGAAAAGAATATTTTTTTAAAAGGAAAAATAACTCATGCATGAAAATGGTGAGATTGTCAGATAAAACAACTGCATATCCCAGACAAATTACAAAGTAGAGAGCATGCAAACTTTCAGGCCACCCGGAGCCCTTCTCTAGCATGTAAAAAGTCAGAAATATAGGATGAGCAAATGCTGGACAGGTAAGTATATATATAAACCAAAATAAAAAACTTAACAGTTTAAAAAAAATTAAAATGCACAGACGTTTTCTTCAAATAAATAAATTTTAAAAATCTGGACAATTACAATTCAAAAAGCCTTCAACTCCATACATTGGAACAAAACATAAACGTCAAAAAACATTGAAATTATTTCAAAATTCAACCAATATTTAATATTTTACCATCATCAACATACATGTAATATATGTACTTAATTCCTTACCATACATACTTATATTCATTTTCATCTATAACTAAACTTTCCCATTTTCCCATTATTAAACATGAGTTTCTTATCATAATTTGACAACATACAATTTTTTCACAGTGCATTAAGTCTGTTTGTACACAACTGCATTGTGTAGAAAGAATTGTATAACATTATGTACACTCACATTGTTAACACTTTATTGTATTAATTGTATTAAATTTGTATACATGTAAAGTACAGACTTAATGCACTGTGAAAAAATTGTATGTTGTCAAATTATGATAAGAAATTCATGTTTAATAATGGGAAAATGTGAATGTTATTGATGAAAATGAATATAAGTATGTATGGTAAGGAATTAAGTGTGTGACAGAGCTAGCCAGCCAGGTGATCGAAAATTGGGGGAAACAGCAGGCACAGTGCCGGCCGGGCACGGACTGGCTCTGCACCAATCCCGCCCCCCCAATCCGTAATCCGCCCAGACAGGCGGCTGCTGCTGCTGCCCTTGCCAGGCATTCGGGTTCCTACCTTTTGGGTGCTGCTGCACCCTGCGTGCACCCTGGAAAGAAAGAGAGCCCTAAGAAAAGATCGTGTTCTCCTCTTGCAAAGACCTGGGTAGCTATTCTGCAAAGAACCACCTTTCTTTTGAAAGATACATGATTCTGGAAGATACGTGAAAGATACCTGGCTTCTGAAAGCCACGTGATTGTAAAAAGTAGATTTTAAACCCTAATATTGAAAATCACGTATCTTTCAGAAGCCAGCTCCGTCATAGACACTTTACACTCCAGTCAGTTTCATGTCCGTTACACAGCGCCCCGCTTCCTGGCTCCGCTCCTCTGCCCTCTCTGGGGCACTATGTAACGAACATGAAACTGACTGGCGTGTAAAGTCTTTGTGTTGGAGCTGCCTTCTCATAAAGTTGCGTGATTTTTAAAAGTTGAGTCACGTACCTTTCAGGTCAGCAGCTGCTCAACTGAGCATGTGCAAGGCTGCAGAAGCGAGCTGTGTTTCTATTAACGTTTAAGCAGTTATAACATTTTATTTTCCTAATGGATCTTTTTCAAACTTTGTGCGTATGGTGGTCCTCACAACTTATAGCCATGAATAAATTTTCAGCAATGTAGCTCAAGTGGTTTCCTCAAAATAGGGGCTTCAGAAGTCCCCTGTTTATAATGGAGAGCTCACAGGGGGATGGGATGCAGCTGCTTCACTGGCTCTCTGACAGGAGAGAGGAGCTCAAGTGCGCATGCATGAACCTGCAGAACTGGATTTTTGATCATAATATCTCGGTTTTGGCTGCATCAATCAGTATAATATTTCAGAAGCCCTTGTTATTGATCTCATTCTCGAAGCCTGTGAAGTTTGGGGGCTCAATTCATCCAGGGGGTGGAGATATTGATGATTCAAATATGTGAGGATGATGTGCATTTTGACCACAAGCAATTAACATTAAAACAGTCATAACATTTTATTTTCTCCATGGATCTTCTTCAAACTTTGTGTGTATGATGGTCCTCACAACTTACAGTCATGGTTAAATTTTCAGAAATGTAGGGCAAGCGGATTTTCCTCAAAATCAGGACTTCAGCAGTCCCCTGTTTATAATGAACAGTGGCTGTGCATTTAAGTTTCTTCCAGCTACCGTTGGAAGAAAATATAAGACAATGATCACTTGAAAGGGGGCTGTTAGGAAAAAAAAGTTGTTAGCACTTGAAACATTTAAACGCAGCGCATTTCCTAACCGTTCCCTCATCAGGGATTGCTTTCATATATACACCAGCTTTATGTTTGCTCAGTCTGTATTTCAGTCTTTTATATGACTGAGGAAGGGACCTGCATGGCCTGAAAGCTTGCAGTCTCTTACCAACAGTAATTGGTCTAATAAAATAAATCAGCTGAACTACTCTGGTGTTAACAGACATGACAAGATCACGCTGTGGCCCACTTTGACCCGATCTGGCCCGGACTTCACCTGCATGTGTGTGCAGATGCTGGCTCAGGATTGTCCTGGGCCGTGTCAGTGACTAGCCCAGGCTATGACCCCGGAAAGTCTCTGAATCGCAGCCTGGGCTAAGGTCCGTCCAGTTGGGGCAAAGCAGGCCACAGCAGGCTGTTGTGTCTCTTGTGATCCACCATGCCCCAGCCTGGATTGAGTCATGGCGGGGGGGCAGGGCCAGCCAGACACACATCCATGCATCTCCCCGGCGGCCCAGCCACCGGCACATTTGTTTGGCAGCCCAACCCAGTATAGGCTGTGTGCACGGTGCTTTTCCTCCCTGTGCCGGGTTGAGCTGTGGCCAAGCTGGTGTCACTTCTGTTAACACCCTTTGTCTCCATCTCTTACATTTGGGAACAAGATGGCTACCCCACTCTCTAAAATAAAGAAGGGAAGACATTGTATTCTGGACCCTCTTATCTGGACTTCCCTAATGGAATCTTTCCTTATTCTGGACATGACTCCTATCCTCTGCAACTCTCAAGCACACTGTATTACAGTTACAATAGAACCTCCATTTATCGGGATGCCTATCTAACAGTGACGGCTGGTGGGCTGGGGGCGGCAATGGGGCAGTTCCCAAGTTCTCTATGCCTTTGCCTCCCTGCCCAGCTCAGTGCCTCTCCAAGGCAGTGAATGCATGCACATTTGCACATAGCGCTTATCAGCACTGTATGCTTTTGTGCATACATCAAGGAGCTTCCTTGACGCATGAGCAAAAATGCATGATAATTACTGTGCATATATGCGCATGCATGCTGACTACCACACGGAATGGCAGCCAGCTTGGGGGGGGTGGGTGGCAAAAGGAGGGGAAGGTATGGAGGGGGCCAGGACACTTGTATTTATTGCACCTTTGAACCCTGGGTACCTGAGGGGGCTGCTCCAGAGGCACAGGCACAGTAAAGGCAGGGGGAGGGGCTGGAGGAGAGGCCAGGGCTCTCGGGCATGGATTCCTACAGAAGCATTTTTGGAGCGCTGAGTCTCAGGAACCCAAATCCTATCAGAGCCCAGAAGAGCTCCTCAGCCCCCCCCCTCCCTCTGCCCCCACACATCCCCTCTTCAGGAGAAGGGGGAATGAGCAGAAGATGGAGCAGCAGCCTGGATCTGGTCTGGGCCACTTTGGAGGCTACTGTGGCAGAGAGTAGGCTGGATTTCTCCACTCTGGGTAAGACTTCTTTAAAAAAAAAATTGTTTATTGTTTATTATTTTATTTTCTATTTTGTATTTATTATTTATTTATTTATTTTTAAATTTTGATTTATTTTTTATTTTCAATGCTGTTGGTTGTTTTTTTCCCTTTCTGTGGTACAACCCTAGTGAATTATGTCCCCCCAGCCCCCATGTAATCTGATGTTTGCAACTCTTTTGGGCACTCTTGAATGGTTTGCATATTTTGTCCATTGACCGAATACGCTGGTGGGAAAAATGCAGATAGAATTTAAACGTTTTTCCAAAGAATTTATTTGCTGACAAGCTATATTCAGGTGGGTTTTTTTCTGTTGCGTGAAAACTTCAAAAATACTTGTTTGCATGCAGCCTTATGAGGTTTTACAGTGTTTCTGAATGTTACTGAATTTTAAGGATTTTTTTCCTTGGGTTGTGGTGTTTTGGGTTTTTTTTTTGGGGGGGGGGGTTGTTCATCGATCTGGGAGTTTGTGGGAAGGATCCTGGAAGTACTACATGGGAAACTTTTCCATTCCAGGAACCACTTAAAAAAATGATTACAAGCACTGAGGGCCACATAGATGTTGGGGGCATGGGTGGTTAAAGGGGGCACTCAGGAAGAGGAAGGTCCATATAATGAATCCGTGCTGTGTATTTTTTTTATTTTTTTTTGTATATATTTTTTATTATTATAATTTTCAAAGTATTTACTATCAAAAATTTTGAATTACTTATAAACTGGGACCTAGGGTTACAGCTTCGGTTCCCTAACTATTATATCCTTATTAAACTACCTTATTTAAATTTATATTTTTTTAAGACAAAGTGATACATTAGAATCTATCGAATCAAAATCAGCTTGGATCATTTCCCATATACTGTTCCAGACTGTATAAAAATTCTCCATTTTTCTTTGCAGTTCCGCTTAGATTCGCTCCATAGTTAAAGTTATCCAGAGTCTGTGTTGCCATTTTTTGATGGAAGGTTTTATTTTAGATTTCCAATTACATGCAATGGTATGAATCGCCGCTAATCGTAGCTGTTGGCACGCGTTAATCCTGTCTTTAGTTATATTCATTTTTGGAAAAACTCCCAACAACGCAACCTCAGGTGTTAGCGGAACAGTCGCCTGTGCGATTTTATTTATAAACTTCCAAATCTCAGTCCAAAAGTTTTCAGTACAGGGGCATGTCCACCAGCAATGCATCCATGTACTGATTTCTGAGCACCCCTGCCAACACGCCTGAGGGTACAGCGAGTTAATGTTGTGAAGCTTCTGCAGAGTGAAATACATCCTGTAAGTTGTTTTTATTTGCGGTTCCAGAACAGATATTGATCTGGATGCCTTATGCATAACCGACCATATTGCTCGCATTTCTACATCTTCTCTTTTCCTCTGCAGGTCTTCTTCCCAAGCAGCCACATACCCCGCATCAGGTGAATTAATTATACGATTTAGGACTTTGTACATTCTTGATATAATATGTGTTTAAGAAGAGTCTCCATACAACACCTTTTCTAATTCATGAGGCGCTCTGCTATATTGAATTCTATTTGCTCTATTGTTAAATTTATTTTTAATTTTAGCATAAATCAGGAAATCTACTTTTTCCCCAATTCTATCTTGGATAGTGTCCTTAGTTAATATATCTTGATCCACAAATAAGTGCGAGGCCCATTTTAACTCCTTTTTCTCCCATCGCATTTTCACTGTTTGAGGAATGTTAGCCGTGCTGCACCATTTCCCAAATATTGGTGTGTACGGAGACTTTTCTGTACAAATATCTGCTTTTTTGAAAATTGCTTCCCAAATTTTTAAAGCATACCATATAAATGGGTGGTCTTTAATTTTACTTTTTCCCACCTCTTCCCCATCCGTAAGAACTTTGACCATATTCTTTTTGCCAAAAACCTCTTTTTCAATTACATTCCATTTCGGAGTTTTCAAGTCGTGATACCAGGTCTTAATACCCCTCAGGGCCGAGGCCCAGTGGTACAATTTAATATCTGGCATGCTCATACCCCCTTTTTCTTTACCTGTGTACATTATGGCTCTTCTAACCCTTGGTTTTTTCCTATGCCATACTATCCGTGCTATCACTTTATTTATTATGTTGAAATATTCTTTAGGAACCTCTATTGGTAGGGCAAGAGACGTATAGAGGAGCTTAGGCAGTATAGCCATCTTAATTAAATTGGTTCTGCCAAACCAAGAGACTTGTAACTTGTACCATTCTTCTTCCTTAGCCTTGATTTCTTCCAGAAGCGGAAAAAAATTTAATTTATATAGCTCCCTCCACTTCTTAGGGATATTTATACCCAGCTACTTTTTATATTTATCTTGTACTTTAAATGGGGTTGATATCAGCTTTTCCCGCACTGTCAGCTTTTCTTCATTAAATAGCATCATCTGGGATTTATCTATGTTAATCTTATATCCAGAAATCTTACCAAATTGTTGAATGATGTCTAACAGTTTAGGGATAGAGCTAGGTAGTTCTCCCAAACTTAACAACATATCATCCGCGTACAGGGCTAATTTGAACTCTTGTCCTTGGATTTTGATCCCTGCGATTTGATGCTGTGCTCTAATAGCAATAGCCAAGGGTTCCAGAGCTATGTTAAATAAGAGTGGGGATAGCGGACAGCCCTGACGCGTACCACGGGTCAATTGGAATGCCTCGGTTGTTTGACCTTCCATAATTAATCTAGCTCTGGGGGATTTATAAATTATCTCTATCCATTGCAGGAAGTGCCCTTCTATTCCCATAGCCTTCATCACTTCTCGAAGGTATTTAATTTCTACTAAATCAAAAACTTTCTCCGCATCAAGGGATATGATAGCCGCTGGCTCATTTGTGCTTTTAATAATATGCTATAGTATCTATAATCTTCCTAATATTATCAATACCAAGTCTCTTAGGGATAAAACCTGTTTGATCTGAATTTATTATGTCCGGTATAATATTCATGAGCCTTGTAGCCAGAATTTTTGTAAATATTTTTGCGTCTGTATTGATTAGTGATATTGGCCAATATCCGCTACATATTTCAATGTTTTCCCCCCCTTTTGGGCAAAGCATTATATTAGCCTCATAAAAGGACTGTGGCAGCGTTTGTTGTTCCAAAAAAGAGTTGTAAACTCTCATCAAGAGTGGAGTTAGACTGGCGAGGAACGTCTTATAAAATTCCACCGGAAAGCCATCCGGTCCAGCCGCCTTATTATTTGGCATTTTTTTAATAGCCTCTTTTATTTCCTTGAGTTCAATTGCCTTATTCAAGTAGTCTGCCTATGCTTTCGTAATTTTTGGTATTTTAATATTTTCCAAAAATTCTTTTATGCTCTCTGTTGTGGGTGCCATAGTGGTATAGATTTTTTTTGTAGTATTCCAGAAAGCATTGTTCCTTTGCTTTACCAACAAGTATTTCTGAGTCTTGTGTAGCTCTTATAAATGGAATTGTTGCTTTCTGTCTTTTTTTTTTTATCATCCACGCTAGCACTTTATCAGCTTTGTTTGCTTTCTCGTAATAATATGCTTTTGTATACCTCATTTTGTTTACAATAGTTTGTGTTTCAATTAGGTTAATTTGGGTTTTCAATAGTGCTATGCGCACTGCGTTAATTTTAGGTTGTTTAGCCAATTGCTTTATTTGTAGATATAACTGACTACATTGTGCTTTTCTTTCTTTGTTTAGTTGGGCGCCTAGTGCTATAAACTGCCCTCTGAGCACCGCTTTGGCAGCCTCCCAGAGAGTTGTGGATGATACTTCAGGTTGATCATTAAATTTCAAATATTCCACAATTGCATCTTGTATTTGGCTCTGTACCCATTGGTTTTCTAAATAATTTTTTTTTAACCTCCATTCCTGTCTACAGTCAGCCTTATTTAACTTTGTGTTTATTTCTACTACTACCGCACTATGATCTGAGAACGGTATAATTTGAATATAGGATTTGTCACAATATGGTATTATCTCCTTATTCCCCAAAATATGATCTATTTTTGATGATATTTTATGCGCGCTGGAGTAAAACGTGAAGTCTTGACTATTAGGATGAAACATTCTCCAAATTTCTTTCCATTGAAGCTCCTCTATTGTTTGTACAATTTTTGTTTGTTGCTTATTTAATTTTGCCTTTGTATATAAATCTAGGGTTGTAAGTGGGGCATTGAAGTCACCGGTAATTATAGATCTCCCCTCAGCTTTTTCTGTGATTTTTGGTATGGTATCACATAGGAAAGCCCTAGTGTTGTTATTCGGGGCATATATTGGGTATTTTCAGACGTTACGGGCGGCCGGTTCACCACAGTGAACCACCAGGGGGGGTGAACGGCGCAACCACGGCCGGGGGTGGGAAAACAACCCAAACAGACGTGCCGGGAACGGGACCACGGGCCAGAACCGGGCCGCACCATCGCGGGCCGTGGCAACACAACAGACGTGCAGCTGAACCCCCGCCGGGCGCTAAACCCCCACAAGGCACCGGGCAGGGGCGGGACACAGACATGGCCACCTGAGGGCAAACGAAGCCACAAGGCACACAAGGGAACGCCCACACAAGGGAAACGGGAAGGGAGGGGGGAAGAGCAAGAACAGGCTGACAGCCGGC
>QEPC01003117.1:4192160-4210704 GCA_003113815.1 Sphenodon punctatus
CCGCTGTCGCTGTCTCTGCCTCCGCTCTCTTCCGCTTCCCTCCTCGCTCCATCCCGCCACGCTTGCTTGTTGCTGCTCTCGCTTTAAATCTCCCTCCGGTGGTTGTGTTGTTGCTGGTTGCCTGGCAGCGATGTTGCGTGCCTTGTCCTCGGCTGGGGCTCGTTTCATTTGGCTCCGCCCGGGGATTGGCGTCCAGACGTTACTTTTCCTTGGTTCCCTGTGGGGGTTGGTTTGACCACGCTTCCCGGGACCTTCCCCCGGCTAGCCCGGGAAGCGTGGTTGAAACCGACCCCATGTGGGTATTGAGCGTGATGAACATCTGGCGCGCGCCATTCAGACGTTCAGGGCCCTTTGGCCCCACGGGGGGGTTGAGCGTGGTTCAGTGTGGTTGAGCGTGATCTCGTAACGTCTGAAATCACCCATTGTTGCTATCGTGTACTTTTCTGTGCCTATGTGTCCTGTTAAAATTAAAAGCCTTCCTTGCGTATCTTTTTCTATGTTTGTTATATTCATTTTTAAACTTTTTGCTATCCCTATAACCACACCGGCTTTTTTTCTTTCCCCATTTGCATAATATAAGTTATAGTCTTTATTATTAAACCTTTTATTATCTTGTTTCACAAGATGTGATTCCTGAATTGCGAATATTTGCGAGCCAAATTTTTTAAGAAAAAGCCAAACTCTCCTTCTTTTCATGGGGTTATTCAGGCCACATACATTAAAATAAATTATTTTCAGTTTATCCATTATTTTTCTTAATTGTTCCCCTTGCCTTTTTTTTGTTTTCTCCTTGTTCTTTTTTGGTTATACATTGCTGATTTGCACTTTTAGCATAGCCGATTTTATATCTCTGTTTGCTCCTGTATTTTGTCTTGTTCACCTTGTTTTTTATATTTCTAGAAAGTTCAAAGTCTCTTCTAACAACATTAACTTTAAACACCCACCACCCTAGCCCAACCTTTCCCTTTTTAACCAACTTATTAACTTTCTTACCCAACTTCCCCTCCATTCCCCTTACAAGACTATTATAATAGAAACTTTCTTTGGAGGGTCCCCTATTTGGAGTTACACGCCATATGGGCTCTCCCCTCCCTCCCAACCCTTTGCTATTGCTTTGCAATTCCACAGATTGTCTTAATGTTTAAAAACTATTTTTCATTTCACATTTTTTTTTTTTTATACCTTTGTTCTTTTACCTTTAACATTTTTCAACCAGAGTATACTTAAATCTGCCACATGACTTATATTTTTCACTGACTTCAAACATTGTTCTTGAAATTATTTTCCATATATCTTTTTAGCTCTTCTTGTTGCGAGAAGTATCTCCTCCTTCCCTGATGTATGAAGGAAAGTTTTGCCGGATAGAATATTTGTGCTCTGACTCCCATTTTATATAGTTCTTCTATTTGCTTTTTCCATTCCTTTCTTTTTTTTACAGTCTCAAAAGCTAGCTCTGGGAAGATAGAGATTTTCCCACCTTGATATCTTAGTTCTTTTTGAGTTCTGGCAGCTTTTAAAATTTCCTCTTTTTCCTGTGAGCGTAGGAATTTTATTATTATGGCTCTTGGTGGGTCCTGCTCTTTGGGTTTGGGGCGGAGAGACCTGTGGGCCCTTTCTATCTCTGCAGTGCACAGCTCTTGTCTCTCAGGAAATATTTCCTTCAGAACCTTCTGCACCAGGTCCCCCATTCCAGTTTTTTCTGAGTCCTCAGGCACCCCCATGAATCACAAATTATTCCTGTGAAATCTATTTTCTAAATCTTCTAGTTGGTTTTGTAGCTGTTGAATTTCTGCCTCTGTTTTAGTGATCCTCTGCACTGTTTGATTCCCTCTGTCCTCTTGTTCACTCACTCTCAACTGCACTTCTTCTATCCTCTTATTTGCTGTTTCTATTTGCACTTTAATCTCCCCCAGACTTTTTTTAATGGCAGCAATCCCCTCCTTGTTCTCTTGCAGATCCTCTTTAATGGCTTTAAACAGTTCTACTACTTGGGGTAGCGCTGCTACATCCCCTGGATCCCCCGGGGTTTCCCGCGTCAGCGCCTCCGCCATTTTGGAAGTTGAGGCCTCCCCCTTCCTCGCGCTACGGCGCGGCAGATAATATTTTTCTATTGTGGCGTCTAGGTCTTTTTTTTTTTTTTTCAAAGGTCATACCTTTATTCCTCAGTTTGAAGCTTCAATTTTTTTGTCTTTAGCTGTGGTTTAAACGTCTTTTAGTCCGCTTTAAGGCATCGGGTTCGGAGGGAGCTCAGCCGCGTGCATCTGGCTATTCGCGCATGCCCAGTCGACACCCACCCACCCCCCGTGCTGTGTATTTGTCTCCTAGCGATGTCTACATGATCACAGCTCCCCACCCTTACCCTGAGCTCAGTTTTTTTAGTGCCTGGAACTGGATCCAGGGATCAGATTAAAAAACTGAAAAAAGGCCACATAAGAACTCTGGGCTGCATTTGGCAGTTGAGCCTGAGCTTCTCAACTCCTGTGCTGTATAAATGCTTAATAATAATGAGGATTCTGGGGACATGCTGAAATAAATTACTTGAGATGCCTGTTGGAAACAATGGCGGCAATGGGAATGCCATTTGGAAGTAATGGGATCTATGGATGACCATAGGCTTTAATTGGCTGTGAAGCAATACAATGGAGCTTCGTCTTTGAGAGTGGGGGGGACAAGGGGTTGTGGAATAAGGAAGGCACCAGGGAGAGGGAGTGGAATGACAAGAGAATGGCTGGAAATGACAGAGAGGAGGCTGAAGGAGTGGATGGAATGACAAAGTTTTTTTTATCAGAACAACAGGGGGAAAGCCATGCCAAGGTTCTGGGTAAAATAAGTGATTGAGAGGAATGACAAGGAGGCCATGGGGACCATTCCTATCATTACACCCATTTCTTTGCCATAGCATGCAATCCTGTCAATCCACCCACACCCCATGGGTTCTTCCTTCTCTTTCCACTCAGTCTGTTACTCCATCCACTGCCTATAACCTTCTTCAGTCCCTGTTCCCCCCTCCTTGCCCCTCACACACACACTTTCCTTACTCCTGTTCCTTATTGGGGATGCAGCTCCATTGTGTTGCCTCCCATCCCATTAAACTAAAGCATATTGTTTTCACACGTCTCCTTTATTGCCAGTTGGTATTTGTGTTTCCTCCATTGTTTCCAATGGGCATTCCCTGTTATTCATTTTAGTATAAAGGAGCAGTTGCAAGAATTAAATATCTACAGGCAGCATGGAGACTATTTTAAAACACCATATTGAAAGCTCAGATTAAATGTATTCCACAAATTAAAAAAGGTAAGAAGAGGACCAAATGTCTGCCTGTGTGGCTAAATGGTGAAGTGAAGGAGGCTATTGGAGCCAAAAAGGCATCCTTTTAAAAATGGAGTGTCCCAATGAGGTAAACAGGGACGAGCATAAGTGTTGCCAAATGTGATGTAAAAAGTTAATAAGGCAGGCCAAAAAGGAATTTGAGGAGCAACTTGCTAAAGATGTTAAAACTAATAATATTTTTTTCCCCAAGTATATCAGAAGCAGGAAGCCTGCTAGTCAGTTGGTCCATTAGATGACCAGGGGGTGAAAGGGGAGCTTAGGGAGGGAAAGGACATTGCAGAGAAGCTGAATGAGTTCTTGCCTCGGTCTTCACTGCAGAGGACGTTGGGGAGATACCCATGCTGGAACCTTACTTTGTAGGTGATGAATTGGAAGAGCTGTCACAAATCAATGTGACTCTGGAGGAAGTTCTAGAGCAAATTGACAAACTAAATACTAACCAATCACCAGGACCAGATGGTACATTCACCCCAGAGTTCTGAAGGAACTCAAATATGAAATTGCAGACCTACTGTTAGTAATTTGTAACCTATCGCTAAAATTTGCTACTGTACCTGAGGACTGGAGGGTGACAAATGTAACCTTGATATTTAAAAAGGGATCCAGAGGTGATCCTGGAAACTACAGACCAGTAAGCTTGACATCTGTGCTGGGAAAAATGGTGGAAACTATCATTAAGAACAGAATCGTTGTGCATGTTGATAAACATGGCTTAATGGGGAAGAGTCAACACGGAATTAGTAAAGGTAAGTCATGCCTCGCTAATCTGTTGGAATTCTTTGAGGGTGTAAATAAGCATGTGGACAAGGGAGACCCAGTAGATAAAGTGTACCTGGATTTCCAGAAAGCATTTGATAAGGTCCCACATAAAAGACTCTTGAGAAAATGAAAAAATCATGGAATAGGAGGTAGTGTCTTACTATGGATCGGTAACTGGTTAAAGGATAGGAAGCAAAGAGTAGGAATGGTCAGTTTTCACGATGGAGAGATGTAAAAAGTGGTGTGCCTCAGGGATCTGTATCGGGACGGGTGCTGTTTAATGTATTCATTAATGATCTGGAAAGAGGTGTTAAGAGTGAGGTGATCAAATCTGCAGATGACACCAAGTTATTCAAGGTAGTTAAAACATGAGCAGACTGTGAAGAACTGCAACAGGATCGTACGACACTGGGTGCCTGGGCATCTAAATGGCAGATGAGATTTAATGTTCTACTAGTTCTACTAAGAATATAATTATTTTGTATTTTCACCATCCCTGCTAGTCCTGTTCTTTGTATTTCATAACTTAACAGGATAAATTGTGCTTGATCCTGTATTTCCAGTAATTTTTGCTTTAATTTGCCCTTGGTCAGTTTAATAGCATTTTCCTCCATAGATAGAGCATTGTTTTATGTAGTTACTGTTATTATTATACTGTTCTATTATCTTTCCTTATTGTCAATAACAAAACCAGAGCAGATAGCAGCAAAAACACTGATTGTCTAAACCTTGCCATGTATTTTAAATTCTATCAGTTTCCTCCCTAAGCTTGTTTGTACAAGAGCAGGATGAACCTTGGACAGCCAATCTCATCCAACAGGGAAGGATTTAAGTGTGAGAAATGAATCCTAGTATCGGCTACTGATATCAGAAAGCTCATTTGTACTTTCTTGGCCTCCTTTTCTTTTTGAGCACAAGTTGTCCGCATTATAGACAGAGGGCACGGGAGGTGGGGAGGATTGTCTGTACTAAAAATAGCGTGTGTGCGGGTTATAAATGGACACATCCTTCCATGCAGGAAGCCTGGCTGAAAGAAACAGCTGAAGGATGTATGTATGTGAGATGTGGCAGGAGTGTGGGGCAGTATGTAAACAGCTACTAACTTTGCTCCTGCTGGCTCAGCCAGAGAGTGCCGTCTATTGATTCACCTCATTTGCGGATGGAGCCAAAGGGTCCCGGCTCTAGTTTGAGACTGAGGTATCATAATTCGTACTCCTAGTGATTAGTTCTTACTCATTACGTAGTTCAGTTTACCCCATATGGGCAAAAATATTAAGCACACACAATTGTATGACTATGAGAAGGCAGGATGACTGTGTATGCTAGTCCAAATAAGAGATGGAGACAAAGTAGTTCAGATGATAACCTTTAGTAGGCCAACTTCTCTTGGTGAGAGTATGCCAGCCTTTGGAGCCACACAGGACTCTTCGTCAACCTGACTGTCCTACATGGCTCAAAAGCTTGCATACTCTCACCAAGAGAAATTGGTCCAATAAAAGATATTGTCTGAACTACTTTGTCTCCACCAGTTACTTTTGGGACCAACGTGGCAACCACATTGGGTGTAAACAGACATGATGCTAACTCCATTTTAACACTGTTTTTAACATGTCTTATGCATGTTGCAGAGCTGTATTGGTGCCCTGAAACACGCCTAAGAATTGGTGCCCTGCAACACGCCTAAGAAATGTGAAAGTGGAGTTAGCATCGTGTCTGTTTTCACCCGTACTCTCTCTCGAGATTCCAAAAAGTGGCATTAATTTGAGCTCCTTTTCTGTTCTGTTTGTTTAATTCCCTCAAGTTCAAAGTGAATTGAATGGGGGGGGAGGGGGGTTTGACCGTAGAGATGAAACAAAATAAGTTTTTGTTTTTTATTTATAAATATTATTTGGGTTTGTGCCTATCCATCCAAATATCTGAACAAAATATTCACACCCAACATGATGTTTGTGTTTCTGCATATTCAGATATTTCTTTCTAAATACTCTGTTTCTTCTGGTGTTTTCAGGTTCCACTATTTGGTGATTCAGCTGAACATCAGAGCCGAAATAACACAAAACTGAGGGAAACCCCATCCTCTAAAAGCACCAAACAAACAACTGAATGAAGCAAGGGTGAATAATAGTATTTGATATCCACTTTGTTGGGCTCAATTCAAAGTGGGAGGAATTTACTGCAGACATTCTTTTTAGTTGTAGCCTTTAAAGTATCCCCATGACTCTCTTTTAAAGACCATGCTGCCCTTTAGGAAAAAGCTCCTAAACAGATAACTTCTCTGAGCTGTAGGTATTGGAATTTCTAAAATTTCATTGTGGTGGGTCTGTTTTTGGCCAGGTTTTGGGTGGGGAGGAGGTCATACAGTGGTGTTGCTGAGAATGGTTACACCCTTCCAAATCTCCCCAGCCCTAGGGGTATGAGTATAAATCTGCATCCCCCCTGCCCCCAGTCCTTTTCCCTCTTTAGGTCCTCCCTCGTCTAAATAAATAAATAAAATCCCAAGATCTGCCTATGGGTTTATGGATCTGTATTTCAGAAATGAACATTTGGTGTCCAGTTTCTAGCTAGTTTCCTATCTAGGGCTAGAATTAAGCCCTGCTTCCTCATTCCAATAGGCTCTCTCTGTTTTTGAAAGGTAAGAGACTCTCTAGGAACTCCAATATCTGTTTTCTATGTCTGTATACACAATGAAGATTACATCTTTCAGTAACTTACCACGGAGATGGGAAAAGCCAGGGCACCAAAGAGAAGATCTCTGTAGAAAATCACGGACTTAGCACTTCTCAGTTTCTTAATTAGTATCAACACATCAGCCAGCAAGGAGACCCCATAGAAAACAGCCTGCAAAAGCTAAATTAATTACAGCTAATGAGGGAATCTTCATCCAGTTTTAATTAATATGTTCCACAGTGAACTCAATTCTTGTCCCTTGGGGAACTGTTTTTGTTGGTGAGCTACAAGTCAGCACCAAGAAAATGGCTTCTGGCTAAGCCTGCCTTATTTCCTGAAACTGATGAAACAGAGGAGTTTAGGTGATAACTTTAACACATCTCACTTAATGGATTAAACAGAGAGGAATGATGTGAACAGGGAGATCTGTTCAGATTCAGAGTGCAAGGATGGGTTCAGAGAGGCCTTTTTGTACTTTCACCTCAAGCAAATGATGTACTGAGACTGCATCACTTAGTGGCTGTATCTCAGGAGTGTGCAATTCCTGTTGTTTTAATTAGTTGCGAAAACTAATCACTTCCCATTTGTTTTTGTGACTAATGTTTTATGAAAAAGCGATTGTAATTCGTTTTCATCCGTTTTCATTTAATTTTTTTGTTTTATTTATTAAAAACAAAAATAATCACTGTGCTTATGCAAAATGACCACCGGGGCCTTTCCCAAAATGGTGCTGATGCTGTGGGTGCAGTTTTGGGAAAGAGTGCCCATGTGCAGAATGGACTGGAGGCCATTTTGCACATGCACAGTGATTTTTATTTTAAAAAATTATTTTTAACAAATAAAAAGAAAAAAACAAAGCAAAAATGACCAAAACAAAGGCTTTTTTTGTAAATGAAAACTAATACAAAAACAAATGACGTGCCAGCTGCACCCACCTACTGTATCTGTCCCATGTTTCATGTTTCCTATGAAAGTAACCACAAAAACATTTCTCCTAGTACTTCATGGTTGGTAACACACATTGACAGGAAACACTAACCATCCTGTGTGGACTGGGCCTGCTAGAAAAAGCATCAGGAAATGAACTGTTTTGTGTTGGGTCCTCAGCCTCTCCCTGCTGAACTCAATAGGAGACAGAGGGTGAAAACAGACATGATGCTAACCACCCTTGGTGGTTATTTATGCATGTTGCAGGGCTGCATTGGTGCCCTATGCAGCCCTGAAACATGCATAAATGACCACCAAGGGTGGTTAAAGGGTGGTTAGCGTCATGTCTGTTTCCACCCAGAATCAGGCCCTCTGTAATCAAACACCACATCATGGAGCATGGTCATTCTTTCACAAGTAAGCATACCAATACAATAGAAACTCAAAAAATCCAAACCCCACAAGAGCACTCACTTCAAAATCTAGGCTCCCAATATCCCACACAAGTATGAATTTTATCCACCAATACCTGTACTTTGGCAGGCTCCTCGCTATGGAACTCGTTTCCTCCAGATGTACATCTCACTTCCTTCCTCCTTACCTTTAAAAAAGTAACTGAAGACTTTTCTTATTCTCCTGGTTGTTTTAGGATCCTCTGCTGTTTCCCTTTAGTGTATTCTGTCCTGCCCCTTTCCCTTCCACTTTTAATTTTTAAATGGAGTTTACGTTGTTTTACTGTGTGTGGATTTTGTTAAGCACTCCGAGTGCTAATTGGTGGTGGTGGTGGTGGCATTATTCAAATAAAATTATTAGCCGGACCTAGTACGCCAGGGCTGGCATAGCAGTGGGCAAAGTGGAAGGATGCAACACCTTCCCCTCAATCCTGCAGCACGGCACACCTCCGATGTAGATAGACTGCAGCAATCGGGGCCAAATATCTCTGGGCTAACCAGCTAAAGCCAAGTGATCTTAGCAGAGCTGTAGCCCGTCATTGACTGAGATTGGAGCCAGCGCTGCAGCCATCTGTAATTATTTACACAGTTCTTCCAGAACAAACTCCATATCATGGAAATCGTGATAAACATGAAATGAATACAGCCTTACCCATGAATTATGCCATTCTCATAGAAACGTAGGCTTGGAAGAGGCCTCAAGGGTCAGCTTGTCCAACCTCTCGCCCCAAGGCAAGATACCCTATACCTACAGCATCGCAGACAGATGCTTGTCTATATGATTTTTGAAAGCACTGAAGGAAGGAGACTCCACAACCACGCTTGACAGAATTTTCTTCTACTTTTCCACTAGTCAGCTAGTTGTATACCATAGCTGGTGAAATAATGTCTTTTTAAAAAACAAACTTATTGAAAGACTACAGCAGGGATAGGGAACCTCAGGCTGCCTAGGGTTCAAATGTAGTCTGTGGCTAGTTTTTTATTTGGCTCCTCTCTAGTTCCTGGACCTTTGGTGTGCATGCCCTTCCCCTGAGCTCAGCCTTTCGGTGCTTGGCAGTAGGAACTAAATCTGTGGTTCAGAACCATGATCTGGACCTTCCTCTTCCTGGGCACACTCCTTAAGAACCCCCAGCCTCATCTTCTATGCAGCCTCCCTCAGAGCTTGTACTAATTTCTAGAGTGGTCCCTGAACTCCAGGATCCACTGCTGGTCCCCTTAATGTACTCCCCTCCCCGTGCTTCCTTTACCTTCCCCTTTAATTCTGTTTTTGTTATGCGCCTCTGGTTCGGGAGGTGCGGGTGGGTTCCCTGAGGGTCTGGCGGCAGGGCCCTGGGTGGCTTGCGCCATTCAGCGCAGGGGAAAACTTGCAGATGGGGCGGGGGATCAGTCCAGGAGCAGGAAGTGTTGTGGTGGAGTGTAAGCGCACCGATGCAGCACAACGGGCCCCTCCCCCCCACTCGGAGCGCTTGTCCCAATGCTCCCTGGAGCACGCCACACCACATCCAGCCCCACCTCGGAGCTCAGAGCACCTGCGCAGGCTAGATGACCCTATTTAAGGGTTGTTTAGTCTCCGTGGCAGTGCCGGTGATCAGAGCCTCTTCTGTGAGGCTGGCCCCTTAGTGCATGTTGCAGTGATCTTTTGGACTATCCCTAGTGTTCTATTGTGTGCTGTTCCGTGTATCGTGAGTACTGTGAGAGTGGGTGCTGAGAGTGTGGGTGTGGTGTGAGTGGGAGTGGAGAGTGAGGTTGTAGTGTGGGTGCTGTGGTCCCTTTCCCCCTCCTGCCTGGGTCCCTACGCTGCATGTCTGTGCATGTGTGAGTGTGTGTGTGGGCGTGTGTCTCCACCCTCTCCCCTTCCCTCGGTTTCCCCCCAGGGTCGGAGCTGCCATTAGGCAGCTCAGGCAACCGCCTGGGGCGCCCAGATTAAGAGGGTGGGGAATCGGGGACAGGGTTGTGGGGCTGAGAGCAGAAGGGCAGAGAGCGCAGCTGCGACCTGCTGGCGGGCTTTTTTGGTGCGCGCGCAGGAGCACATGCACTCTGACTGCAGCTGCTCCGGACTCGACTCTCTCCCATCCGGACCCCGCTCCGGCATCGCGACCTACCTGGCCTCACTCCAGGCCTCCTGTCTGGTGTGGTCAGTGGTTCACACTGACTCACACCCCTCCCAACAACCCCCCGGCTCCCCCACTCCCTCCCAGCAGCCCCTTCTCTCAGCAATCCCCCCCCCCCCCGCTACCCACCCTCCCAGCAACACCCCCTTCAAAGGCTTCTCAGAGTGATGTGGGTGTGTTACCCCCAATACTATATGCAAACTTGTTCAAAGGGTTTACCTGGGTGTGTTATCCTCAATGTTCTTATGTGCACTGTTCAAAGGTTTCTGAGGATGACGTGGGTGGGTGCGTTATCCCCAATGTTTTTACGTACAAGTCTCTAGTCTGAATCATCACACACAAGATTGATTGGCTGGCTGGCTGGCTAGGGTGGGGGGGCAGTGACTGACTGACCAAGCCGCCTAGGGTGCAAGAAATCCTTGGACCGGCCCTGTTTCCCCCTGCCCTTTATTCCCCATATTTCCCCCACTTCCCTTCCCCGTGGGCTTGTGTGTGGGGCTGGGGGCATGGATACAGGGTGTGCACTATCACCACCTCCCTATGATGAGCTTCAGCTGGCTAATTGCCCATGTATGCCACTATAAGACCCTGAGGGACAATAGTACACCACCGTCTGTTCCCGTGCATGAGTGTTTACCCCTTCAGGTCCTTGGTTGCCCCGTGGAGTCAGACAGTTTTAAAATGGATCTTACATGGATTTTAAGTTGTTTTATGGTGTTCTATTTTATTAATGTTGTGAAGCACCCCAAGTGCCATTTGGTGTGTGGAGGGGTGCTATATAAATAAAATATATTACTAACATTATTATTATTATTACCACCATTACACTGGTCTTCCAATAACTTTTTTTTTAATCAGTTCAACCAGCTGTGCTTGTACAAGCTCCACAACATACTACAGTGAAATGGTAAAACGGTCAGGGAATATCTAGCTCGGTACCTAGATTTACTGCTGTTTGCCTGCTAGCTTGTGGTCTGCATGACACCTGAATGGGTCTCCTGGACAACTTATAACGAACGAGCCTAAACATTTCCCCCCCCCCCCGAAGTATAGATTGTCCCATTACGGCACTAGGAAATTCTTTCTATTACTAATGTTGGAACCGCTGGCGATTGCTGCAATGGAAAGATGCTGTAGAACAGCTGGAATGACATCACTCTTGCCATGATCTTGTTTTGAATCAGGGTATTCTCCACACATGATGGTGCTAGACACCGCCACGTTTAGATCCTACCCATGGTGAGAGCTCTCACCACAGGCAGGATCAAGCCCCGCCACCGAACAAAGGTGGCAGTGGCTGGGGTTGCGGAGGGGGTGGGGAGAAGGTGGAAGGATGTGGTCCATGCGGCCTGGCCATCTCCCTGATGGGTGGTTGCAGGCTGCCACATCCACCCAGAAAAGCTCACCCACCGCGGTCACTCAGAAAAAAATATATTAAAAATCAAGACACACTCATGACCTTGAGTGTCTAACTCTTGATGATTTTTCTTGACATGAGTTTCACTGTCTCTTGATGACTCTTGATGATGACTCTTGACATGAGTTTCACTGCTGTGATATTGCTCTCATGTTAAAGTTAAGCATGTGCTTAAGTGCTCAGTCCTGGAAAGGGCCGAGCACTCTGGCTCTGATCCAGCATGCTCTTAACTTTAAGCATGTGAGTATTCCAACTTACTGCGATGAGACTATGTACAGCTTAATGTTCAGCATGTATCTGAATACAGTATCAGAGCTTCTTCCTGGATTGGGTTCCTGGTTTTTGAGGAGCACATCAAATAGCTCATCCCATGCGTGCTTCAGGCTATAACTTCTGCCCAGCCAGCTGTGTCAGCCAATGAGGTACTTTCTTTGTTTACTTTAAAGGTGAGCAATGGAAAAGGAATGGCTGTTCCATGAGGATGGTGAAAGCTTGGCGGCTTTCGGTGATTAATTACTGATGAAATGTCTTAGGGCACAGGCAACCGGTAACTGTTGATTGGCGGGGGGGGGGAGGGGGAGAAAGGGGGATGGGACACAGGAGTGGGGGCTCGGCAGGGGTTCTATAGGGTTTCCAAAAATCAGGGGGGGCATGCCCCTTCCATCCCCCCCACAAGTTGCCTATGTCTTAGGGTGAAAACAAACAAGACGACAGTCCGCTGGAGTCTGTGTTTGGTCCGTGCAGCCCTCGCACCTCCTCCACTCAGAGATTTAGCCCAACAAACCTAATAGATGAGCAGGAATTCTTCCTGCCCCCTCCCCCCATCCCAGTATCCCATCCCCTATCATGCCTTGCAGCCACGGCAAACTATAAGAAGAAGAAGAAGAAGAAGAAGAACTAGCTATGTCTTGCTGACCAGAACGAGCTGGAACAACACACATTTGAGTTTGGCAGGCACACACTGACCTTTTAAGGCAGCCGTTATGTGCATGCTAGCAAGAACAGGAGTGGAGGGGCAGAAAGTACTCACTGCTTGGAACACACTAGGCTTTTCGCACGTGACTCTATATCTTTAACAATTTTTACATTTTTTAAAAGATTGAAAATGATTCAATCTTTTTCCTGTGCATCAACCTGTTTTCCTTGGGGCCCATCTAGCCCTCCTCCCCCACCAGGACAGCATACTTTCCCTCCTGGGACCCACAAACTCAAGTGCTGCCATCCCCCAAGTGGCTTATCGCTATGCCATATCACCATTCTCCATGCCCCCCCGCCCCATCCACTAGTGCAAATTCAAACCTGCGTTGTCCCAGATTGTCCTGGTTAGCAGCGTGTGCTCCACACCTGCTCTTTTTGAGCTGTTTAAATTTAAGGAGCGAGTTCATCACTCTGGCCATTAAGAACAATGGCAGCCAAGCAACCTCCAGCACTGCTACCTCAACTGTACCTTCCCTGGCACTCTCCGTTTACCAGTCTTCCTGCCAGACATGCATTCCCTGGAATGAGGAAGAGACAAAGACCTTGATTGCTCTATGGGGGGAGCAGAAAGTACATAAAATGTAAGTAGTGCCATACTGGGTCAGACCCATGGTCCATTGAGCCCAGCATCCTGTCTCCGACAGTGGCCAGCTACAGTAGCAGCCTCATAAGTGGCTTCTTGCTATGCCTTACCACCATTCTCATAACCCTCCTCCTTCCCCCCCACTTTTTGTGCATCCCCACTCCCCCCCCCTTCCCTTCCTACACCCAGCACCCAAAGCGGATTATCAGTATCCCATACCTCCATTGTCCAGGCCTCCCCTACCATTGTATGACAATTCATACAGTAAAGAATTTTATTTACAGTAAAGGACTAAAGGATTTTATTTACAATAAAGGATTTACAATTAAAGGATTTTATCTACAGTAAAGGATTTACAACTAACTTTTCAGTTTGCAGTTCACAAAATTGAAGGGTTGTACTTGTAATGAACAATGCATTTTGTATTGATTCCATACCATAAAGCTGTTTGTACTAGCAAGAAAGTACTTGCCAGTATTTTATATATATAATTGTATACAACCCGCCTAGGCACCTAATCAGCAAAAGGCATAAAAGGCACCCAGTACATTGTGAACCAAAAACACCTTTTAAAGTATTTTACAGTTACATAAAATAAAAATAATAATAATAAAAAAGACAGTAATTTTGTAGTAAGAAAGCCCCTCCTCAAATCTGTGGGCCAACCATGGTACATGTGGCCCCATGTGGTCCCCTGCACATGTGGTCCCCTGAGCTTGCCATGGTTCCAGACTGGGTATTTTCAAACGTGATGGTACTGCGGATGGCCACGTTTTGACCCGCATGGCCACCCATCATACCATCACATCTGATCTGGCCCGCCAGATGTCTTCCTGGGCGGGATCAGTGCTTTCCCTGGGCCGTGGCAGTTTTTAGCTCAGTCTGTTACTCAGGCTGCTCGTTGAGTAACAGCATGGCCTAAGTGCTGTTGCAGCCCAGGGAAGAGCGGACTGTGTCACGTTTGATGGCCTGCTCTACCAGACTGGTCCGGGGCCAGAGCTGTTCTAGGTGGGCACGGCGGCCTCATTAGGCTGTTGTGCTGGCCCATCAGGAAGAAGGGTGGACTCTGCTCAGCAGCACAGGAGGGTCAGATCCTGCCACGGATGAGGGCCCTTCCCCCAGGCAGGATGAAAGCATGACGGCACCATGCGCCATCATGTGTAAAAAAAAAACCTGTGTGTGCTCCGAGTGCCATGACAGAGTGGCACTATATAAAAATAAAGATGATGATGATGATTGATTATTATTACTATATATCATTTTAGGATTATCATTTTCAAACCCAGTGGATAAAAAAAAATTGGCCCTCTTCATTTCTGTGAATCACTTAGAAACTTAAAGGGTGTGTGTGCGAATTCAGAAGAGACCAGATGGCAGTTTTTAAGTGATTCAAAGAAGTTCAGAGGGACCAATACCTTTTATCCACTGGGTTTGAACATATATTGAACTCCTAAAAGTACTGATTTTGAAACCCTGTTGGCTGGCAGAGAGGGAAGTCGTAAGGAAGGGTGTGCCAATCAAGGTACCCCTGCCCAAGGCCTTTCCCCCCCAAAGGCGGCCAGAGAGGGGTGGTGGAAGGCAGGGTAGGGGCACCAAGGTGTTACCAGATCAATATACACCTTTTGGGTATACTTTTATGAGTACAATATATTTTCAAACTGAGCGCATAGACAGTAAAAAGATAGAAAGACAGAAAGCATTTGGAGAACTGTTTAATGTTGTGCAGTAGTAGAAACAAGGGATGGACTTTACTATTTACTTCTGTTAGTTTCATTTTTGTTTACTTTAGTATTTGTTCTATTTCATTTCTGATTTGTTTTCCATTGAAGAGAATGAGAGCCTTTTCCCACAGAAGTTAATGGAAAAAGATCTGGCATGGGGGGGGGGGAATGCTGGGGGCTTTAAGGGGTGTGTGCTTTGCTTCTGCATGGGAATTGGCTCTCTGCCTTGTATAACCTGCACAGAATCCTGAGATCAACTTTGATTTCTGCTTTTCCCTAGCTGCCCTCTACACCTGTGGCTGGGTACAAGCTGAAAGCAAAACTGATCTCGAGATGCAGTGCATGTGAGACGAGGCAGCTGTGGGGTGGTTGGTGGGCCTGAGACCGGACAAGGAGAGCTGGCAGCAACCCAGACTGGAGCTGAGAGACAGAGCAAAACGAACAGTAGCGCTGCCAGCGCACAGGTGAAAATGACCAGGTTGCAATTAATAAGTGGAGCAAGGTGCAGAGCAACGGAGAGCAAGCCGGACAGAACTCAACCCAGCAAATGGCAAAGGCACTTTTCCCAAGTTTAAATACTAAACAGAATGTTAGTATCTGCTGCTCACTTTAGTATTACTAGTATTAATACTAAAGTGGCTCCTTTAGTGCACTTTAGTATTAATACAAAACTAGTATTCCCATCCCTAGTAGAGAGACAAAGTGGTTCGAATGATATCTTTTATTGGAACAACTGTTATTGGTGGAAATAAGCAAGCTTTTGGACCACACAGGACCCTTCCTCAGGCATGGAGCCTAGTTAGTAGAAATATTTAAACTGAGCAAATATAGAGCAGATATATATTAGGGGGCTTGGAATGGGTGGGAGTGGCTAGAACAAGGTGTGTGGGGGGGGGTAAAGAGAGAGAGAGACATGTGCCAGACATTTAAAAACAACTGTAAAATTATATATTGGTGTAGGAGACACAGGCTGTTTTTACATGAACGCCCCCTCCCCCGCTAGGTGTGTGGGCAGGTGTGCAACGTGGGGGGCATCCGTGTATACACCACAGTGGTGGGTCGGTGTTTGTCTGTGCGAACAGCATGGGCAGTGGGTGGGGTGTGCGCACGTTCCCAACGCACATCCATCTCCACCCATGGAGCCATCTGACAAAATGGAGGAGACTCCATGTGTGGAGGTGGGTGGAGATGGGTGTGTGACTGTGGAAACGAGTGCACACCCATCCTCCCACCCACTGTGGCAGTATACCCATCCCCCCACCCAGCACTGTCCATGTAAAGAGGGCCAAAGAAACATTAGGTAGTGGTTAAGCACAGACCTTTTTTACATGGGCAGCAGTGGATAGGGGCATGGATGTGCTGCTGCGGTGGGTGGAGGTAGGTGTGCTCCCTTTCCCAGAGACACACACCCATCTCCATTTTGTTGGATAGCTCAGTGGGTGGGTGAGGGGTGGAGGTGGGTTTGCTTCAGGAGCACGCATGCACCCCCACCCACCGCCCGTTCTGTTTGGACAAACATCCATCCCCCCACCCACGCCCACGGCATTTGCACAGACATCCCTCCCCCCCACATTGCACACCTGCCCGCACACCCAGTTTGTGTGTGTGTGTGTGTGTGTGTCTGTAAAAATGGCCACACAGAGAGGGCAAACATATGGGTTGGGAGTATAGTGGGAAAGAGTTTATCAGGTGAAGGGAATGCTCATTTCAAAGAAACTGGGTTCACTAGCAGAAACAGAGAACTAGCTGAGAACTTCCTGAATTGTCTGACAAGAAAGATAAGACAATAAAGAGACAAGAAAGATGCAAGACACATCATATAAGACAACAAGAAAAGAAAAAAATTGCCATATCACGATATTATATGCCCACCCCATAGGAAAGA
Organism: Sphenodon punctatus; assembly: GCA_003113815.1. NCBI lineage: Eukaryota > Metazoa > Chordata > Lepidosauria > Sphenodontia > Sphenodontidae > Sphenodon > Sphenodon punctatus. The sequence goes on from QEPC01003117.1 coordinate 4,208,991, forward strand.
TGACTATGGGACGAGAGCATGGGAGCTTGACTGCTGGTTGTCCTGTGACTACAGCCTGGTTGTCAAAGGTGTGCAGGGGGGAGGCATGAGAAGTGGATAAACCTAGCCAGTGTTTTCCATACACAGTACTAGGCTATCGCGGCCAATTCAGCTCTTTGGCAAAACACGGACCAGATTGCATTCCACCAGTCCACGTTTCACTAAACAGATCAGAATGCCTTGTTCAACCAGGACTTGGTTGCCTGTGGCAAGCAGAGATAAGAGGCGGGGCATGAGGAGTTTGTCCACCCTGTGCCCAGGGCAACACCTACTACTACTAATCATTTCTAAAGCACTACTAAGAAAATGCAGAGCTTTACACTTGCAGGTTTTAATAAATAAATAAATAAATAAATAAGATTTTGGAGTCAGGTCCCTACCCACTGGGCTTACAATCTAATATGAACAAGGGTGAGGTGAACACAGTGAGAGACAGACACACACACATTCCCATTTTACAGATGGGTAACCGAGGCCCAGACTTGCCCAAGACCATGCAGTGAGATCATGGCTACAGCAGGATTTGATCCCTGGCTTTCCAAGTCAAATTCCAGCACCTTATCCACTACACCATGCTGGCTCCACAGCCTGCTTATCTACTACACCAACATCTAGGCAGCAACTCGCAAGTGTTGGTGCCCAGGCAACACTTGTGGGTGCCCAGGACTAACATTAAAGACCTGGTGGGCTTGGAGTTAAGTTGCTGCAGCAACTATTTATTTTTACATAAAATATTTGTACATAAAATAAAGATAGATAAATAAAAAGCCATTAATTTTGTAATAAGATCGTTCCCCCACCCCCTGAGCCTGCAGGCCCACCATGGTTCCTCTGCCACACATGTGAACAGACGAGCTCGCCATGGAGTGTTTTCAAACGTGATGGCGCTATGCACTGCCATACTTTGATCCTGCCAAGGCCGGTGAGGGCCCAAGAGGCCACTGTGCCAGCCCGGAAAAACTCCAGCCCCAGACTGGAGTTAGGTAGAGTGGGCCATCACATGTGATGGCCTGTTCTACCTCGGTCCAGGGATGGCTTCCTCAAATCATGGCCATGCAGAGCAAAGCATGGCCACCTGTGGTGGCATCACGTGTGAAAACACCCATGGCGACTTCCCCGCCAGCCCCTGCATTTAGCCACATGTACATTGGAGACTTTGGACCCTAGGCAGGGCGACCATGACTGGCACACCCTGCCCAGGGCCTGGTTCCAAGGGGTGGGCAGAGAGGGGCAGAGGGCATGGGAAACTTGCCTAGCACCCCCTGCCCAGGATCTGCTTGTTGCTACTTATGGAAGAGAATAAGAGACTGCCTAGGAAGTTCTCAGCTAAATAATAACATTAAAAAAATGAAATAAAAATATAAATAAATAAAATAAAAATTAAAACTTACTGGCTTTTTATCCATTTTATTTTTTAATATTGTAGTAAGATCATTCCCCCACCCCCAGGACGGTGGGCCCATCATGGTGCCTCCCCGTCCCATGCACACGCAGGCGTGCAAGCTCACCATGGTGGTTCGAGAATGCCTGTCGCCTCATCCTGCAGGTAGCGGAGATCCTCAGGCTCTAGCTGGAGCGCTCCTGGCATGGCCAGACCCACCCTCCATAGGACAATTCAGCCCGCAGAGGTTTGGACCAGATCAGATTTGGGAATGGAATCTGCATTGTATAGGTG
>QEPC01003117.1:4217603-4261475 GCA_003113815.1 Sphenodon punctatus
TCGCACAGAGGTGCTGTCGTTCCACCGCATCAAGAAACAGCCACTCCAGCCCCAGGACCTGCCGTCAGGGTTCTGGGGCCAAGTTATAGGTAGGGAGGGCTGTCCAATATCTAGAAGCTGCCACTCCAGCCCCAGGACCCACCATCAGGGCTCTGGGGCTGTCATTCCTTGGACAGAGAGCCATCTTTCAACTGTATCAAGAAGCAGCCATTCCAGCCTCAGGACCCACAATCAGGGTTCTGGGGCCTACGTTACAGGCAGGATATCTAGAAGCTGCCACTTTAGCCCCAGCCCAGGACCCACCCTCAGGGTTCTTGTGCCCTGTCATTCCTCTCACGGGGCACTGTCATTCCACCTTTTCTTTACGCAACCTGCTGTTCATGGAGAGAGAGAGAGAGAGAGAGAGAGAAAGTCTCCCTACTGCTAGAAGGAGAGACAGACACGATCCCACCCATGCTGTCACCACCAGCACTATATGACCAGAGAGAGAGAGACAGAGGCTCCCCACTAGAACGAGAGAGATGGGAGGGGGAAGGGGAGAGGTAGGTGTCTCCAGCTCAAGCTGCCACCTGCCAGAACCAGGAAGAACTCCCATCTGTGCTAATGCACCTGATCGATGCCCATTGGCCATTGCCCACATCCAGCAGCAAACCTACCAGAATCAGATGGAATATATCAATATAACACAACGTATTATATGTGCCTGCCTGCCTGCCTGTGTGCGTTCCTCTACCTGCTGCTACCACCTATCGCATGATTGAATGAAGTGTGCCCGATAGGCTTTAGGCTGTCATTCCACTCCTGTCCCAGTCATGAATCAGTCATGCCCTCCCGTCCCAGGAACCATCAACTAGATTCTGGAACCATCATTCCAGCCACTGGGGACTGAATTTCATTCCACTGCATCTGGAAGCCTGGTGCCCACATGCCAGCCTGACCCCCTTCCCCCCCCCGCAAAAACTTACTCCTCTGCACCCACCTGTGGATGCCTGCTGAAGCTGCTGGAAATAAAAGCCCCTCCGACCACCAGCTCCCACTGCCTGCTGCCAAGGAACCTGTCTCTGTTTCTCTCTGTCACAAACACACACAAACACAAGCCCTGCACCTCCTGGGGGGTTGTCTGCAAGTTGAGACCCTGCTGCTGGCACAGCACATCTTTGGGTTAATAACTACGCTACATGGGGTGGCAGGTGCTTCTGGTAGGGATCAACAAGCTGTATGAGATTCTGCCACCTCCAACCAGAACTTCAGCACATAGGGATAAAAGATAGGACAGGACAAACGAAGTCCGTAACAAGAAATATAACAACTTTTATTAAAACTATTTAAACAACAACAACATTATGAAACCAAAACCAAACATTGAAAGGAAACTTATAAATTAAACTATTAGTCTATGGGCCTGTCCCCCGGGACTTGGGGGAAAGGCAACAGGCATTGGGGCACTGCACAGGGCTGAGGGGCAGCCACCCGGTCCTCTTGTAGGTCGTAGCCATGGGCCACGGCAAACTCCACGGCCCCTTCCACATCCTAATGCCGAGAGCGCCTGGTGGTACAGTTCCATGCGTTCCATCTTAGCGGAGACGTACTGGCCGTACGCGCCCACCTTCTTTTTCTCCACCTTGACCACCTGGAACTGCTCCACCAGGCGGTTCTCCATGGTGGCTGCTGTCTGCTGCAGGCTGGCCATGAAGTCCTGGGTGGGCCTCTCCAACTCAACCCGAAAGGCCTTGGCCTCAGCAGACTCCCAGGGGTCTCCACATCAGGGCTCGGGGGGTGGAAAGGGCTTACATGCCATCTTTTTTGGGTTGCTTTCCCCCCCTTCTTCTGGCGCTGAGGCTCCACAGCCACACCAGAGTCCTCCTGCCGCCTCACTCTCCTGCCATGTGTTTGCTCGACGTGGGCAATGAGCCCTGATGTGGTCCCCTCTCTTTGCAGCTGGAATCTTTTCTGGCACATCTAAAAAGAGCATAAAAAGATAGGAACATAAGAAGTGCCATACTGTGTCAGACCAATGGTCTGTCAAGCCCTGCCTGCATTCTGTCTCCACAAGTGGGTGGAGTGGGAGGCCAATCTCTCTCTGCAGGGGATTTCCATTCCTAACAGGTCATAGGGCAATTCATTCCCTGTTGTTCCAGTCCTCGTGCCTTACCTTGCATGTGGCGATTCCGTCACCCTTGTCATAAAACCTCCAGACATCTGACCTTGTCCGCCGAATGGGACCGGCATCCGATTCCTCTCTGAAATGGGAACACATTAAGAACACCAAAGCAATACATGCATTTATGATGATGCTTCTAGTCTTCCCTCCTTGGGGTGCTTGGGATGGCAATGGGAGATGTGACCCTGACTGGCATGTGCAAACCCTGCCCTCCTTGGGGTGCTAGGGGATGCTAGGTTTTGCAACTAGAAAGGCCCTGGTTGGCATGTGTAAATCTTGCCCTCCTTGGGGTGCTAGGGATGGCAATGGGAGATGTGACCCTGGCTGGAAAGACCCTGCCCTTATTTGGGGGTGCGTAGGGAATGGGATGGCAACTGGAGAGTGGAGACCCTTGCTAGCCTGGCACATGTTTGGGTGAGGGTGCTGCTCATGCCAGAGTCCCCCACACTACAGTACCCTCTTTCTCTGTGCAGACATTTGCTGTTACCCGCTGATGCCCACTGTTTGTGCCTGACTAATGCCCACCACCCACACACCCACCCGCACGCCAGTGAGCTTGCTCTAATGAATAGAGCCTTTCTTGCCCTCAAAGTAAAAAAAAAAGTTTACAAACCTGGCAGTACCTCCTGAGCCCGCTGCTAGCTCCTTATCCAAGGAGCCAGCCGCCACCACCACCGGAGGTCTAGGGGCAGTGACTGCTTCCTCCTCCTCCTCCTTTACCACCAAGTCGGCCCCCAGCCGGGGAATCATCACAGAAGCCTTCTTCATTTTTTAATTTTTTTTTAAAAAATCACACAACCAACCAAACCAAAACACACAGTCACCCACCACACACCAATACTCACCAACCAGCCAAACAACCCAGCCAAACCAAACACAAACAGCCAAAACACACGAACCGAACAGCCACCCAGCCAAACACACACTCTCTTGCCACACAGCTCCGCATGCCCTTGAATTTCCGGTTTCTGGCGCGATCACACGCTCTCGCGATACTTTTTCCGAATGCCCGAACTAAACCGAACTTGACCGAACCGAACGACCAGACCCGAACTCGGCGAACCAACCGAATGGCCGGACGGAATGCCTGAACCGAACTGGGCCGAACCCGAACCTTGATCTGTTCGCCCATCCCTATTGTTAAGGTCCCTGGCAGAGGATTCTTCCGAGTTCCAATGCTCTGTGTAGAAGGTTAGCATATATACATCTAAGTCCTTTTTAAGCCTTGAATGTGTCAGTGAGGCGGAGAGGTGAAATCCACCCTTTAGGAGGAGCAGAGAAAATGGCAATGATGATACCACAGATAATCTGTAGCAGTGGTGGGCAGCCCATGATCTGCAGGTTGCAGGCAGTTCCAAGCAGTCAGCTTGTAGACCTTGTCAGTGAGTGTGTGAGAGGACAGGGGGAGGGAGAGGGAGGAGAGACAGGCAACTGGAAGATGGGAAGGGGTGGTAGTGATCTGGAGCTGCTGCTGGGGTTGTTGTAACAGAGCAGTGAGCCGAAGTGGCAAAGAGGAGATTGATCTCGCAGTTGTGCCTAGGACCATACCCGCTCATACCACATGAAGAAATAAGCAGGATCCCTGCAGTCATGTGGTCTCAATGTGATGTAATCCCTTTATTTCTCCTCCTCATTCTCCTCCTGGAGCAGTTGGAATATTGGGAGCTATTTACTCAGCATGCACCAAGTCAACCATCATCAGCTCAAGGGAACTTTTCTAGAGGCATTTTGGCTTGTGCTTTGCAGCCTCACGGAGTGTTTGAAGGCTGGACCTGTGGACGCTTGATTGATTAGATTTCCCATTACTGTATGCTATAGGCTCTACAGCAGCAGAACTCAATAGGTTCCTAAGAATGTGATTTTCATTTGGATAATTATCATCCCCCGTTTCTGGGTCTAAAAGAAAAGACTTTAAGCCCCACTTTAACTTGAAAACTGAACATTGCCTTCCAGATTTTGCATGCGGTAGTAAAGTTTAGAGATGGATCTGAGATCAGAACTGCCTCCAATTCAGGGAAAACCAGAAACAAAATTTTGCATCGAGGACCTATCTCATGTAAATACATACTTTTGTGAAGTCTCTCTGTGAATTTACCAGGCAGCAATTTTGGCACATGTGATTGCAATGCATCTGTTCACAGAATATAAATCTGCCAATTGTGTCTCCTAAAGCATTCACTCTAGTCATGGGAGAGATCTGAAAAAGGACCAGGCGCACACTCTGAAAGGGAGAAGTCAATGATTAACCTAAAGAAAAGGATGGGGAAATTGACTGTCTTCTGGGGACCATTTTCAATAAGCCATGTTTATTACCAGTCAGAGATGCTTTAAAATGCTTGTAAACAAATAGGCAGATTGTGTTATTTCAACTATGTAGCCGCCAGACAGACCAGATAAACTAAAAGGCATCCCTGGCAAAAGCAAACCTCAGTTTCAGCAGCTAAACCGATCAAAGGAGGTTTTCATTTGTCTATTCTTCTACTTCCATTTCAAAGATAGAATTTGGCTACCTGAATATGCTATTTCCCTTCCATTTTTAATCTTAAATGCTACTCATAGCATTTTACTTAAGGTGGTATAAAGTTGGCTATTGAATATGCCCACACTACAAAATGTAGGGAACTATAGTGAATAAATACTGGATCTATTTTGAAACGGAGAGAACACAACCTTTACTGCAATCGGAACAGGCTCAGTTATGAGAGATCGATGAGTGATACGTGTCTAGCAATCTTGTTCTTTATGCCGCAAACTGAGTACTACACGCAACAAACTAATTATTTTAATATCGAAGAACCACAGTTCTCTTGGGTAATATCTGATTCTGTGAGCTGTATGTTTTGGATCACACACAAAGAACTAGGTGTAAAACTGTCATCTGTTTAATGATCCTTTTGAACAGATCAGTAACTGACCTGTAAAAATCTCCAATGCTAATAATATACTGCAGGGTCTTTTAAAACCCCTTTTCAAGCAACACCACACCCATTCCCTCCTTTGGGGGATTCTGGCTGCTCTAAATTCAGGTATTTAGGCAGCAGATCTATATTAGCAGCTGGGAGTGTCTTTTTGTGGGTAGGGGGTAGCACAGAGGGTGTGAACATGAAGGAGTTGCTAGGAAACTGCACCCAGATGCAAGCAGCACTTCTAAGAGACTACAACTACTGATATCCCTTTAGGCTTTGTAGTCTGGGCTCCAAAGAGGGAGAACATATTGAACAGTCTGTCCGCCATTGGTTCATAGACATGCTCAAAGAAGACCTCTCTTGAGGGCAGAAAATTAAATGGGATACATGAACTGAAAAGGTTATGGCAGTCTTGGAGGAAAGACAGTCAAGCAGCTCAGTTTTGAACTAACTGACTGATAGAGTGTGAAAACACTTAACATGCATTCTATGCTGTATTTTGGTAGGGAAACAAAAATAATTTGATAAAGCAGGTTCTGTGCATTCTTTGTTGTCTATGAATTGCAAAGTTGCAGGGGCATAACTATGCAACGGTAATGCACGTATGGTACGACAAGCTGACAGGCTTCTGTTCCATTCTCATCTTGCTAGTCACTCTGCTGCCTTTAACACTGTCACCCAGCCTGTCCTCCTTGATTCGCTTCACTCCCAGAGTTTTTTCTGGGGCTCAGTTCTCAATAGCTTCTCCTCCTAACTCTCTAACCACTTCTTCAATCTCTCTTTTGCTGGTGCCTCCTCTGCTTCTTTCCCCTCTTAGTTGGAGTTCCCCAGGAATCTGTTCTTGGCCCTCTTCTCTTCTTGCTTTATGGCCTATCCCTGTACAAACTTTGTTTCACAGCTTCCACTATCACCTGTATACTGATGACACTCAACTCTATTTCGCCACCTCCACCCAGTCTTGTATCATTGACTTTCCCTCTGACATCTCTGCATGGATGGCTCACCATCATCTCAAACTCAATGTGTCCAAGATTGAACTCTTCCTCTTCCCCCTCCCCTAAACCATCCTCTCCCTGTCTGTTGATGATGTCACTATCCAACTCATTCCCCAGACACAGAGCCTGGGATTCATCCTTGACCCCTTCCTCTCCTGTACACCTCATATTCACACTAGTCTGTTGCCAAGGCCTGTTGCTTCTCCTTGCTATTTCTGACCCTTCCTTACTGCTACAATTGCCAAAACTGTAATCCGTGCTCTGGTAATCTCTTGCTTTGACTACCGCAACCTCCTTCTTACTGGCCTTTCCCACTTTTACTGGCACCCTCTCACTACTTTTTAATGCTCCACTGCTAAGGTCATCTACCTTGCCCACCTCTTTGAACATGATCAGCTCCTGCTCTTAGGGTGGCCAGATATGCAAATTTTAGAGGACACTTATGAGAAATACAGGTTGCAGGGCTGCATGGGCTCCACTGCAGCCATGCAACCTGTATTTCTCATAAGCGTCCTCTAAGATTTGCATATCTGGTCACCCTACCTGCTCTGCTCCCTCTCCCCCTTCACAGCCATCACAAACTCCTTGTCTTCATTTTTAAGGCTCCTCATGGCTTTGCTGCTTCTGGTCTTTCTGCCCTCATTTCCCACTATGTTCCCACTTTGCTCCTCTTCTGCCAGTACCCTCATCCACCCCAGAACTTCCTGCTTCCTAAACCTTCTCTGCCTCTTTGTGCATGCTGTCCTCTAAGCCTGAAATTTCCTTCCCAAAGACACACACACACTGCTCCCTCCCTATCTTCAAATCCCTCCTAAAAGCTGACCTCTTCTGCCAGGCTTTCTCTAACTTATCACCCCACAGGTTACTCACGGATGCTTCTACTTTATACTGTGTTTTAACCTTCAGGATCCCCTTCCTCTCCCCGTAACTAAACTAAGCTCATGCAAATGAAAATTTCTCAACTTCATGAATGTCTCTCTCTCTTCCCCTATGATCAGGGCACGGGGTATTCTGCAATCCCCACCTCCAATTCTGCGAACAGTCTAAATTATGCAAATGTGGATGCAAAGCTCTCCCTCTTTTACATTTACCTATCCATTTGCCTAGCCACTTTCATTATTTTACCCTTTCACTTATAGTGATCTTTGCTATACCAAAAGGTTTATTCACATTTGGGGGGGGGGGGGAAGAGAAGGGGTCTAAAACTAAAAATGTTAGTGTAAAACTAAAACAAGTGTCATTCCCCCCCATAAGCTTTGAAAAATATCAATTTAAACAGATTCCCTACTTTTCCACCTACATTTTTCATTGTAGGGTGAAGTGGGGTGGTGTGTGGTTTGTGTGTGTGCACTTCTTAGATGTGGGGGTGGTGTGTGGTATGTGTGCTTGGGTGGGGGGGTAGGGTGTTTGTGTTTGTGGGGGGGTGTATGGCTGGGTGGTGTGTGTGCGCGCCTTTCCCTCCCCTCCACTTCAGAGTGCAATTAAAGCAAAGGGAGCTTTAGGCCAGGGATGGGGTCCCTGAAAATTAGCACAAGCTCTGATGGCAGCAGAGAAGTTGGGGGTGGAGGTGCACTGCACTCAGGGAGAGGAGGGTCCAAATCAGGGTCTATCCCCTATCTGTGTGTCTTGTCTCCTTTACCCTGAGCTCAGTTTTCAGGGTAGGAACTGGACCCAGGAGTCACAGCTAAGAACTCGACAGGGGCTGCATAAAGCCTAGCTGCAGGCTGAATTTGCCCCCTGGGCCTGAGGTTGCCCACCCCTGCTCTACTAAGCTGGTGCAGGGACCTACTGTGTGTGGTTCAGGCTTCTTATATGCCATACAGCCCTCTTACATGGGAACTCCCATTTTCAGCCCCATACAGCAGCCCTTAGAGTACCAGTTCCCAAACACTTTTCCTTCCGGGCTTCATTTTGAGATTTAAATATAATCCCATGAGCCCAGATAGCAACAAAGGAAATGCAAAATGCATCAAATATCGGTTGAGACTGCGACCCAATCCACAAACATGTGACCCCACTAGAGGGTACCACCCATAGTTTCAATTCAAACCCTCTGCCCAAAGTGCTTAGGGTGGGACAAACAACAGCAAAGCCAGTATTTTCACTACTTGCTGTATCTGTGCAGCAGCACTGACTGCTACACAAGGGCTATGGGGGTTCTCCCACCAGAAACAAAAACACCAAAAGGAAGAGAAAAAGCACAATAAATAAATAAATAAATGGAAAATCAAGTGTACACCAAGTTTAAAAATATATTACCATAGCTACAAAAGGGTATTACCCTATTGACAAATATGAAATATAACTAGACTACAAAAGATCAATAATACAATGATAACAGAAATGAATACATATAACAGAATAACAGATAACAATGATAATAGAAATTGCCCATTCATTTCTGTTATCATTGTATATTGGCCTTTTGTAGTCTAGTTATATTTCATATTTGTCAATAGGGTAATACCCTTTTGTAGTACCTTGTGCTATGGTAATATATTTTTAAACTTGACTTGGTGTACACTTGATTTTCCATATATTTATTTATTTATTTATTGCTTTTTTCTTTCTTCGTTTTGGTGTTTTTATGTCATTACTTTGGGGAGAAAGTTATTTTTGTCTTGTGTGTTGCCAGTTCTCCCACCAGCCCAGTAGTATCCGGCTGAAGCGTCTCCACTCCCAAAGCAACAGCCTAGTAGGGTTCCTCACAACAAGCACACACACCACCTCCCTTGCCCACTGAGATTCTCATTGCAGAGCCAAGCTGTTACTGAGAACAAGACTTAGCTCTTAAAGATACCATGTTCTTCCTTTTTTTTATTTTGGTCAACAATATTTATTTATGTCAATATCTGTCCCACTCTTTCCTGTAGGTGCAGGGTGGTTCACATTTCAACTTATTCACTTTAACAATTAGCAGTAAGAGAGAGACAGACAAAGTTCAGATATCGTCTATTGGACCAGTTTCTGTTGACGAGAGTATGTAAGCTCTTGCTCTCTCTCTAGACTGTAATACAAGACTAATTATCGGTGTTTTCAATTTTGTATCATCAGAACACCATTGCATTTTTACAAAGTATGTGTATGCAAGCTTTTGGGACACACGGGGCCCTTCTTCAGGCATGTAAACAGTTAGAAGTACAACTTTAGCAAATGAAGGACAGATACATGCCTGAGGAAGGGCCCCAAAGCTTGGATATTCTCACCAAGAAGATTTGGGCCAATAAAAGATTTCACCTGAACTACTTTGTCTTCAACTTTTCCCTTTGAGACCAGCAGAGCAACCACATTTTCTCTAACGTCTTTGTAGTAACATTGCATTTTACCTGTTGGATTTCTTATCCAAAACAGAGGTTTAAAAGAAAGTACAAGAAATGAATGGCTATTCCCTCAAACCATTTATTCCTATTACTTTTCCCAAAAGAAGAACCACCGAGTACAAATAACTATAGGGAGCAATGCATGGACCAATATATATTACATATACTTGAATATATATATCAGCACTGCATCATTTCTCTAACAATACTACTGGAGGAAATTGCATATTTAAAGATATGCACCTTGCCATTCACATACGTCATTTAAATAGTAAAGCAGTTAACCACAGTGTGTGTGTGTGTGTGTGTGTGTGTGTGTGTGTGAAGTGTGATGGATAGTTGCAAGTTATCAGAATTTCTGTATGCATAAACTTTCCACAAACAAATGTGGAAAGTTTCCTTGGGCAAACTATTAAAGAAAGCCGTATAGCAGCAGCAAATAAACCAGCTGCATACGTCTGGAGGCACAGATTGTAGACAGACAAATAGACAGATTGGCACATGCTTACCAGATTGAGAACTGTCAAATATTTCCACTGCTTGCCATAAAGGAACACGTTCGATGGCCGTTCTCCTTTTCCTATTAATGAGACTGCAGCGCTTATATAGACGTACCAGGCAAAAACAAGGCAATGGTACAGAGAAAGAGTCGTGATTTCCATGGTGCAGCTGCAAGTGAGTGACGGTCAAAGTCTAAAGCAGCTTTTCCTTTAATGTTCAGCAGCCATTCGTAGGAAGCCACACGGCAGGAAGAGTTTGCAGGCAGAGGAAATCAGCCACTTTGCTGCCACAGAACAAGGATTGCAACACGGGGTGGATTTGGCTTCTTTTTCTCTTCTTTTTCACTCTGCCATAAGCTTGAAAAATAGGCTTATTCCTTGGATTTAAATGCCTCACTCAAGATTATTGAAGATTAGTTGCAGTTACATAAGTTTTGGTGTTTTTGACCAAGGTAGAGGGAGGGAGGAGGCTAGCACAGGCTTGTGTAACTGTACTGCCTAATTGCAAGCAGAAAAAACTAGGTTTTCCATGTTATGAAAGGTTGGACTTGCTATGAGTGTGGCTCTGTTTTGGGGATGTCTGTGCCTTTTGTTTGGATAGAAGGGACAAACATGGAAACAGTATGGGCTTTTGAAAAGAAACACAACACTTCTTTATTAATGAGCTAGAAGAAGCAGAGGACTTTATTATACCACTGCTTGGGATTTGGGGTTTGATAATCATTGTGAGATTTGTCCGCTTTTAAAATATTCTATGTGGAGAAGGAGAATGCATTTTTCTGTCCATCCACATAACTGGAAATATTTACAAATGTGCAGAGTGGGTTTGACAGATGTCAGGTGACTCTCAAATGCTGGGAAGACCTCAGCCAGAAGGGGCAAAGGACTCAAGTAATGTTGTTCAAGCAATGTCTTTACTGAGCCACTGCTTAGTGCTTACCTGCTTGTTCATTTAATCACATTAACCTCCTGATAATGTCTTGTCCCTTATATGACATTGCAGAATTAGTTATACTAAATAGGCTAGTGAGAAGAGGAGCCAGTGGAGTCAGAATAGAGAAGTCAGAAAAACGATGTCAGAATAAAATTCTGCTGGAAAATATTTTTATCTTTGCCTCCCACCTCATTTTAGATGAGGCCACTTTAGATTTATTTTATTATTTTATTTTATAGATTTTTATACCGCCCCATCCTGCAATGCAGCTCGGGGCGGTTAACAACAATAAAAACAGTTTTAAAACATTTAAAATACAAATATAAAAATATCAATAAAACAGGGCAGTGTATAATCATAAATAAATATATAGGTGGGGGATTAAAAATCACCCCCCCCCCCCAAAGGCCTGGGCAAACAGCCAGGTCTTACAGTTCCGCCGAAATGTCAAAAGGCTTGGGGCCAGGCGAGCTTCCTCCGGAAGGGAGTTCCACAGCCGCGGCCCTACCACCGAGAATGCCCGCTCCATCGTGGCCCCCCGCTTAACACGGGGGACCTCCAGAAGGGCACCCCCGGCAGACCGCAGGAGCCGTTCCGGGGCGCGAAGGGCGAGGCGGTCCCTAAGGTAAGAGGGGCCAAGGCCGTATAGGGCTTTATAGATCATTACTAGGACCTTGAACTTGGCCCGGCACACTATCGGCAGCCAGTGCAGCGCTCGGAGCACCGGTGTAATGTGCTCCCGGCGACCCGTCCCCGTAAGAAGACGGGCCGCCGCATTCTGCACCAGCTGCAGCCTCCGGGCCAAGAACAAGGGAAGCCCCACGTAGAGCGCGTTACAGTAGTCGAGACGCGAGGTGACGAAGGCATGGATGAGGGAGGCCAGGTCCGGGCCAGAGACATACGGACGCAGCCTATGTACCAGATAAAGCTGGCGGAAGGCAGCTAGAAACTGTACAGATCTTTCCAAACACAGTCCAGAGAGAGTGTGACTGTTCTGCTGGCCTCAATCATAAGAGATGGAGACAAAGTAGTTCAGTAGATCACAATTTCTGCTGGTGATAACATGCAAGCTTTCTGTCCTGTCCTGCATTTACACACCCCAGAAAGGGCCCTGTGTGGCCTCCAAATGTGCATTCTCTCACTAGCAGAAGTTGGTGCAATAAAAGAAAAATATAGTTGGAGGGCTGGAGGATCTTTGATACCCCAAGCTGAGAAGACAATTTATTTAGGTATAGTCTTTTCGGCTACATGTTCTTGGAATATAGTCACAGGAACTGTCTCATTAATAAGACCAAAAGTTCTGTAGCTGGCCTCCTAAAATTTTATAGAAGTGTGTCGAGTTCAAGTGTGCCTGCAGTTTTGGAGGTAAGGCTAAATCTTTGGCTCAGTTTCTGTACGACGCAGAATTAGTCTTCACATCTTACAATAGGGAGGTAGAGATGGTACCGAACTTTATTAGGAGTTTATTGGGAGTTTCTAGGGCTACACTAGCTGTTCTTACCATGATCAGGGCATTTCTCATTTAGTTAACCAATGTTGGGTGGAACAGTATAGACATACAGGTAGCGAGCAGTATGGATGGTGGAGAGAGCTCAAGAAGGGCCTTAATAGAGTTGGACTTTTGTCTGACTTCCGTCTGACCTTACCTGAGGCTGCAACTGCCCCCATTTTACGAAGAAGAGTGTTAGATATTTCAGCTCAGGAAGATCGGTCTAGAGCTGCCGATAATGGAATAGCACTCTGATACCATCGGTTGAAGGTTAATTTCTCACTAGAGACTTATTTGGCAGAGATTCAAAGTTATCCACTTCGTAGGATGCTAACTCTCCTGAGATTCCAATTATTGGAATTGGCAGTAGTTACATTGGGCAGAGTGGCTAGGATTGATTATAATCAAAGATATTACACCTGCTGCCTTGATGTCATTGAGGACTTAGAACATATTCTTTTTATATGTCCAAACTATGCAGACTTAAGAGCAGTATGGATTGAGTCGTTGTTGAATCTTAGAACGTTTTCTTCCCCTAATCAAAACATTGTTTTTCTTTTATCCTCAAAAGACCTTAAAAGAGCTTAATATTACAAAATCTGTGGCAACATTGGCACTTTTGGTAGAACAGAAGAGGAAGCATAATCTGTTTTAAACAGTATTTTACTTATTGTAGAAGGGCTTTTATGGGGGGAGAAGTATTTTTGATCTTTTACAGGTTAATTTATGAAGACTATGTGCTTCTTTAGTTTACTGTTTCTTGTTATCGAGGGTAGTCTGTAATTTTTTGGCTTCAGGGGTTGAGTTGGTCCAGACTTACGCTCTGCTTAGGAGCAAGGATATTAATATATTAATTTATTGAGCTAACTATTGCATTTTGGATGACAAGGCTGAGCTGTATTTGAATATGTCCTATGAAGTAGATGGATAATTATCTTTTGTAATTTTTTGTGTGTGTTAATGTATGCATATTTTGGGTAATGGTGAAAGCTAATCTCTAATAAACGTTGAACTCTGAATAACAGAAATCAAATGAACTACTTTGTCTCCATTTTAGACACAGGTCACTGTTTTTAGTGCTTCCAATGGTCACAATTTTACTGAGACTCTTGTGGTATTTTGTGCTGAAACGAGTACTCAAAGAAACAGGTACACTTTTCAAATCTACACTTCCTGAACAGCCATGTTAGGGTAACTGCTACTAATATTTACACTCTGTCAGGAAACGGGGTGCAAGGAGGGCAATAGGCTAGAGCTTGGAAGGAAGAGGACAAGGCACTGAAACAGTAACCAGAGCAGGGACCAGAGGAAGAGGATCAAGAAGGACTAGATACAAGGCAATATTAGGAAGGGAGTGCTGAGCTGTACAGACACAGTGATAGAGGGTTCACGACTGGGACAAGAAAGAGAGACCAGGGAAACTAGAGGTGGCACAGAAGGCAGCTGCTAAGACAACAGTGGCAGGGGAAGAGCAGGGAGAGAGGGTCTAGTAATGCAAGAGCTACAGGGAAGCAGGATAAGACAACAAGGTTAAACAAGAGCCCAAAAGGTGAATTTACTAGGACTAGAGAGACCAGAAGCACAACCACACTATCGGAGAGGGAACACAATATGAAGGGGAGACAGGAAGGCACTAACCTGAGTCACAGCAACACAAGAGAACAGGAGACACAGAACACAGGAACAGGGATGAGGAACGTAGCTAGACAAGGATTCAAGGTAATATAATAGCGTAAACCTGACTACACAAGGACTGGGGGCACAAACAATCTATACCAGACAAGGGCTCAGGAACCTAGAGAGGGATACAGGAATCCTTGCCCATTTCAGACGATCGCGGCGGCGCCTGTGCTTGTTTTTCAAAACTACCGGGAGGCGGGTTTACACGTGACACCGCCGCCGATTATGTGCATGTGTGGGCGACGCGTGTCCATTTCCGGCCGCGTATGTCCACCCTCGATCAGTGACCTGGTCAGCACGCAGCCGAAAATGGATGCGCGGCGTCCACACATGCGCATAATTGGCGGCGGTGTCACGTGTAAACCCGCCTCCCGGTAGTTTTGAAAAACAAGTGGGGCGCCACTGCTATCATCTAAAAGCATCCTTAGTGGGCCAACAACATAGCTGGGCTCCTAGAAAGGACCTATACCCAGAGAACTAGGCCAACATGGGCCAAGGATAAGCAAGAGAACAGTAGTAAAGGGGAGCAGGCCTTAGCAGCTGAATCCTATACAACCATTGACAGAAGCAAGGCTGCTATTAGGAAACCAGAGACAAGCAGGGAGCAAGACAGAGGGAACAGAATATCAGAGAGGGGAGTATAGACCTTAGAGAGAAGGGGTGGGCGGGGAATCCCTACACAAGAGCAAGACCACAGTAAGGCAAACCCACAGCACGTGTAAGAACAAGCTACGGAACTGCTAATGCAAGACAGGTGTACAGGAATCAAGGGGGCATAATAACCAGAGCTACCAGGAGGAGAAAGGGGGAACAGCAGGGGCAGATCCAGAAGTGATGTGGATGGGGGGGTTGAAGTCCAAAGTTAGTATAGCTCCGCCCAGGTGAGCAGGCCCCGCCTCCAGCCCCACCCCCTACAAAGTGAGCAACAGTGTTAGGCCAGTTTATCCCCCACCCCAAAGCCATGAGAAACCCCCCAAGTCACAGCTCCAACAGGGGAGGGGGACTCAGATTCAGTGGAACAGTGGATATCATAGCTGGGCTCCAGCTGCCGCCTGAAAGTGGGCATCAAACACAGATGGTTAAATAACCCCTTCCCCTAGTCTCACTACAGGAAAATACAAAGTCATGGGGCAAATCCCCATTGTACCCCATGCCAAAGAGGGAAATAAATCATGGAAGGGCAAATGCCCCCTTAAGCCCAAAGTAGATGAGGGGCAAATCCTCACTGTGCAAAAGAGGGCAATAAAAGAGAGGGGGGAAATGCCCCCTTATGAGCCAATCAGGTAACAAGCAAATCCCCACTGCACTCCATACCCAAAGAGAACAATAAAAGAGAGATGGGCAGATCATGCCCCCTTGTAGGGGTGTGCATGCCATTTTCATTATTACAATAACGATAATCAACATGGTTGTTTTCATTATCGTTATTGCAATATCAAAAATGACAAATAATAATGAAAATAGAAAGAAAAATGACATTTTGCTTTTGAAATAAAGGGAAAAACCTGAAAAACATATTTCTGGCTGTAACTTTTTCGTTTCTTATTCAATTCTGATTAAATATGGGGAAGATGTACCCCCAATGGAGGGCACTAAGTGTACCAATTTGTGAAATTAGTAGGTAAAGGAAACCAATTTTAGAAGCAATTGAATGTTGTGATTTTCAGAAAAGCTCCATACACATTCATGGCTACAACTTCTTTATCTTGCATCTAATTTGCATTACACCTGTGAGTATTATGTCCCTCCATAAGCCTAACACTCCTGCCAATTTTCAGAAAGATTGGATAAAGGGTCCTGATGGTATAAGACATTAACTTGAAAATACATTTCCAGCTGTATCATTTGTATATTCCATCCTGTTTAAAAGGTATTTGGCAGGAATGTATCACATACCTTCACTGTCATCTCTGCCAAACTACAGAACAATTTGATAAAGGGACCCAATTTTATAAGCAATTGATGTTGTCCCTGTGAAGACCATTATTCAGATAAATAGCAGCACATGCAGTGCCAGTCAGAGGCAGGCACCCTGCATGGCAGGGGGAGAGAGATTGTAGGAGGGAGGATGTGGAGCAAACCAAAAGACTGACAGACACATTCACTGGCCAATTACTGCATGCTTCCAGCTTTACAGGACCAATTGGTAGTGGCTTCGAGGCAGGCATAGGGGGCGGCCCTGAGGTGGGCATAAGGGCATAAAGGACATAACTGGGACTTTGGGGATAGCATCCCAGCAATCAGGGGACATAGTTTACACATCCAGGCTGGTCAATTATCATCACAATCACATCCTGCAGCACTGTGACAGAGGACATAAGAGAATCTCTATTGACTCTTTCCTAAACAGATGCTTCTGACTTTCCAGTAACAAGTGGGGGAGAGATGTTGGGATGGTCACAGCACAGAATGAGGATATTTGGTTGACCTTTCTGCTGGCCAATTGGCATCACCAACCGATCTTATACCACAGTGACGTAAGAGAATCCCTGGCATAGGCTCCTTCTCTGCATATGCTGTGCAGGCATATAAAATTGGGACCCTTTATCACAGCTTTCTGATATGTGGCAGAGATGATAATGAAATGATAATGAAAGTGTTATATACAGCCCTGCCAAATTTCATGTACACTGGTTGGACTACAAAGATGTTAGTCAGATATACATTTATATGTTAATTGCTTATACCACCAGGACCCTTTATCCAATACTTCTGAAAGTTGGCAAAGATAGTAAATATGGGAAGGGGTGTAAACCTGCCAAGTGTCATCTACATTAGATATAAGGCAAAGAAGTTACAGCTAAGAATGTATATGAATGTATATGAAGAATTTTGCAAAATAAAATAATTCAATTGTTTCTAAAATTGGATTCCTTTACTCAATCCTTGTGAAATGTGGTACACTTAATAACTTCCATTGGAGGTATATGCACCCCATGTCTCAGCCACATATAGTGAAAAACAACAAAGTTACAGCCGAAAATGTGTTTTCCATTGAAACCAATGAAAATGAAAGCCAAAACAATTCAATTCAACGATTCAATTGCTTCTAAAATTGGATTCCTTTACTCAATCCGTGTGAAATCTGGTACACTTAATACCTTCCATTGGAGGTATATGCAGCCCAAGTTCCAGCCACATATAGTAAAACACAAAAAAGGTTACAGCCGAAAATGTGTTTTCCAGTGAAACCAATGAAAATGAAAGCAAAAACAAAACTGGGGGTGCTGAAGCCTCCTGAGCCCCCCTGTGAATCCACCCATGAACAGAGCCAGAGGGAACTAGACAAGAAGCAGGTAAAAGAGCAGTTAGACCAAGCAACAAAATTGCTAGAAGACAGACAGTGTGCAGGCAGGACCACAGCTAAGAGCTGATGTCCTGCAACTTGCAATTGCTCCCATCATGCCTTTTATCCTGATGGGAGCCAATGAGGGATCGAGGGGGGAGGAGTCAAGCAAGGCAAGGCACCAGGCATAAAGCGGCAATGTTATAATCAAGCCTGGCTGCCATATGGCACCGTGGAAGCTTCTCTACCTGCCAAGGTCAGGGTCCCATGTTTAAGCCTAGACCCTGACAGTACCCCCTCTTCAAAGCCACTTTCTACCACAGGGCACAAGCCATCTTTTTCAGGCTGCACAGAGGAGAGGAGAACCCCAGGGCATGAGGTACACAACTGGAAAAAAGGTCCCTAATACAGAAAAGGGCATAACCCCGAAGGGGGTGCTAAGCATGATACAGGTAGCTGGGGAGCAGGCAAGAACCCAGGTGTGGGAGTCTTGGCCCTAGACGCCAGTGAGGGCCCTTGAGCGGACTTCGACAATCGTGGCAGTGGAGGCAGACTTGGGGTGCCTGGACTGGGCATGAATGGAGCAAAGGTTTTGGCTCCAGGTGAAGCTGACAATGGACACTTCAAGTAAGTAGGAAGTAGGTAATTTATTTGGCATGACCTAAGTCATTACACATACAACTAAAGATAAAATGATACTAAACAAAGCAGTACAATACCACCAAGAAAAAGACCAAACATTAAAATAAAGAAAACATTTGCAAACATAAGTCAATAAAACATACACAATAAAGCTCCCTCACTCACAAGTTGGGGGAAGCCACAACCCCCCAAACAATAAAACTTTGACATAAATAAAATTCAGTCCAATAATTAACAAAATACACAATTACTACCCACAGTTACTACTAAGAAAATAAAAATGTCACGATTCAGCACCCAAGGACAGTTTATACTTAAGAAATGCTTGACGAAGCTCCACAGCCAAAATCAAAAACTTGATTGTATTCAGTGTAACCTCTGCCACCTGATCAGACAACGTCAGTTGAAGCAAGAAGAGATTGGATCTGCCTGGATAATTTCCCAGGAAGGACCTAAGGAACTTTGCCCTAATGTCATCGTATAGGTGACATCTTAGCAGAACATGGTCTGTCGTTTCAACTTCCAAATAGTAGAGCGGGCACAACTGCTGATGGAAAGGGAGCCCATTATAGCGACCTTCCAAAAGCTTAGTGGGAAGGGCGTTAAGTCTTGTAGCCAAATAAAGGCTTTTCCCTCTTGGAGAGCAAGAAAGAATAAAATAATTTGCAATAGAGGTTCCCGTCGATATTAATGGCAAGAACCCACCCATATGAGGGGAAGCTCTTATTCTAGCAATTTTGTCCTGCAGCGTGATGTCCACGCATCTTTGATGAATTTCCACCCCTGCAGCTTTAACTTTTCCCAAGTAGATAGTCTTTAGGGAGACCTAGCTTATTCAAATGAACTTCTACTTTGCATTGCCAGTGACTCTTATATAAAGTCGGATTTCAAATGCACCAATAACCCCGCACTAGAAGGTCTGGAGATTTCGTTCCAAAACTTGGTCACACAGACTCCTTTGGGGCAAAGGAGCTGGTACCGTGTGGTACCAGCTCCTTTGCCCCAACTCCAGTCTTACAGCTGCACCTGGCGTACCTTTAGGAACCCGGACCAAAAGGTTCAAAAACTTAGATTGTATTGTATCCACATTAGCACAAAGTGGACACTTCAATGAAAGGTGGTGAGATCAGTCGGACAATCCTTGTTCCAAGGTGGAAGCTGCCTCATCGTACAGGACAGGGTGTTGCAACACATTTCTGGGGATTGTTTGCTGAGTCATCCGTGTCCAGGGTTCTTGGACATCAAACTTGCAAAGCTCTTCAGCAGAAATACGCAGTGAAAATGCCAGCTCTTTGAAGGTCCTTAAGGATGCCCTAGAGGGGGCACTAGGCATCCCATCCGTGGTATCTATGACATGGCAAGACGAGTGGTCAGTTATACAATCCATGCCGTCCTTGGTCCCATCCAGCAAAGGCAGCTCTTTTTCTTGCTGTATCTGGGTCAAAAGTTGCACTTTGGGGTTACTGGCTTCCATAGTAGTCAGCGCTGGAGCGCCTCCCAGTGCTGCTTGTGCAGCAGGGGTTTCAGGCGCTGGTTCCATTTTTTTATTCCCCATAGCAGCAGCAAGCCGAGTATTCCTTTTGGAAACTTCCATAACATCTTAATTGACCGGGAATAACTTTGAGGGAGTTGCGCCATTACCTAGGACAGGTGGTAACCCAGGCTCCTCCTCTTCGACAGGTAGCCCTCTCAGCACCAAAGCCCTTGAAATGGTTCCAGCTAGGAAAACCTGTCCTGGTGATAAGGAGTTCCCAGAAGAACTAGGCAGAGGGGAATCCTTTGAGATACAATTCCTCACAGAGCTGAAATTTATCTGGGAGGCATCTTGGACCTTCCAAAAAGGGAAGCTGAGGGACCTTAGATGCAGACGGTTGTCAGGGTCCACCTTCATTATCGGCCCCCAAACAGGCTGGTTAGCTGGAGGACTTAGTCTAGCTCCTTGGGGGCAAGGTATCCTCCACGCTGCTGCAACCCAATTTGGTTTGGAGGGTGGTATATTGCCACCCGCATGGTGGAAACTAAGGGGTGTGTGGATGTCCCTCTTGCTGTTGCTAGTCCTCCAAGATGGAGCAGCGGCGATGCAGAAGGGGACTGGATCCCCAGAACTGTGCTCTGCAGGGTAGTGCCTATAAACACTACTCGGGATGCAGACTGCTTCTCCTAGACAGAATTTGACAGTGTTCTCTGGGCTGTTGGGTAGTGAGGGTAGTGAGGGGGCTGTGATTGAGGGTTTCTGTACTTCTTCACTAGCTGTAGAAGCTAACATGGGGGCAGGGGCAGCCTTTGTGGTCCCTGTGATAAGTTGGTTGCAGAGGGACTGAAAGGAGGCAAGCAGGGCAGGATCAGGTGCCACACTCCCCAAACTTTCTTGGGCTCTCTTTGCTTCAATGAGGGAGTGTACCTGCTCCATAGCACTGAACAAGGTTTCCTTCTCAGGGGATAACCTACTGCGGCATGGGCCTGAGACAGTGGCTGCTATACCTGAACCTTCCATTTCCATCCCGTCCTCATCACAGCTGTTCCACTTCCTCCTCACTCAAATCCTCCCAATCCCCCTCAACTTCCGAGTCTGACTCCTTACACTTACTCAATCCCCCAAGGTCTAGCTGCTTGGGAGGCAAGGGGGTCGATCACAATAGCTGTGTTCCGAGCGGAAGGTTTAATGGAGGCAGCTAAGCTCGGAACTGGGGCGGTAACAGCCACCTGGGCTAAATACGCCTTCACTTGCCAGTGAGCATGCATCATCATTGGGGAAGGTTCAAGAATTCCTGTCCTGTGATTCAGAAATGTCTCCACCTGCTGATATGATGACCATTTCCACGAAGCACGTGCCTTCAGTCGATAGGGTTGGTCGGAGCTCATCCTAAGTGCCACGGACAGCCAAATACAAAGTTCACTGCCTGATAGCGACACTATTAATTCTAAGCACTGGGATTAATATGAGCACTAGAGCAGATACTAAGAAGGAAAATGTATCCACATTTAACTACATCGCTCTAAGTCAGAGTAAGGGAAGGGGAAACTAGGGAGTGATTAAAGGGGTGATGGGCGGGACATACTGTCAGGGGACATGGTGCAAGGAGGGCAATGGCTAGTAGGGGGTACTAGACAGCTAGCTCAGGTGCTACAGTGAGAGGGAATAGTGTGGTAAGAGAAACAAAGGAGAATTAGGACATAGACAGGGAAGTGCCTATGGCAGCCTGGCACTGAGTTAACAAAGCCCTCAGGATGTTATAACTGGCAAACACCCCTAGGGGACAGCCAATAGCTCCTCAGGCTCAGAATTATCAGGCACTGTCAGCCAGACACCAGAACAGACTAGAGAGGACCAGAAACAACTATGGACAAACTACAATGAAGGGGTTGAGAAAGAAAACAGTGGGAGCCAGGCTAGAGCTTGGAAGGAAGAGAACAAGGCACTGGAACAGTAACCAGAGCAGGGACCAGAGGAAGAGGATCAAGGAGGACAAGATAACCAAAGCTACCAGGAGGGGAAAAGGGGGAACAGAGCCAGAGGGAACTAGACAAGAAGGAGGTAAAAGAGCAGTTAGACCAAGTGACAAGATTGCTAGAAGACAGATAGTGTGCAGGCAGGATCACAGATGTCCCACAACTTGCAATTACTCCCATCATGCCTTTTATCCTACTGGGAGTCAATGAGGGATCCAGGAAGGAGGAGTCAAGCAAGGCAAGGCACCAGGCATAAAGAGGGAATGTGGTGCTGGGGAAGCTTCTCTGCCTGCCAAAGTTAGGTTCAAGCCTGGACCCTGACACACTGTTGGTTAACCTGTTCTGGATTTGGGGAAGAAGAGACTGTACATGTGAACTTATTTTATAAGTCAGCTGGCAGAAAGGGGGCATGGACACACAGAAGTCCTCTTCTTGAAGTTCCCCGTGTACGACAGGCGGCAACGTTTGAAAGGACGTTCTCGGTGGTGGCACCGTGGCTATGGAACTCCCTGCCTGTAGAGGTCTGCCCATCCCCGGATCTTCCCTCCTTCAGATGTCACTGTAAGACCTGGCTATTCCACCAGGCTTTTGACGGGGGAGATGGGTAGTGGGAAGAGGGATTGGGATGTTTTCTTTGGATTCTGTGACCTTTTAAATTTGACTTTTATATTGATATTTATGCTGGCTTTATGTTTTTATTGCTTTTATTGTAAGCTGCCCCGAGCTGCCAGAGGCAGGAAGGGGCAGGATAAAAATGTTTGTAATAAATAAAATATAAACAAATAAATAAAATAATAATAATAATAATAATAGAACCCAGAACCCTTAGCACAGTTGCCTCAAAGTGGAGCTAAGGAAAGATGGTGGCAGAGCCCTTTTAAGGGCTTTTCTGTGAGCAATATGCCAAACTTATCTCTGTGGCTGAATTATTAAGGGAAATGAGAAGGTCATAGATTAAAGACTGCTTTAGGTAAAGGAACGCTATGTAGATATTAGGAATGGGAATTTTGGTTTCAGTTAGACCTGAAAATTGTCGTTTTGATTTCTTTGCATTGAAATTTGTTTCCTTTTTTTTTTTATAAAAAAAAATTAAAAATGCAAAAAAAAGAAACCAAAAAGAGGACCGAAATTCTCAGATAACCGAAACTGAGATTGCTTCCTCAGTCCCGACCTTAGTAGACATCCAAGAACCTAGTAGAAATGACAGAAGCCCGTTATCATCGTTAGTGATGTTAGTGTTAAAGTTTTACAAAGAAAATGCGGTGTTGTAGATTCTGTGATGTCATCGTAGTGTTCCTTTACCTAAAGCAGCTTTTAGCCCATGACCTTCCCATTTCTTTTTCAAAGTTTTACCACCAGAACTACCTAAATAATCACTAGTCCTCCTTTCTAATTCAGTGATGGGACAACTTGGCATATTTAATTAATGTATTTATTTATTCAGTTAGTTAATATTTTATCGTTAGCCATTTTGACCATCACAATCCAAACACAAGTATAAAAAATAATAATATACATAAATTCATAATTCAACAGAGTCTAACTAGGCTAAGTATAAATGAAATAAAACCAAGTTTACTTAACAATATCATACAAGAAATACATCCACTAGAAATTATAATCATTCATATTTTAGGATATTGCCCCCATTTTTGCTTATAAAAAGCAACACATGCACCAAAAGCTGCCACTGCTCTCGAACATTGAGTATCATCTTTATCCAACAAAAACTGTAAATGAAAGTCGTCAGAGAACCCTCCAGGGAAACTATTAATAAAACTCTGAATATATTTTCTCCTCAACTGACTGTGGGCTGGACACTTCAAAATAATGTGCTTCACAGTCTCAGGGACCTCTAGTTCACAAAATAAACACAGCCTGTTCTCTTCTGGAATATTATGATATCTGCCCTCCAACACTGCAGAAGGAAACATGTTCAGACGCAACAAAGTGAAGGCCCTTCTTTGGGGCCAGGGTGCCCAGTTAATTAAGTATTGTGCAGGAGTGTTTTGTAAACCACTACAGATGTACCTTGGAACTACCTTCTGAGCAGCCAGTGCATTACTTTCTGTCTGAGTTTCCTGGTCCAAGATCCTCTGCTTTATTAATTGCATCGCCCCTTTAAGGCCCAAAGATGACAATTGGGCTCTCGGTAGGCCTAATTTAAGCAACTCCAGTCCCACGGAGCGGCACCATGGATCTTCCTTAGCGATACTATGTGCGTATGTCATAAGGGAATTCGCAACAGGGGGGAAAATTTCCACCTTCAACCATAGTTTAAAAATCGCAACTAAGGCTTGTGACCTTATTGGTCTCAGTGCTGCTTCCGCTCTAAGAGCTGCTTGATGTACACATTTGGGAACCCCCAGAATTGAACGAAGAAAGGAATTCTGGGTTCCTTCAAGGCTTTCCAGGGCGGACAAACCCCAAATTGCAACTGCATATAAGAGTTGCAAAATTACCTTTGCCCTGAATAGTTGAAGGGCTGGACCCACCAGTCTCCCACCCTGAGTATGAAAAAAACTAATAATTGCACTAGATGTCTTTTGTGCCTGGGAGTATTTATTTATTCAAATGTATATGCTGCCCTTCCCACAGAGAAGGGGAAAGAGCTGTCAGAGCCTTAAATGGGTGCTGCCAGCGTGCCTCTGTACTCGTAGCTTTACTTTGGGATAGCTAGGCTATTAGTCCTGGGCTCTGTTTCTCACGCTGTGTGCCCATGCCATCTTTCTGACAACTGACAGGGCATTTACACACACCATGCTCATGTACTCTGTTTCCCCCTTTCAAAGCCAGAATGGATATGCGGCCGCCCATTTGTGGCCATGGATATCATTTGGGCACCTGAAAATGCATATGATACTCATGAATAATAAACCCACTACCCATTTCATGTCTAGTTCTTAACAGCCAGCTGCTGAAGTTATGTTATTAGCTTTGGACCCATTTTCACATAAAAGAAAGATTTATAGCCCTTGAAGGTAAAGGAAGCCAAAATGTATTCCTTATGTTTAAGCCTCACCACCCCCCACCCCAAACTCTTGATTTTGCATGTAACCTCAGGATTTTAGAAGCATCCAACGTGTATTTCTTCAATGGTTGGCGATGGAAGTACATACCTTAAATGTGGCCCTGTCATCACTGACTAAAAGCAATGATCCCCTGATGGCTGTATGGTGGCAGCCTGGGAAATGAGTTGATGGTATCGGATAGTTTATTCTACCCCTGTGAGAGCTGAACTCAATTCTTTTCTCCAGAGGCTGTTTTTTCAAGACAGAAAGAGTTTAATCTTTTCTGTGTGAACCACTGAACCTAGTCCTTCTCCTCTTTGTAGCCTTGTTTACAGAGATGCTTGAGCAATCCACGGCTTGGGAGGCTGTATAGCAGGAGGATCCCACCCTCACTGGAGTGGAGGTCCAGGGACTGAGACCAGGTCCAGGGTGAGAGTCGAGGTCTAGTTGACTGATTTGGTCAGAAGCTGGAGATTCTGAGGGCTGATCGTCAGACTCTGATTCACAGGAAAGGAATTAAGATCTAAAATAGGATCCTAGTTGAAAACCAGGGAGTCAGACTGGTTAGGACAGGTGGATTAAGGCATGCTGGAGCCAACAGGGTGGGAGTCAGACCTGGATGCCAGAGGTTTCTTCTGACAGGTCAGGAAATGCTTATGTTGATGAGTCACTTACTCTTTCCTGTGGTGGCTTTATATGGACTAGATCAGGCAGCTAGACTAGAGACAAGTACTAAAACAAATGGTAGGTTCTGAATTCTCAAAAATTATTTGCACTTTTGGATAGCATTCTGAATATCCCAACAGATATTCTCCCTATTCTCTCCCACCAGGACTGAATCATGGTGGGAGGAGTGGGATTAGCCTCTTCCCGGGGGAACCAGACCATCCCCTTCTTCTAAGACTTGTAGCACAGAGGTTCACACATAACATTGGCTACCTGTGGGCCCAAACCTGGGTCTGCTGGAGCAGCAGCTCTGGGTTTGTTTGGTAGCTATTCCTATGTTTGTGTGTATAACCCATGCACAAAAGCCTAGGTATTCCAGTGGCTACTGCAAGATGTAGAAACATCCGGTGTGTTAAGAAATTACTAGGGGTGTGCACCAGGGCCCCATGTCATTTTTCATTATCGTTTTCATTAAAATGTGTTATCGTTATTAACGAGATGCCATTTTCATTATCGTTGTTATCGATATTGGTACCAATTTCAAATGAAGATTTCGTTTTGTGGTATCATTATTGGTATCAATATCTATTTTGTGCACCAACGAAGATTTTATTTTTGGTATCGTGATCGCTTGAGACCAGGAACGATACCAAAACTGGAAACGGTAGTTCAATCGGCTGTGCGGTGGCGTGGTGTGTGGCTGCCTGGTTGTGTGTGTCTGTTGTGGCTAATTAGTTGTGTGCGGGTGTGTGTCCGTGTGAGGATGGAAGGAAGCAGGAAGAACCTGAGGAGGAAGGTCGAGGTGGAGGAACAAATCATGGAGGCCCAGACTGGACCATCTCATGAAGTGGTGGAGGTGGGATCCTCACCAGCGGCGGAGGAGGAGGGCAGAGGAGGAGACACTGCCAGGTTTGTAAAATTTGTTTTTATTTATTTATT
Source organism: Sphenodon punctatus (assembly GCA_003113815.1). Lineage (NCBI taxonomy): Eukaryota > Metazoa > Chordata > Lepidosauria > Sphenodontia > Sphenodontidae > Sphenodon > Sphenodon punctatus. The sequence continues at coordinate 4,243,583 of QEPC01003117.1, forward strand.
TAGTGTTCCATTGAACTTTGAGGAGGGGGCGGGGACAAGAAGAATACTATCCTTTAGAGTGAGCTTGCAGGCGTGTGGGCTAGCAGGAGGGCAGTCAGGCATGAGCAGCAGCACCCCAAGACATGCCAGGGTCTCAACTTGCAGACAGCGCCCCAGGTGGTTATATTGTAGGTGGGAGAAAGGGAAAGAGGCAAGGAGGCAGAAGCAACATCCATCCACGTGGTGTGGGAGAATGGATAGGGGGCTGAGAGGGACTGGAGGCATCACCATGATTGTATAATATTATGTACGTGCTATCTGTTCTTGTTTCAGAGAGGATGATGATGATGATGATGATGATGATGATGATGATGATGCTGGTGGCAAAAGTCCCAAATCAAGGCCGACGTCCCAGAGACAAAGCAGGCCAACAAGGTCTGCGGTATGGAAACATTACCATACCCCAAAAGGCGGCTTTGCACAATGCAAGGTAAAGCAGGGGGCTGGAACAACAGGGAATTGATTGCCCTATGACCTATTAGGAAGTCCCCCACAGAGACAGAGATTGGCCAGTCACTTGTGGAGACAGAATGCAGGCAGGACTTGATAGACCATTGGTCTGACCCATTTTGGCACTTACGTTCCTAGCTTTTTATGTTCTTTAGATCTACGACAAAAACATAAAGAGGGAACCGCAGGGGACTACATCAGGACTCATCATCCACATCGAGACTGTCCACCTCATCAAGGTGAAGAGGAGTGCATCTGGTGGCACTGATAGCACTCGGAGGGAGGAACATGAAGTGGAGGGGAGAAGGAAATTGTGCCAGAAGAGGCACTATTCCTGTCCTTCCCCCTCCAGCTCCTCTGATGATTCCCCAGCCCCATGTGATGAGGACACCCTCCAAAGTGATGGCATTTTGGGGGTCGCTGAGGAAAATGGTGACAAAGTATGTCGAGGGTTTCCAGGCCACCACAAGGGTTGTGCAGGAAAGGCTAGTGGAGCAGTTCTGGACTCTCCAGATAAGGGAGCGGCAGGTACAGGCTTACGTGATGTACGTAAGCACCGAAAAGGACGCAGTCAAGGCATTCCGCCAGTCCCTCGTGCACTGGAAGGAAACAACGTTGGGGACCCTTGATGCGAGGCGGCATGGGGCAGAGGTCCCTACACCTCTGTCCCATGGACCATTGTCCTCTTTCCCACATGTTCCAGGGGACAGGCCCGAATAATCTTAGGGTTTTTTTCTTTCCCTTTTTGAACAGAATTCAAATGTTTATTTTCTTCGCAGTTTAAAAATGTGTTTTGAATTTTTTTTGTAAAAGTTATATTTGTCACCAGCTGATTTTGACCTGTCCAATTTGTTATCCCTCTATGTTTCTTCTGGCAGGCAGCAGAATCTCATTATGTATACAGCTTGTCATAGCCCTAGCTGACAGCAGCAGGACTGGTAGCGTATTAGTCCCAAAATGTGCTGGGGTCTCAGCTTGCAGACAGCCCCCCAGAGGGGCAGGGCTTGTGTCTGTGTGGGTGTGCCAGAGAGAGAGAGAGAATCTGGCAGAGGCATCAGCGGGCATAGACAGGTGCACTGCCTGCTCTCACAGAGAAATTGCACCACGGGGGGTAGTCTCAGGAAGCTGCCAAGTGGCAGGACGTCTTCAGCTCGCAGAGAGATCGCCCCCACATGGTGGGTCATCTTCAGCTCGCAGAGAGATTGCCCCATGGGAGGAAGCCTTGGGAAGCCGAGGTGTGATATATAATACTTGGATACATTTCTCGGTTGGTCATTGGAGCCCTCGAGTGGTGAGGTACGTTCAGCTTGCAGAGAGACTTGGGAAGCCCCCAAATGATTGCCCCATGGGTAGCAGGGCATAGGAGAAAGAGAGCGAGAGAGAGAATTAGTGAGTGATTGGGCTCACTTAATTCAATCATTGCAATAGGTGGTAGCAGGTACAGGCACGCAGGCACATACATTGTGTGTTTCTGTCTTGTTCCAGTGAGTTTGCTGCTGGATGTGGGCTCTCAGTCCCACCACCACCGGGAGCTGGACCCCACTCCATCGTTGGGGGCTGGAAGCCAGGTAGGCTCGCCCCAATAGGGAAGGGAGTTGAGCCCCCCCCAGGACAGCTGGTGTCCCCCTTCCCCTCCATTACAGGACGGATGGAGTCGGGGGCTCCTCCCTCCCCCCAGGAGACTTCCGGCGGGAGGGGGGTAAAGGACAGAGTGGCTCGGTGTTGCCGCAAGCGCACGCCGCAGACCGCACACCTAAGGGCCAGCTAAAGGGCCCTAGGGTATATGTGAATGGGGAGGATTGAGGGGAACTCGACTCCTTCCCTGAATATGTATGGATGTAGGGGAGGGGGGGACTGGGTTGGGTATGTCCCCCTGGTGTGAGGGGTTAGGGGAGAAAGGGTTTTTTTCCAGGGGTCCAGAAGGACAACCATGGGAGGGGGTGTCCACAGCTGTTGGGGTCGTGATGAGCTGGGGTAATTATGGTCCTTCTGGGAGGCAGAGAACGAACAACTATGAGAAGGGACAGGCTCCCTTAGACAGGTGACTTTGAGTCTGTAAGATAAATTTGGGAAGAGATTCCCTGAGGCAAGTGAGCACCACGGGGTGTATGGTTGTTGTTATATGGTATTTATAGTGAAGGGGAAATGGTACCCGGGTTTTTAGCCAAATTGGGTCCCAAGTAGCTTCACTTTGTGCCTTTATTGATTGGTTTTGTTGCAGCTGCCTTTGTATGGAAATGTAAATACCTAACTGTTGGGAGGGGCCGGTTACACCCATATGGGCACTGAAATGCTCTTAGGGATTTCAACTACCACCTTTTAGTTATCCTATCTCATGGATATTTTCAATTTATGTGTTGTTGTTTAAGTTGTGAGTAGGTTATGAGAAATGTAATAGATGTTGTTTGGTTTGTTCATACTTTTTTTAGTATTATGGGATGTTTATTGTGTTATGATCAGCTTCTCATGTTTTGAATTTGGTTATGATATTTTAAAAATATTGTTATTATTATTGTGTTATAGTATTTTGTTACGGCCTACGGCCAACAATAAACAATATTCATTCATTCAGAAGGGACAGGCACTTAATTCCTGTCCCTTGTATACGCCCCCAGGCAGGTGATGCAGGGATCAAGATTGGAGGAGCCCCTGATCTGGGTCTGTTGCTATTAAATGCAAGGTCGGTCGGTAATAAATCAATGTCAATCCGAGAGCTGATCTTAGATCAATTGGCCGACCTCGTGTGTATTACAAAGACCTGGTTGGACAATGAGTCAGAGCCGATACTGGCTGACCTTATTCCAGCCGGGTACTCTGTACAGCACCAGCCCAGATCAGAGGGGCAGGGATGAGGTGTAGCTGTTGTTTTTAAGGACACTTGGTCTGTGAGGCAGTATCCTGTGCAGACTATCTTGGGCATGGAGGAGGTCCACCTTGTGATTGATTTGGCCGGAGACAGCTTAAGGCTGCTGCTGGTATACCATGCACCTACCTGTACGGCAGCATCCCTACACACTCTAGTGGAATTGGTATCGGAGGTGGTCTTGTGGTCCCCGAGGACCTTGGTCCTGGGGAACTTCAACATCCACACCGATGCCAATCTTGGGGGAGCAGAGCGTGAGTTCATGGACACCATGACAACCATGGGACTGTCTTGAAGGGTTAGGGGCCCGACACATGAGGGGGGACATACCCTTGACCTGTGTTATAGTATTTTGGGGCGGGAGATCCCGTGGTGGGGAATCTAGTACTTTTACCCTTGTCATGAATGGATGATTACCTCCTCCGGACCAGTATCCTGGCACATGTCTTCCCCCAGAAAGGTGTAGGACCAGTTTGTTGGGTCCGCCCCCAGAGACTTACGGAACCAGAAAGGTTCCAGAATGCTCTAAGAGAAATGCCTCCCAATCTTGATGATTGTTCCTTCAATGACCTCATTGCCGTCTGGAACAGCTTGTTGACGGAGGCCATTGACCAAATGGCTCCCAGGCGTCTGCTCCCGGAATACTGATGGCGGGGGTCGTCATGGTTCACAAAGGACCTGATGAAGCAGGATGGGCGGGTTGGAGCGACGGTGGTGCCAAACTCATGATGAAGCTGACCAATTGCAGAATAAAGCTAGTTTAAGAACTTATGCTGTTGCAGTGTGGGAAGCAAAGAAAGAGTTCTTTGCTGCCCTCACTGCATCTGCAAAGTCACATCCAGCTGAGCTTTTCCGGGTGGTGCAGAGGCTGGTCAGTCCGGCCTCTCTCCATCTCTTACTGGAATTTTCCAGTGCCCGCTGTGACATGTTTCCTGACTTTTTGCAGATAAAATCGCTCAGATTTATCACGACCTCAATGCTGCACTTGTGACAGTGGGTGGTGGTGAATCAGAGGTAAGGGAAGCCCCACCATGTCTGTGGTTGTGGGATCAGTTTCAGTGGGTATCACCTGCTGACACAGCAGAGTTCCTTGGGACAGTTTGGGCCACCTGTTGTGAATTAGATCCCTGCCCATTCTGGCTGGTGAAGGCCAGCCAGGAGACGTTAGGGCCGTTGCTGGAGGGGGTGGTCAATGCCTCCCTTAGGGAGGGCAGAGTACCAAGCTGTCTCAGAGGCGGTGGTGTGGCCTCTGTTCAAGAAGCCATCTTTGGATGTTGACTCCCTGGCCAGCTATCAGCCAATCTCTAACCTTCCCTTTTTAGGGAAGGTTATTAAATGACTGGTGGCCCAGCAGTTACAGGGGCATCTGGACTGGGTCAGTTTTCTTGATCCATCGCAGTCTGGTTTTCGCCCTGGGTTTGGCACAGAGACTGAACTTGTGGCCTTGGTTGATGACCTACACTGTGAATTGGACATGGGCAGATCATAGATTTTGATCTGATTGGATATGTCGGAGGCGTTTCATACTGTTGACCACAAGATGTTAGTGACAAGGCTGTGGGACTGGACTGGGGTGAGTGGGATTGTTCTTGAATAGTTCTGCTCATTCCTGGCAGGGAGAACTCAGCAGGTGGTTCTTGGGGAATGTACGTCATCTCCCTGGAACCTCACGTGTGAAGTCCTTCAGGGTTCTATTCTGTTCCCTCTCCTGTTCAACATATATATGCAACTTTTGGGGGAGGTCATGAGAGGGTTTGGCATGTGATGTCATCAGTACGCCGATGATATGCAACTTTACCTCTCGTTTTCTGGAGACCCAGGCCCAACAGTCTCGGTACTTACCCGGTGCTTGGCAGCTGTGGGGGACTGGATGAGGGCGAGCCATCTGAGGCTGAATCCCGACAAGACAGAGATGATGTTGGTGGGTAGGGTGGTGGCTCCCATCATTGGTGGGGTCTGCCCCCCTTTGGCCACTCAGGTTCATAGTCTGGGGGTGCTCCTTGACCTGCAGCTCTGCCTGGATTGTCAGGTGGAAGCTGTGGTGAGGGGAGCATTTCGCCAATTGCATCTGTTGCGATGGCTGCGGCTGTATGTCTCAGACTCGGATTTTCCATGCTTTCATTACCTCTCAACTGGACTACTGTAACGTGCTCTACGTGGGGCTACCCTTGAGGATGGTCTGGAGGTTGCAGCTGGTGCAGAACGTGGTGGCCCATTTCCTAATGGGGATGGGCCGCCGCAAGCACATTACACCTGTGCTCCGTACTCTGCACTGGCTGCCTATTGCCTTCTGGGCCCAATTCAAGATGTTGGTGATGACCTATAAAGCCCTAAACAGCTTGGGTCCTGCTTATATGTGAGACCACCTCAGACCCTGGGTCATTTTTCAGCCCTTGCAGTCGACCGGGGGACACCTGGCTCAAAGTCCCCTGGGTATTCCGGGTGGTGATGGCGGAGAGGGCATTATTGGGTGGCCTCACCTCAGCTGTGAAACTCCCTCCCGATGGAGGCCTGTCTGTCCCCAGACCTCCCCTCTTTCCAAAGATATTGTAAGACCTGGTTGTTCCTCCAGGCCTTCAGGGAGGGGGTGGGGAGAGGGTTGTTCTGTCTTTAGCTTAAAATTGAGCATGAGCACATGCCACAGATGAGCTCTCTCTCTGACTCTGGCAGGTGGCAGTTTGGTCAGGAAGCACCTCTCCCCCCCCTCATTCTAGCAGTGGGGAGCCCCTCCCCCCTCTCTCTCTAGTTGAGTATGGAGGGTGGTGGCATGGCCAGCAGCATGTCTCCTCCCCCCGCCCACCCCTCTCTAGCAGCATCTCTCTCTCTCTCTGTATAGGGGATAGCATTGGTCAGCACAGTGCAGCCACTGCCTGTGTGTGTAAATCTCAGCTGTCAGATCCCTACCCGACACAAAGTCAAGGCTTCAACTTGCAGAGTGTGCCCCAGAGTGGCCTAATGGCACCATGTGAGGCACTGGTTGTTGGAACTACCCTATGTTACAGGATGTCAACTTGCAGAGACTGTTCTGGGGGAAGGTGGAATAATAAAGAGAGAGGGAGAGATTGCCCAGGGGGGGGGGGGGAAATAAGAGAAAGAGAGATTGCCCTGGGGTGAGATTGCCTTGGGGTGTGTGTGTTAATAATAAAGAGAGGGAGGGGGCACAGTAACCGCATCCAGCGTTTGGGCAAGAGGGGTGGGCGCAGGAGGCATCAAGAGAGAGACCTGGGGGAAGTCTCAAGTGTGCCACTGCTCCCTCACTCAAGTCCACCGCCAGCTCAGGGAAACCCAGCAGCGTCAGGTTGACCTTCAGGAACAGCAACTGCTCCACCAACCCAACATCCAGCCTCGTTACGGGGACTAATGATATCACCCACCTGAGAGAAGACCCATTCTCTGGGCACACTGGTTAGTGGGCAGGACACCAGTTCCTGTGCCACCCTGGTCAGGACCTGCCATACATTCTCCTTCTCTGCCTAGTACTTCAGGGAATCGCTGCTGTGGTCTAACACTGGCTCCTCCAAATACTTCTCCACTGCCATCTCCACACTGTCAGGCTCCTTCTGCCTCTGCGAACCTCCTCCACAATCGCCTTTGCCCACACTGCCTGCCCTGCCATGGTCCAGTGGGTGATGGGCATGGCCACCGAGGAGCTTCTGCTGCTGGCCCTGCTATCAGAGCTGCTGCTGGGGGTGCTATGCATGTCCTCCCTTCTGCTGCTGTATAACCCTCTCTACTGCCTGCACCCTCTCCACTAGAGAATGCTTCCTCAGAGTGAAGTCTGCTGTGTGAGATGCCACACTTGCCTTCACCCTGGAGTCCAGCATGATGGAGAGAATATAGACCTCTTTCCCAATCAGGAGGTCGAGGTTTCCCAGGAGGTTTCCCCGGAAGGTCTAGTAAAGCGCTGAAGCCAGCCAGCACTGAAGCCTCTGGACCGCTGTGCAGCCGCTGCCCGGAGCGCAAAAGGTAGGCAATCTCTGGGTGGGGGGGGTAGAGTGACCCCTGGGATGGGGGGGTGTAGCAGAGCAGCTACAATGACACAGAGAGCCATCCCAACAAAGGGGAAGAATTTGTCCTTGGCACCCTAACACACAAGAGAATTCACAGAAGAGCAGGGACTCCCCCCTCCCCCCCCTTCCCTGGATCAGCATCAGGAGCCAGGCGCTGCACTCAAAGAGGGACAAAGGAGGGACAACAAACAGGGCAACACCCAGAGTTGAGCTTTGAGGGAGGGATCTTTGTTATCTCTCCTTGCACACTAGTCACTGTCTCTGTCCCACTTAGAGTGCAGGGATTCCCCAGCAACAGTGAGCGAGCACCTGGCTCCTGATGCTGATCCAGGGGATGGAGGGGGGGGGGGGGAAGAGTCCCTGCTTTTCTGTGAATTCTCTTGTGCGCTAGGGTGCCAAGGACAAATTCTTCCCCTTTGCTGGGATGGCTCTCTGCCTCATTGTAGCTGCTCTGTACCCCCAGTTCTCTCTATGGGGTGATCACAAAGGGAAGAGGGAGGATCTGTCCATCCTTCTAACAGAGACAGCACTGAACAACCAACCCTCCCCCAGCTGAATGGACCCCCCCCCCCAGAGAAGGCTGCCCCCTGCCTGCTACCCTCCTCCCAGGCTGTAGATCCAACCTGCATGGAGTGTCATTTTGTTAGAAAACCACCTCTTTCTAGACTTGGTATGCTCCCATTTGTAAGAATGGGAGGAGCCACTCGAAGGAGAACAGAAGGTTGCTGCCTTGTAAACAAGGTTTCTCGAGATGGCTCAAAACATTCTCACAAGCACCCACCCTTTCGATGCCACATGGAATTTTTTTCATAATTGCTTAGGGTTGGAAGGAACTGTGTTGGGTTTAGGTACTTTATATAGGGTGGGGGCATGTAATCATCACGTGTTTTTTTATAAGCTAGTGAGCTTGGTATATGCCAGTAAGAGAAGAGCGCGCAACTTCCCCTGCACCACGGTGGCTACGTCCCTGGCTGCAATGCTGCAAGAATCACAAAGCTGCTGTGCTTAAGGGAAAGGGGAAACTGTGGCAAACCTGCCGCTTCCACGTGAAATCTACAGTGGCAAAAACACTGCAGCAGCAACCACGGAAATCTGCAAGTGCAAGGCGTGAAAATCGCTCCCTTCCTAACCGTGCTGCTTGGTGTGGAAGAGCACTTTCCGCTGGTAAATGCTGCCACAGTGGTACGACATTTCAGCCCTACCTGGTACAGGGAGGGCACCAGCTGCCTGCTGAAGGTGGTGCATGAGGGCATCTGGTACTTGGTCACAAGTAGTGCCACCAGCTGGTGGAATCCCTGGTTCTCCACCATGCTGAAGGGCTGGTCATCCAGTGCAATCATCTCATCCACACACCTGGTGATTTTGATTACCGCTGGAGGTAGGGATGTGCAAACAGACCAGAGTTTGGATGTTCAGACTAAAAACTTAGTTCAGGTTCATGGGTTCGATCCTGCGGAGTTCGGACCCCCCCTCCAGACGTTCAGAAAGTTTAACTGCAGCAGAGGCTTGGAGCACTCCAGGGGGGCCCGTGGGGGCATGGCAGGCCATTGGAGACACAGCAGCAGCAGACAGGGAAGGCTTGGGGCTCGGCACCCCAGGTTGCCCAGGCAGGCAGGCTTGGTGCTTGGCCCCCGTGAGTGCCAGTGAGGGTATCGCTGGCCATCTGAGACCCAGCGGCAGCAGCAGCAGAGGCCTGGCATTGCAGGCTTCCAGGCATCAGTGGAGCAGCAGCAGAGGCCCAGCCAGGGCTTGGTGGCTGGCACCCCTACTTGGCCAGGCGTTGCAGGCTGGCATCATAGTCGACCGATCTCAAGAAGCTCTACTGCAAATTGGTCAAGCCTTGCCCAGTGGTGAATCTCATCGACACCCAGCCCCCGCCCATGGGTGCACTCATCTGAGCTATGCCCATATACAAGAGGGAGGAGCAAATGGCTGACGTGCAGTACCAGCAGCAGCAGACATTGGATTGCCAGGGCACAGTAACTGCGGCTGGCACCCCTACTTGACCGGGCATTGCAGGCTGGCTGGCATCAGTGGAGCAGTGGCAGAGGCCTGGCCAGGGCTCGGTGGCTGGCATCCCTACTTGGCCAGGCATTGCAGGCTGGCTGGCATCAGTGGAACATTGGCAGACAGTGAAGTGGAACAACAGCCCTCCCTGCCTGGAATGTAGGCCCCAGAACCCTGAGGGTGGGTCCTGGGGCTGGAGTGGTTGACTGTTTCCATCCTGATGCGGTGGAATGACAGCTCTCTGTGAGTGGAATGACGGCCCCAGAACCCTGATGGTGGGTCCTGGGACTAGAGTGGCAGCTTCTGGATGAAGTGGAATGACAGCCCTCCCTGCCTGTAATGTAGGCCCCACAACCCTGAGGGTGGGTCCTGGGGATGGAGTGACTGCCTGTTTCTTGATGCTGTGGAATGATGGCTCCCCATGAGCAGAATGACGGCCCCAGAACCCTGATGGTGGGTCCTGGGGCTTGAGTGGCAGCTTCTGGGTAGCGTGAATGGACAGCCCTCCCTGCCTGGAATGTAGGCCCCAGAACCCTGAGAATGGGTCCTGGGGCTGGAGTGGCTGCTTCTTAATGTCGGGTATAACACCTAAATCTATCTAATCTAATCTAAATAAATGAAACTATGGAGGTAAGTGTGTGGAAATGGGTGAAATAGGAGGAGGATGGCAATGGATTGGAAGGAACACAAACTGCTGGGAGAGGGAGAGTTCTGAAAATGCCTGCTGACAGGATCAGTGGCTAGCTCAGAATGATATGGAAGGGGGGGGGGAGGGCAATGACTTTTGTTACTTGCTGCACCCACCTTACCCCAAGTCCCATTGGCTCTGTCCAGCCTAGCCCATGGCCAATCGCAGACTGTCAAGCCAGTGGTCTGAGGAAAAAAGGGATGGTTATTGGACAGGCTGACTGCTAGTCCAAGCCTCTCCACCCCTCCTCAGATGTCCCTCCACCCCTCTCTCGGCCTGCCAGCCAGATTTTTCCACACCCGAACCCATCCGAACATGGCCAAACTCTTCAGGGGTTTTGGCGTTCGGTTAAGCTATCCAGTTTGGGCATCTAAACTGACTGAGTTTGGGCCAAACCCTGAACACCCAAACCGCGTTCGCACATCCCTAGCTGGAGGACTCCCTCCATGTCGGAACTGCCCAAACCCCAATTCCTCCATAGTGCCCTGATGCTGCTGCTCTGCCTCATTCCCCTTGCCATGAGCAGAGGAGGAGGGTGTGTTCACTGCAGCAGGGATTGGGAATCCACTCCTTTCCGCAGTGCCTAACTTCCCTTCCAGTTCCAGCATCTTTGCCCGATGCATACTTCTCAGGTGGGAGAACATCCCGGAGTTAACGAGGTTTCCCCTTTTATTCCCATGCTTCACCACCTTCCCGCAGTGAATGCAGGCCACCTCGCTGGTGTCACCTGCCCTCAGTGACCTGAAGTGGTCCCACACAGGCCTCTTGGGGTGCCCTGCTTTCTTTGTGCCACTGCTGCTGGGTGACACTGCCTCTGTCCCTGGCGGGGCCACAGGAGGATCATCACGAGCAGGAGTCTCCTCCGCCTCCTCCTCACGCCCATCATTGCCCAGCTCCATGACACCTGTGATCAAGCTGCTGCTGCTGCTACCACATCGCAGCATGAAAGAGGATGCCCTGCTGCTAGGCACAGAAACACTGGGGGAGAATGAGAATAATGGGCTGCTCACGTTGCTGCCGAGGGCTGGGATGTCCTTAAGTAAGTCCTTTCCCAAATCATGGAGGGTGGTGCCAGAGGGGGAAGCCTGCCCAACAGAGGTAGGTGCCCCAGCATCACTCATAGCGACAGCACCCACAGCGACAGCACCATAATTCCTCCCTGCATCAGCTGCTCCCGGTGCAATATCATTGCTGCCAGTGCCAGCTGCTGCTGCTTCAGGAGGAGTGCACTGCTGCACCCCACCTTTGCTCCCTCCTCCAGTGCCAGTGCTAGTGGAAGGCTGGGACGCCCTACCTTCCACAGATGCCTTTTCTCCAATAATCTCTGCTGCCTCTTCCCCTGATAAGACCTGCAGCTTGGGGGTGAAACATGCTGGTCTCAATTTTGGGTGGTGGGCTGCCACCAGTGGCAGAAGTGTCAGCACTGGGAGACCAGCCAACTCACCCAAACGCGCCACGGCCACGCCCTCTACCAGGGCCACCTGCCTCAGACTTGTCAGCAGTTGAACTCGTTCCCCTTCTCTTTGTGATACAGAAAGAACTGCACACAATAATATATACTGTACACTAGGGATGGGACACTGGGAAGAATCCTGGATACCGGATTTATCGGTACTGGATCTCCCCGGTATCAGATTTACTGGTATTTAACATTGGGTGGTTTACCGGTTTTTTTGAAGTCAATGGCCACAATGTAAAAAAAAGGGTAAAGCAGGCAATGTTAAAAAACCAGTATGCCGATACTAGTGATTATTGGATTAATCCGATACACCCGATAATTGGGTGCATCGGATTTATCCGATACTGATATTCCCACCCCTACTGTACACAATACGTAATATCTAATCTATATATACACAACTAATATCTATAATTATCTATATAATATGTGAACTGGGGGAGACAGATAGGGGAAGGGAAAAGGAACATTCAGAGGTATATATCTACTATCTCTAATCTATCTATCTAAACTATACTACCTATCTCTCTCTCTAAATACGTGTACCTACAGGGGGAAACAGACAGGGGAAGGAAAAAGGTAAAATGTAAGGGTAAGTAATAAGGATTGGGTGGTAGGGAAGGGATATATATTTTATAATGCAAGCACCAGCTTCTGCTAACGCACCCTAACAAAGCAAGAGAGCTAAACAGAAGCACTGAAGCAGCCCTGCCCTGCCCAATATAAAGGGTTGCAGTGCCCTCCCCCAGAGCCCTCCGGATTGGTTTTGGGAAGCAGAGGCATTGAGAAATCACAGGGTACCATTCAGCTGCTGGAACCTGCTTGTGCTGCTCATTGGACAGAGATACATCCATCAGATCATTCCCCTCCCCTCAACACTGTTTCTGGCTCTGAGATGTCTACTCCCTCCTCCCTCTCAAAAAAACACAAAAAAACAACTCCAGGCAATAATGAAGTGAATAACAAAGTTTGCTATGGTTATTGGTTTCATTATTATTTTTTGTTGATTTCGTTATTGCAACAACAATAATGAAAACAACAATTTTCATTTTCATTATCGATATAATGAAAATGACATGCACACCCATAGAAATCACCCTGGCATTAAAATGTTCCAAAGCTGCTAGTGTAGTTCAGCCACATGATTTAGATGTATCTCAGACAGTTCCAAACCCATAGTGTTCTCTCTCTCTTAAATATCACAGATTCTTCATTCTTAGGGGTGAGACCAGAATCATTTAAGGTGAGCTGTTCTGCACGCTCACCCCCAGGGTCTCATAGAAGAAGGGCCAGAAGGGGTCAGACCAATGGTCCATCTAATGCAGCACCCCATTTCCTACAATGGTCATCTGGTTGCTTCAGAAAAGGGCACAACAGGTCATAATGGAGTGATCCATTCCTCACTGCTCACTCCTAGCCACCAACAGTCTGTGGTCTCATCCCCTGACCAACTTGACTAAAAGCCATTCATGGATTTATCCTCTTAAGAATTTATCCTGTCCTCCCTAAACCCAGACAGGGAGTTGGGTGAGGTGCACTCCTTTCTCCCGATTCTCCCAGCCCACTTTCTGGCTCTGTCAGGCTCCGCTGAGGGGGTAGCAGTAAAGTGAGGGGAGGAACCCAAGCCACAGGCCCCTTTACTCTTGGCCCCTTCCCTCGCTCCCTGTGGTCTGCCCCTTCCCACTTTGCTAGTGCTGCCGCTCACTCGGCTGCTCCCTCCTTCCCTCTGCCAGCCGCTGCCTTGTGCTTGGCTAGGAAATTCCCACTGGGACCAAGGCAGCACAGGACATGGACCTGCTCTCCCTGGCTCCACACTTGCTCAGGTTTGAAATTCACTACAAGACCTCCTTTGGGCAACCTGACATCCAAGCACAAGCATTTTTGTAGGGAGAAAAATGAGAATGCATTGTGCTGTCCCAGGTGTCTACAGAAGACTATTGAAGAACCCCAGTACAAAGTGACCTGATTGTTTACATTGTCCTTTGGTGTTCTGGAGTTTAACAACTGACAGTGAAGCTAGCACAGCACTAGCCAGCACTCCCCTCCTTCCATTTCCTTATGATTTGTCATGAAAGAAAGGAGGAGCAAGAATGGGAGTATGGTTTATTATTAGTCCTTCTTTATATATTAGATGGATTCAATATTGAACTTAGGTGGGCTCCTTAAAATGTGCTTAGTTTCGTTTCAAAATGTCCTTTTAGTTTGTGCCTCAATTTATGCAAATGCCTGAACATTTGTGTAAACATGCCATCTACTTTTCTTGCCTCTCCCCAGGGATCTTGGATGACAATAGCTGAGACTTCCAAAGAGGGTGTCAAATGTGGTGACAGTTTTGTGATGCGGGTACCTGTCCCATAGACTCAGACCATCTGTTTTGTTTTCCTCTGTACAAAGAGCAAAATATGTAGCATTCTGCCTTGTAGTTCAGATATAGGAAAATAACAAAGGAGACACAGCACTCAAATCCCAGATGATCTGCATTTTGTGTAGTCATGTATAGTCAAGTCAAAATTTATTCCATTTAATGTTTAGCCATCATGGTCGTAGTTATGTATATCAATAAAAGGGGGTGCGGGATGAAATGCTATTAAATCAGATTGGTTCTATCTGCAGATACCTTACCCTGATGGAAACAACAACAACGCAAAGTGCAGGGCAATGGAAAAATCAGACGTGTTGTGGAATCTTCATGTGGCAGAGAGGAAGGATTCCCAGATGTACTCCCTGCATGCAGGATGAAGCACAAAATGGCAGCTCTCTCCCTGCAGGAAGAATGACTTTTCTACATTGAAAGATGCTGCTTACATCTGTAACATAACCTCCACCAGTTTCTTTCATATAGGAGGAGGATTAACAGCTTTCACTCATTAACAACTTGGGCTAGATGCAACTTCTGGAGAAAAAGCTACATAATGCATCATCAACCACAGAGTCATCTTATGCCTCCCAAAGGGCACAAAGAAATGCAGGCTCCTTTCCTGCAAAATGCTGGGCGCCCAAAATTGCAACTGAAATTGATGGAAACTGAGGGTGCACTGCACGTCTTGACAGGGCCAGTATCAAGTCAGAAACTGCTCCCCATTACAATTTTTCTTTACCATTAGGATATTGTGACCCTTGGGGGTATTGTTTTTTTGTTTAGTTTTTTTGTATTCTTTTTTGCATGCCCAATAAAAGTTCAGGTGGAAGTAGCTCAGCAGGTCAGATTCTGCTTCCCTAATCCCCACAAACATACTCATTTGCTGGGTCTAGGAGAGCAATTTCTGATGCTGAATATCAACTTCAAGGAAGCACCCACCAACCATGGTCTTAGAGAGATAGTACAGGCTTCAGGACATCAAGCATTCTTCTAAAATGCATGGAAAAGCCTGCCTTCTTTCTCCAAAAATTCTATTAAAATTCTCCTCTAATTTTTTAGTTTCTCTAGAAACAGGACAAAGTGGTTAAATTAAGTTATAGATCTTGCTTGCACTTGTTAGGAAAGCAGAACTTGATTACGGAGCTGAAAACATTTGAATTAAAAACTTCTGCACTGCAATTATCTCTGTACCATCATTGTACACTGATTCAGGTTACCATCAGAGCTTACTCAAGGTGTAAGAGACAGGGCTGATTCTATGGGTGTTTTCAGATGGACAGCAGCCCCACCTCTGGGTGGTGTGTCCAGCCAGATGTGCAGTCAGAGCAGAGGTGGAGCAGGCAGTTGCTCTGGGCAACATGAAAGTTCCGAGCGGCAGCCTAGAGTGTTGGGCGATCCCCCGGCAACTCTAAGGTGTGGGGGAGGGGCGCAGCAGCAGCTGCTGGGTTCATTTAAACCCGACCCAGGTGGGGCTGCAAGTGCACCCCTGGAGCAGGTCTGGTAGTGGCCAGCCCCAGGACCGTTTAAAAACACCCTATAAGGAACTGATGTTCTTACTCAATAGAGTTGGAGAAAATGATGGGATAATCTTTACCTCTTAAGAAGTTGCTTTCCTTTGGAAACCAGGGATAGTGTGCTCCTTACCACACTGTCCTTCCCTCCACCCTGCTATGCTCCCCTGGACTCATTTAGGAATCCTGCAAAACTGGGCTGAATATCACCATGCAACAATGAAAGCAATGAACACAGGCCCTACTGTCAAACCCACTTTACCAGGACAAACAATGCAATTTGCTTACCCTATTTTTGCAACCTGTAGTGAACTTTGAATACTTCTTTGTGACATAGCAGGGAATGGTGTATCACAGTAATGCTTACCACACACAAGCACCCCTTTTGTGCCCCCGTTCCAATTGTATTTATTTAAATTTGTGAAAAGGGGTTCCCATTTATACACTGTGGAGCCCCCTGACATAACAAACTGCTGCCCAAAGAATGCATTTGTAAGACATCCTCCTACAAATCCCCAATTTCTGAGGTAATTCCCCACACCCCTAAAGCATGGCAGTCCATGCAACCCCAAGTTTCAAATGCCTGGAGTTAAAAGATAAACCTTGCAACATGGCTTGAAGGTCACCAGATGCTCATGAGACCTTTCCTTTTCCAAGTACGAACTATACTCATTGGGTAGGTATATGTAAAATGTGGACCATACTTTTACTCTTCTGAACTTTTGCTCTTAAATTTCAAATTTTGCTAACATTAGAGTCCTCATAACATGACACCAGTCTGGGAGAGAACCCAAGAGAGATTTGTTTTTATCTTCTTTTATACTAATGCACCATGAGGTCTAATTTAGCCAGTAGCGTTAAATGGCAAATGTTTTAAACGTTTTAATTCTGAAAGTGAATTATTTCTTTGCATCCAGTTCTAGTACCTCAGAAAAACATGGTAATTGTTTTGCAACACTTCACTTCACTGCTGGTCATATAATCATCGATATTCGTGAGGTATTTGATGTTGGAATTAGCCTATTTCCCAGAGCTTTGGCTATTGCTTTAAAAAAAAAAAAACACAACACACACACACACACACACACATACACATTCTGAGATTTCTTGATCACATGCGTTAGCTTCTTAGCGGAAAACATAGGCTGTTATAGATTTTTATTCACTAAATTAATCATCAAAGGAGGAAGCACGTTCAGGGCTACCCAATCAATAGTCTACTCCTAACACTTTCGAACTCTCTTCTGCATGCTTGCTTTCTGATGAAAACAACTGCCTCAACGAAACTCCACTTAAGCTGCCCTTTATCAGCTTATCCCTCTGTTTGCTGCTCACGTAGACAAACAACTGCCTGAACTTAGCAGCAGGCTTCACATTATCTTTAAACGTTTCTAGTGGTGCTGCTTGCCAGATTTCCTACAGAGCTAGTCTTGAGAGCAATGTAACATTTAGCATTAATGTACACTGGAGTACAACAACACTCAAAAGTCAAAGACAAAACATGACTGTGGGCTGTACTGTCATGCCTTAGAAACTCACAAACAAAGGGAATCCTCATTTCCTGATTAATTAAAATCTCATGATGTGAAGTTAATTTCATGTGGTGGTGTCAACTGGGCGGACGGGGGGGGGGGATTATGAATATTTGGGGATGACTTGTCTGCACATTGTACCTACTTACCTGCAGTATATTACCCAGCTACTTAATCCAGGCCCAGGGCTGGCCTTTGGCCCCCATGGCATCAGGAATTGGGTGAGGATGCCTGAACTGCACACGTGCAATGTGGCTGTTTTTACCTCCTCCCCCATGCATACACTATGACAGTTGACACAGGGCAACCCTAGAAGGTCCTCCTTCCTTCCATCCCCTCCAAGGATTGCTATTCCTCTGGGTTTGACCAATCAATTCTGGGCACTGGATGAAGCCCTGATTTCTCCCAGATATCAGTAACTAGGATAGGTTCCAGCAGGCAACAGAGGGTGGAGCCATGCCAGAAAGAGGAGGGGGCAAAGAGATTCTCTCGCCCTCTTTCCGACATGGTCCTCCTCCCTTTTGGTAGGGGTGTGCACCAGGGCCCCCATGTTGTTTTTTGTTATCATTTTCATTACACACACACACACCTAATATCTATATAATATATGGACAGGGGGAGACAGACAGGGGAAGGGAAAAGGAAAACTCAGAGGTATATTCTCTCTCTCTCTCTAAACTATACTATTAGGGGTGGGACATCTGGCAAAAAAACGGTTACCGGTTTTACCGGTTAACAAAAAAACCGGTTTACCGGATTAAAACCAGTTTACCGGTACCGGATTTATTCCATTGATTTCAATAGGGAACTGTCCCCATTGAAATCAATGGGGGGGAAAACCAATACCTCCCCCCTCCCCCTCCCAGGCTGTGCGGGTGGAAGGGGGGGCACCCCCATCCATCCTGCCCAGCCTGGATTTTTTAAAAAAATTTTTTTTACCCTAAATCCCTACTAGTACAGGCTCCGGGCCACCGC
>QEPC01003117.1:4265418-4300248 GCA_003113815.1 Sphenodon punctatus
TGTGTCTGTCTTTGCTAAAACTGCTTGTAAGTGAGGTTTAAGGTTGTCGGCCTGCTTTTAAACCTGGCAGAGGAGGTGATTATAACCTGCCTAACCTAACTGAAATTGTTTGATTAAGTAATGTAATGCCCATCCAACATTAACCCTTTGAACTCCTTGTTGCTGGGTTATGCCACCCACCGTTGTCCTGGCTCTGCCCACTGTTGTCCTGGCTCCGCCCACCGTTGTCCGCCGGCCTTACTGCCCCTCCAACCTCAAAACCCACCAGCTGCCCCTGGTTAGCTAGCATGTCTTGGCTAACACATGTTAAATCCACACCCTTTACCACACGTTACTGGTTATGTTGATGATCCCAAGAGCGTGGACTCCTCCAAATGTTTCTGCAGTTGCAGGTTTTCTTTTAAAAGCCCACTTTCTGAAACAGTCTGGGATTCCATAAATCAGAGGAGGGATGATGGGATACTATGCTAGCTTGAATAGTGTCCGTCATGCCCAGATAAGGCCGCTGAATAAGGCTGGGCTGAAATGCTCGAGCTGAGTGAGCTCATGTTTGGCAACTGCATTTTTGACATATGCAGCAACAACCAGCACTGCTGGCTTGTCTAGCCATGGAAAGTCTCCACCCAGCAGATGAATAAGTCGGAATCCTAACTGTGGTTGAGGGTAGTGGTTTACAGCATACTCACTTCTCGCTTGTCTGTTGATCTTTAGTCCTTTAGCTAGCCACCTAATTCCTTTGGGTAACGGCAAGCAGGACATGAACACTAGCAAAAGAGGCATAGCTAGAAGGAATAGGAAAGGACCCATTCTCAAATTAGGTAGGATCAATGTTTAATTTGTTTTAGGGGTTTTTTTTGTTTTGTTTTTTAAAAGAAAGAAAAAGATGCCAGGCTCAAGCCTACCCTGGAATTCCCACTCCTTGACCTAAGAAGCATAGAGGGCATGCAGCGGGGTCCTGTAACTCCACCAGTCTCTGGGTATAACACCACCAGTCTCTGTGTGGAGTTACACCCAGAGTTATACCCACTATATATGAGTTATACCCAGAGTTAAACCCACCAGTCTCTGGGTGGAGTTATACCCACTATAACTCCACCAGTCTCTGGGTATTTTCAAACGTGATGACTCTTAGAGCTGCCATGCATTCATCCTGCCCATGGTGAGAGTCCTCAGCACAGGCAGGATCGGCCCGGCCACTGAACAAACATGCCGGCTGTGGCTGGGAAGAGGGTGCCTATGAGGCCGCTGCGCCTGCCCGGAACTGCTCCGGCCACTGGCCCGTGTTAGGTAGAGCGGGCCATCAGACATGACGGCCCGCTCTACCACAGTCCAGGGTTGCCTTCCCCGCAACGTGACAGGGCTAACTCTGGGATGTGCACTGGCAGGGAGCCCAGTGCACATCCTGGAGTTAGCTCTGCCACGGTCCAGGGTAAACTCTGCTCCTGCCTGCAGTTAATATCTGGTGGGTGGGAGCAGACGTGACAACACCTGTCTCTTATACACATCTAGATGTGTATAAGAGACAGTCTTAATATCTGGTGGGTGGGAGCAGATGTGACACCACCATGGGTGGCCACGTCGGACTTAGCGTGGCCACCCGCGGTAATACATTTGAAAATACCCTCTGTTCCCACCCTTGTTTTGCCAAGGCCAGACTAAGCTTGATGTGGGCTGGTGCAGCTGCTGCCGATCAGCTCTCTCTCTCTCACTCCAGAGAGATTGTGTGGTTGCCGTGTTGGCCCCAGGTGACAGAGATGGAAGCAAAATAGTTTGAAATTATGGTGGTATCTTTTATTGAACCAACTGCTGTTGGTGGAAATAAGCAAGCTTTCAGGCCACACTGGGCCCTTCCTCAGGCAAAAGACTGGGGCCAACTTAGAGCGCATTCACACATACATTAAAATGCTGCTTTTCCTAAATGCAGTCAATTTAAAAATGCGCTTAAATAAAGCCATGCACTATCCACACTATCCTTTTCTTGTGCATTTAAGCCATTTTACACAATGTGCCTGTTGTAAGCCCACTAGCCCAGCCAAGCGCAGCCCCTCAGGAGGGAGGTGGGGGGAGAGGAGGGGGTGGGGGAAAGGAGGAGGAGGAGGAGCAGAGGTGAGAGTCAGGGAAGTGGGTCAGTGTCATGTCAGTTACACAGCGCCCCGCTTCCCTGGCTCCCGGAGAGGAGACGAGAGCCGGGAAGCGGGGTGCTGTGTAACTGACATGACACTGACTAGGAGCGGACTTCCTGTTACCATGTGCTTTCCTCTGGCTGTTTGCATTCACCAGAGAAAAACGGTGCACTTGTCTCCAATGCAAATGGAGCACCGACATTCCGACAAGAGGATTTATGCGGGTCATTTAAAATGCGCGCTTGTAGAGGTAGCTTTTGCCTGCCCCTCAATGCGCTGGA
This sequence comes from Sphenodon punctatus, assembly GCA_003113815.1. Taxonomy (NCBI): domain Eukaryota; kingdom Metazoa; phylum Chordata; class Lepidosauria; order Sphenodontia; family Sphenodontidae; genus Sphenodon; species Sphenodon punctatus. The sequence goes on from QEPC01003117.1 coordinate 4,267,823, forward strand.
AAAACAAACGGAAGAACGGCTAAATAAGCACATGGAGTCTTTCCCACATCGTTCTACTATGTGCGGGGGAAATAAAAAAGCGCTGATTTAATGTATGTGTGAATGTGCTCTCTGACTGGTGCTTCTGCAGCACAGGAGTCTCGCAGAACAGCTGCTGTGCCAGGGTCTTAAAGAAGCACTGGGACTGAGCTCCGACACAAATTAAGTCCTCGGTAGGATGTAGACAAATAAGTACTCGCACTAGGATTTGGCTGGGACACTTGCACTGAGGATCCTCCCCTAGAGAAGTGAAAGGTCGCAAAAGATTCGTACGTCCTCTGCTCCTGCAGCAAGCACCAACTCGCAGAAAGAGTTCCAGTGCCACCTAATGAATCATGCTCATTAGCTCTTATGGCGGGCTGTGTGAGTGCTGGCCACTGGGCTGTTAGTGACAAGTTTATGGGGCTGAGGTTGGGCGTGATCCTCTAAGTAGATAGCGCCAGCAATAGTACTTAGCATAGTAAGAGTTCCATTGAAGTGAATGGGAACTGCTCCCACACTACATGCCAGTGCCAGTGGTATCCACCCAGAGGATGATGCTGTTTGCAGATGGATAAAGGATCAAAGACAAAGCTGCACAGTGGGTGGTAAATTAATCCTTTGAGTAAAGCCTAGTGCACATGCAAAGCAGAAGATAAAAGCAATGTTGCATATGAAACTCCCTGGGCCTGATTGGACTGTCACACCATTGATTTTACTGGGATTATGATTATTGATTAACACAGATGTTCATAAGCAAGCACTCCTGTATTGCTGTTACTTACACACAGGGTCACACATTCAAACAAACAAGCTGCCCACAGCTAGATAAATGCATGTTTCATTTATCTAAATGCAGAGAAGCCCACTTCTTAACCCCTCTTTGTGCAGCCATTTACCTCGGGCTATGAAAAGTTATTATTATTATTAGCAAGCATTTATATAGCGCAAGCAATGTACCTGGTGCTTTACAAAGTAATTGAATAGACACGGTCCCTGCCCTAGGGCTTACGATCTGAGAGACGGGGGAGGGGTGTGTGGCGAGAGATGAAGGAAGGGGAACAGAGGGAGAGACAAGGAGTGTAACATTCACATAAATGCGAGGTCCCAGGTGCACGTGCTTGGCTGTGTTACATCGAGAAGTAGAGCTAAACTGCAACCCAGTCAGAAGATGTCCCTTCCAGCACTATGCAAATTATGGGCTCCCATATTTCTTGTTACACTGGCTTTCAGATCAAAAAGTTTACCCAGCTGTGTTCTTCCTGGCTCTTGCATTGTCACCAATGCAAATTCTCACAGGTCAGCATCGTTCATTGGTTAGGCTAAGAAAAATTGATTGTTTTCAGGGCAGGAGTAAATAAATTGGTAGTAAAGTACAGATTATTTCTTTTCTTTCTTTTTTTGCAAAGGGGGAAGGGAAGTAGAGCAAAATAATTTAGAGGGTGGTTGATATATCTGAAAAGGGCAAAACTGATTTAGGAGAGCAGTTGCCTCAAACATTTACACACATGCACACACTTGTTTATAAGGACTTAAAGCGTGCCCTATGCCAAGGGCTCAGGATGGGTTACAACATAAACTTCCTGTAACCAAGCTAAGCATGTGCACCTGTGACTTCATGACTCTATCCCTGTCTCCCTCTCTCTCTCCTCGCTTCTCTCTCCTAGATTAAAAGCCCGCTGGGGTAGGGACCCTGTCTATAAGTTAGCAATTGTAAAGCTCCAGGTACATTGCTTGTGCTATGTAAAAATACAGGATATATGTAATTCCCCTCCCTACGCTCCATTTCTGCCACCGATGCTTGGCCAATTAGGAAGGTCAAGCTTAGGAGAGAAGGAAGTCTTTCAGATATGTAGGACCCAAGTTGTTTAGCGGTTTATAGGTCCAACTCAGCCCTTTAACTGTGCCCAAATGCTATCAGACGGTAGTGCAGAGTCCAAAGCACAGGTGTCATGTGCTCCCAGCAACCCACACTAGTCAGAAGGTGGGGGCGCATTCTACACCAGTTGCAGTCTACAAACAGTCCTACAAAGGCAGCCCCACGTAGAGCACATTGCAGTAGTCTAGCCTCGAGGTTACAAGGACGTGAGAGAGAAATGGTGGCCAGGTCTGACTCTGGAAAAAAAGCATTGCAGTCTTCTCACCAGATGGAGCTGGTGAAAGGCACTCATAGCCACTGCTGCAACCTGATGGCCCAAAATCAGCAATGAATCCAGAAGCACATCAAAAGCAAGTCCAGGTGAAATCCAGAGAGGTGGCAAGTGGCAACTCTACTAGTGTGTTCAGTTAAAGTCCAGGCCTCCTAGTATTTAAAAAGCAAATCTCTGCTCTCCATAAATCATCCTACTTTTTCAAGATATACCAGTGACTGCCCAGAATTAAGGCAAAATTGAAACAGCCGTACCAACGCCTTCACAGAGTTCTGGAAAGGATCCTCTAAATATAAAAATATCCCATGTTGCCTAACTTGCCTTATTTAATCAGTAATACTGGGAAAAAACACCTTATTGCACAGGTGTAAAAAACTCAAGCTTACCTTATGGGCTGCTTCAGAGATCTCTGTGTCCATGGGAGATAGGAGGACAGTTTTGCGAGCATATACAAAGTTATCCAGAGGTTAGTTGAAATGCATTTTTGAGCTGCATTTTGGCTGCATTTTACCTGTCTTCTCTACATCCTCACACAAAGACAGGTTAGCAGATCACTCAGGCTCTGTTTTTGTGATTCTTAGTGGCCATGTTCTGACAAACAGTTAATTTTGATATAGTTGAGCATTTACTTTGTTTTACACCTGAAGCGTTCACACAAACAGAACACTAAACCAATGTTATTCAGGAGTAGGAAGAGAAGTATGTATGTACTGAACAATCAGGAATAAATACTCTCCTTCAGTGTGTATTTTGAAGGGACTGTTCCTTACCTGTCTGAGAGTAGTAAGGTTCAGTAATCATTGCATCTCAGCAAGGAAGGAAATTGATGCAGTACTACTTCAGTTGACATTGTTTGCCTGAACACTACCAAAGGATGTTTTTAAATGAGATGCTACACCGCATGGGCACCCAGGAGCCACACATCTGATTGCTTGCCTGAAGGTGGAGTGGTGGGATGCACGCGCCTGTGAACTACACACCACCCACTCCTGGCCACTTACAGAACACTGCTGAGAAATCCAGAGGGCTCCGTGTGGAGCAAGCCAAAAAGGTTCATAGCAACGGGCGGTCACGGAACTCTTGCCCATATGAACTGGGGTGGCCAACAGACTGGTCTGCCACTCATAGGCACTGTGGGTGGGGGGACACGGCCTTTGCAAGTCATAGGAACTATCTGTGAGTGCTGGGGAGCCTGGGTTCCCCAACACTCACATCTGGGACATGCCAATTTCAAAGGCCAACCCAGCGTGCTTCCCCCTCCCCCATGGTCTGTGGCAGGGGGGTATGGTGGCTGCCATGGTAACCATGCTGGGAGATGCCCATTAGAACTGCCCTCCGCCGGATCTCTGGCGGCAGGGGCCTTTGTCGCGCCCCACCCCTGAACAAAATGGGGCAGGGAAGGAGTTGGAGAGCCTGCAGATTGTTGCAGGCTCTCAGGAGGCGCCACAGAGGGATTGTGCTCAAGCGGGGGTTGCCCCTGGCAACCCCTGGCTGAGTGCGAAACTAGGAAGCCCTGATTGGGTGTGCTGGGTCACGTGGTGACCAGCACTGACCAGAAGCTGTTCCCTGCTCATTCTAGTGAAGAGCAGGGAACACGTTAGCAGCGGGGTCGAGCAGCACGGCAAAATTGTGAGGCCCATCTGGCGCCCCGTGCTGGGGCCCTCAGGCACTAGGAGATCGCAGGGAGCCGCAATCGAGCGGCAGGATAAGTTATGGGGTGGGGGAAGAAGCGGGGCCCCAGGCCCAACCAGAAGGGAGGGGCTCAGAGTGGGGTCCAGTCATCAGAGGGGCAAGCCCAGCCCGCGCAGAAGCGGAGAAAAAAGGGGGCAAGCAAGGAGGCTCCTCAGGGCACCAGTTCAACTCTGGAGCGGCTGGCTGCCTGCGAAGCCCAGCTTTGGGGGGAGGATGGGAGCCCAGAAAGGGGGTCCCTTCATGGAGGTGCACCTCCATTGCCACCACAGGGACAGGGATCTGAGGCTGACAGGCAGGTATGGGGGATTCAGGAGCATGGCCCAATGGAGGGGGGCCGAGGTCAGGCCCCCCCACGCCATGTGGTCGAGGTGGCTGGCAGAGCCCTCTTGGAGGCAGAGGGCTGCCAGCAAGACCTGGGAGGGCAGTGGCACCCGGCCTCAGAGGGGATACCACTGGGGAAGTCCAGGAGGGGGGGAGAAAAATTGTTCCCCCAGCACGGTACGCTGACGTTACCGGCATGGAGGTTTCCCGGATGGTCAGCGAGAGGGGTGCCAGGCTGGCCACACAGCTACCCATCGAGGAGTGCCCAGGACAGACGGGTGAGCGGGCACAGGAGGAAGGTCAAAGCGAGGAGATGGACAATGAGTTTGACATGGAAGGGGATATTTCTTATCAGTCTCTCTACAGGAGAGGTGGAGGTGATGGCAGCGGGACGGCAGGTTTTGAGGAGCCTGACATTCTGGCCAGGGTGGAGGCATTGGAACAAGCTTTGGCAGAGAGGGATGCGAGGCAAGTGCTGCCACCCCTGAGTCTTGGGGTCGACGCAGGTATGGGGGCAACACAGAGCTAGACCACCATAGACCAAGGGATAGGGCAGGGAATTACAGGAAACGGGGGGCAATGTTTCTGCCCAGCAATTCAGCATGCAAGGGTATGAGGCGTACCCATACACAGGGGCGGGGATGACCCTGCCCACCCCGCTGGGGCGATGATGGGAGGATTTAAGCCCCCTCCCCCCAAAAGAGGACCACAGTATTTGTGGTGGAACGGGGGCTGGGTCCAAGTGGGTGCCCCATCGGTTGGCTGTCCGCCGAGTTAGGTCCCGCAGCGAGGGGCGGATCCTACGGCTGCTGCCGCAGCAGGTCCTGGGAAATTTCGGGCGCAGGATGCACTCCAAGTTTGGGCTCCCAGACCATTCAGCCAAGGGGGTCTATTGAATGAAGGGTACCATCGTTCCCCGCCCCATGGGCGGTTCGTATGCGAACCTATCTGCACCAATAGGGGAACACCTGTTGCCCGCCACAAGGGAGAAGATATGGCGGGGAGACTACGTTGACCTTTTCGCCCTCCTCTTCAGCGATCCAATAATGGATCCGGGGGAGGAGGACGAGGAGAAGGAGAAGTACAAGCGGCCACGTGCAGATAGGAACTGGTCCAACTGGCCTGCAGCGTACGCCATTTATCATGGGGTCCAACTGGAGATGTTCCCCGAAAGAGGGGCTACCCTCTTGAAATACGGGGAGATAATTCGGAGGACCTACGAGACCGGCCCACCCAGCGCCTGGCTTCAATACGACGAGGCATTCAGGCACCAGGCATCATTCACCTCGGGGCTCTGGTGGGATGTGCACGCTCATGATTTGTGGCTAAACTGCATGAGTGATGCCACCGGGGTCCCCCGGGTGGATAGTGGGCACAAGCTGGTAAAAGGGGGGGTGACCCCCGTGAATGACCCGCTAAGGGCAGGGGGGAGGAAGTCCACCGCGGGAACCAGCGGGCAGTGCTGGGATTTTGCCCAGACAGGCAAGTGCTTGCGTCCGTCATGCAGATTTCGGCATACCTGCTCCACGTGTGGGGGTTTCCATGCGGCATCTGCCTGCCCCCGCCCTAAGGCTTGGAGCAGAGGAAAGGGAGCAGCATCAGGAAATGGAGGGGCCAACCAAGGGAGCAGTGGGGTGAGGCCTATGGGAAAGGGCCCCAACGCCAGTTAGGGCTGACAGGTTAAGGACTGCCCTGCTCACTCACCTGAACAGGGCTGAAGTCCAATATGTGGTGAACGGTTTCATGGAGGGTTTTAGGATACCGGCAGAGGGAGTGAAACAGGGTAGGGTCCCACCCAATTTAAAGTTGGTGCTGGGGATGGAGATGGTAGTGGCTGAAAAACTAAGAAAGGAAGGGGCAGAGGGACGAGTGGCCAGCCCATTCCCAGCCCCCCCATTTCCGAATATGGTATTTTCACCATTAGGCATAGTGCCTAAGAAGGCCCCGGGCCAGTTCCGTTTAATTCATCATTTATCATACCCGAGGGGCCATTCGGTTAACGATGGAATCCCCAAGGAACTGATCCATTCACTATGCATCTTTTGATACGGCAGTTGCATTAGTCAGGCAATTCGGAGGCAGGGCATGGCTGGCAAAGTCCGATGTTAAATCTGCATTCTGCCTCTTGCCTATCCACCCGGACAGCTTCCCGCTGTTGGGTTTTCACTTTCAGGGCAAATTTTATTACGACAAAGCCATGCCCATGGGATGCTCGATCTCATGCTCGGCTTTTGAGCGTTTCAGATCCCTTGTGGAATGGGTGGTTCGTGGCTCGGTGAGGGGCGGAGGCATTACAAAATATTTGGATGACTTCTTCTTCGTTGGCCGAGCTGGCACTTCAGAGTGCCCTGATTTAGTGGCTGCCTTCCAGCGGGTGGCAGGTCATTTGAGTATTCCTTTGGCGGAGGAAAAAACTGAGGGGCCGTCCACTTCCCTTACTTATCTGGGGATTGAGTTGGATACAGTTGAGGGGGTTTCACGTTTGCCGGCAGAAAAAATTCTGGCGTTGATTGGGAAACTGGAGGAGTGCAGGAATGCCAGTAAGATCACGGTCAGGCAATTGCAGTAATTGATAGGCAGCTTGAACTTTGCATGCCGGGTCATTGCACTTGGCAGGGCATTCCTGTATCGACTATCGCAAACTGGCTGGTAACCCAGCGCTCCACCACCATGTTAGGGTCACAAAGGAGATCAAGCATGACATGGGGGTATGGCTCACCTTCCTCCGGGATTTTAACGGCATCAGTGTGTGGAGAGACCAGCTTCTACTGGAAGCTGAGCTGGAAGTGCACTCGGATGCAGCAGGTTCCCTAGGTTTTGGTGCATACTTTAGGGGTAGGTGGTGTGCGGCCCAGTGGCCAGAGGAATGGTGTATGGAGGGATTAACTAGGGACTTGACATTCCTGGAATTATTTCCCATCGTGGTGGCAGTCAGGTTGTGGCACAGGGTGTTGGCAAACAGTGCTGTCCTCTTCTGGTGCGACAACCAAGCTGTGGTGCACATTCTTAACACATTGTCATCGCGATCAGGAAGGGTCATGTCACTTATACGAGTTATGGTGCTTGACTGCCTGCAACATAATATCTTATTTCATGCCAGGCATGTCCCTGGACTCGAGAACGAGATTGCAGATGCTCTTTCTCAGTTCCAGATGGACCGTTTTCGCCGGCTCGCTCTGCACGCCGATCTGAATCCGGAACCCATCCCCGCAGAATTGTGGAACCTTGGATCATAGAGCTCTGCGCCACCGTGCAGGGTTCTTTGGCCCCTCGGACCAGATCAGCATACGCCAGCACGTTCCGGTCATTTCAGGAATTCAGGGCCCAACGCGGATGGAGCTTGTGTTTCCCAATTCAAGAAGCGCAGGTTTTGCAATTTGCCATGGCATTAAGGCGGGAGGGATTAGCGCCAAGAACAATTGCAGGGAAACTTGAAGCATTGGGCTTCATGAGCCAATTAGCTGGTTATCCACCACCCAATAAGGGATTTTTCACCCGACAACTTTTAGAAGCATGGGCCCGCGAGCAGCCCATCAGCCCCGACTCCAGGTTGCCCATTACCCCCTCATTACTGATTCAGATTGTTAGCGCATTGCAGTTGGTTTGTTATAGTAACTTTGACGTGAACCTCTTTGCAGCACTGTTTAAGTTGGCATTTTGGGGGGCTTTCCTGGTCAATGAATTGGTGGTTGAATCTGCCAGGGACAGGTCAAACAGGGCATTAATGATTCAGGACGTGATATTGGGTACACATAACTTAGTCGTGAAATTAAAAAAATCCAAAACCAACCAGAGGGGTTACAGGCGTACAGTTAAATTGTCCCAGGCAGGTGAAGAAAGATTATGCCTGGTCTAGGCTCTCTGGGCATATTGGGCAATCCTCCCAGGCGTACAGGGCCCATTCTTTTGCCACTCTAGTGGGGCACCGGTCACTAGGTATCAGTTTGTAGGGGTTTTAAGGGCAGCATTGGTCAAGCTTCACCTCCCGCACAGGGAGTATGAGTCGCACTCCTTCAGAATCGGGGCAACGACCTTTGCAGCCCAGATGGGGGTGCCAGGCAGGAACATCCAGGCAATCGGTCGGTGGCGATCAAAGGCTTACCGCACATACGTGCAGCAGGCACCGATCTATTGACACAATTAGCCCATGATGTGTTTTTTCAACAGATGCCACTGTGAGTCAGAAACCGGTCATTTGGATCATAGGATATAGCCTGGTGCGCTGGGCAGCAAGAACCCTTGTCGGGGGTCTCAGTTGGGATTGTCACAGAAGGCCGTGATCCACTGGTTTGGGCGGAGCGGCATGAAATGGCAACAGCTGCTCCCTGCCATGGATTTCCATGCCAGGGATGGGAGACCTGACATCGTGGTAATCCATTTAGGTGAAAATGATCTTCCAAAGCTCAAAGGGGTGCAGTTAATTAGGGATATAAAAAGGGGTTTAGGGGAGGTAAGACGGGTACTGCCAGGGGTGGAAGTAATTTGGACAGAATTAGTGGAAAGGGTTAGTTGGGGAGTCAAGGTTCTGCCCAGGAAAATTGATAGGACAAGAAAGACAATAAATAGGGAAATTAGAAAATGGTTATTGTAACACATGGGCGCTGGGTGGAATGCCGTAGGTGGCTGCGGGGTGCTCAGGCGGCACCCCCTCAAGAACCACAGAGTCTCAGGCCAGCTGGAGCCCTGCCCCCGGGGCCTCCCTGCGCGGCGGTGCCTCCATCGGCAGTACGCCAAGCGGAGGCCACGCCCCCAACAACGAAAAAAAGCGTGGGGATTCCCCCGCCCCTGTTGCGCCGCTCGGAGTGGCTGCGGGCACGCACAGGGGTGGGGCTTGTGGGATAAAACCCAGCGCCGCACTCACAGCAGCGCTGGTGAGTGGAAGCCGGCCCCCTTGGAGACTGTGCGAGCTTGTGAGCCTTAGTGTGGAGCGAGTGAGCAAATTGGACCTCGAGCCCCTGTGTGACTGCTACCTTCCTTCCCAGACCTTCCTTGACAAGCAGTGTGAGTGCGCAGAACGAGAGTACGGTGAGTGAGCGTGTGAGTGCCCCTTCCCCCCTCCCCTGTCGGGGCCCCCTTATAGTGTGGGTGACCTCTTCCCCGTGGTGTGTGGGGACCCAGTCCTGTCCTTTCACTGTTTCCCCCTCACAGCCTTCCTTGCCTCCCTTACAGCCCTTGAAAGCATGGACGAGTGGATCTTGGGGCTGCCTGGGTTTCCTTGCTACCGTGCGCCCTATGATGATAGAGGCCTGTTCTCTTTGATTAGAGGTGAAGGCCACCCAACTATCCTGACGGGCATTAGGTTCCAGTTAGCGAGATATATAGCAGGGAAGCCCAGGGGCGCAATTGTGTGGGTAGCGTGGACCCATGCCCCCTCCCCGGTGACAGTTAGGGGAAAGGGATTGGACAACAATTAGGCATAGTGGGATTTTGCATAAGGAATTGGGATTATTTAGGGAAGATGGAGTCCACTTGTCCTCCGCCGGTAATGACCTGTACCTTCAAACACTGAAGACGGTTGTTATGAGGGTGTTAGGATAGTTATTAGCATTAGGTAGGGTAGGTGTTTGCACTAGGTGGGGGGCTGGACCCATTCCAAAGGCTTCAGTGGTTCCTTGGTGGCGGGGGTCCAGTATCGGGTTGATATAGGTTAAGAATTCATAGGAGTCATCTCCTTAAGAGATGGGGAAGCCACGCTTAATGCAATGCAGAGTATGGCAAGTGAGGCGTTGGTTACCCTGGGAAGGGGTGACGTTGCGCGGTGGTACAGCATTGTATGGCCCCCACCGCCGGACACCCCTTTTTCCTTATTCAAGACCTGGGCCTAAGCCCCACCCTTTTTGGCCGCGCGACCCGCACTGGACAAGGGGGGGCACAGTTATGGTTGTGCCAAGGTTAGCGAGGTTACGCAGAGACATTGGCCGAGATTTAATGGTTATAGTGATACTGGACCCGGATCGCAATAGGCGATGTCACCCCCCCACCTATTCAATTTGTGTAATTTGGATTAATAAAGGGTGCGGCCGTATTTAAATCCATGAAAGGTGTCCTGTCTCATTTCTGGGTGCGCGACAATCCCTCCCCGCCCATTAGAATCCCTCCCCACGCACTTCACCTGAGTGGGTGCTCCGCAGCAGTGCCACTCAGTGGCCACGGACAGTCTCCCCCCCAGCCTTGCTCATCTAAAAATGCCAAAAGTGGAGTAGTTACTTTGATTTAATTAAACAGGTAATCCAGCTCCAGGCGCATCTAGATAGCATTGGTTTCCTGGACCCTTTTCAATCTGGGTTCCGCCCCGGCTATGGCACCGAGACAGCGTTGGTGACCTTGGTCGACGATTTCTGCCGGGAGATGGATGCAGGATGTTCAACATTTCTCATCCTGCTAGATCTCTTGGCCGCTTTTGATGCCATGGGCCATGGGCTGCTGTTGAGATGGCTGCGTGACCTGGGGGTCTGGACGGGACCGTTCTTGAATGGTTCTGCTCATTCCTCTCAGGGAGAAGCCAGCAGGTAGTGTTGGGAGCTGAAACATCTTGCCCCCGTGCTTTATCCTGCAGCGTTCCACAGGGTTCTATTCTGTCTCCATTGTTATTTAATGTATATATGCAGCCCTTGGGGGAGGTCATGAGAGGGTTCAGGGTGCAATGTCACCAATATGCTGATGATACTCAGCTGTACTTCTCTTTTTCAGCTGATCCAGACCCTGCTGTCTCGTTGCTGTCCCAGTGTTTAGAGGCCGTGGCGGAATGGATGTGGCAAAGCAGACTGAAGCTCAACCGCGATAAGAGAGAGGTGATGTTGGTGGGGAGAGTGAGGGAGGTGTCAGCCCCCCTTATTGGGGGGGTTTGCCCTCCTATAGCCCAGCAGGTTCGGAGTCTGGGGGTGATATTGGACGCAGATCTCCACCTGGAGCGGCAGGTGGAGGCAGTGGCGAAGGCTGCTTTCTGCCAGTTATATCTGGTGCGGAGGCTGTGTCCATACTTCTCCAGCCCGGACCTGCCCTCCCTCATCCATGCCTTTGTCACCTCGAGGCTGGACTACTACAATGCGCTCTACGTGGGGCTGCCCCTGTTCCTGGTTCAGAGGTTGCAGCTAGTGCAGAATGCGGCGGCCCGGCTCCTGTCAAGGACGGGTTGTCGGGAGCATATAACACCTGTGCTCCGGACTTTGCACTGGTTGCCAAAAGCGTGCCGAGCCAGGTTCAAGGTATTGGTATTGATTTATAAGGCCCTTCATGGTCTGGGCCCCTCGTACCTCAGGGACCGCCTCACCCTCCGCACCCCAGAGCGGCTCCTTCGGTGTGCCGGGGGTGCCTTCTTGGAGGTCTCCCGTGTCAAGCGGGGGGGCCAAAATGGAGAGAGCATTCTCGGTGGCCGGGCCGCGCCTTTGGAATTCCTTCCCGGAGGAAACTTGCCTGGTCCCAAGCCTTTTAACATTTAGGCGAATGTGCAAGACCTGGCTTTTCGCCCAGGCCTTTGGGGAGGGGGGGGAGGGGGGGTTAGGGTTTTTTATCTCCCTCCACCCTTATTTATTGTTTTATTTGTTTTAATTGTTCTGGTTTTATGAGTATTTTATAATATTTTTTATGATTGTATTTTATATTTTGAGATTGTTAGCCGCCCCGAGCTGGTTTCAGGAGGGGCGGGATACAAATTGTTAAAATAAATAAATAAATAAATTACTCATTTACCTCTGTTTGCTGGAACATGGCCACTGTTTAGGTTTCCATTTGAGTCGCTGGGAAAAGTTTGGTAAGGAGAAGCAAACAGAATGTTAGGAGTTATTCACAGAGGGATAGAGAATAAAACTGAGGATGTCATACTGCCTCTATACAAATCAATGGTGCGACCGCACCTTGAATATTGTGTGCAGTTCTGGTCGGCCCACCTCAAAAAAGACAGCTGAAGTAGAAAAGGTACAGAGAGGGCAACAAGAATGATAAAGGGTATGGAATGGCTTATGTACAAAAAGAGGCTTGACAAGCTGGGTCTCTTCAGCTTAGAGAAGAGAAGATGGAGGGGGGGACATGATAGAGGTTTATAAAATCTTGAGTGGTGTGGAACGAGTAGATAGGGAATGGTTATTTACCCTCTCAAATAGTATTAGAACTAGGGGACGCTCCATGAAACTAGCTGCCGGTAGATTTAAACAAATAAAAGGAAGTACTTTTTCACTCAACGCATAATTAACTTATGGAATTTGTTGCCAGAGGACGTTGTCAGGGCCAGTAGTATAGTTGGGCTTTAAAAAGAACTGGATAAGTTCTTTGAGAGTAGGTTCATTAATGGCTATTAACCAAGTAGCTTATAGGATGAACTCCTTACTGTCGGGAGTTGGGAGTGAACAACGGGGAATTGATTGCCCATTGTGACTGCTGGTTCTCCATGTGATCGAGATTGACCACTGTCAGAGGACAGGATGCTGGGCTTGATGGACCATTGGTCTGACTCAGTATGGCACTACTTGTGTTATTAAAGAGGGAAGGGGTAGGAAAAATATAATTGGGCCACAGTCTACAAACCCCTTAATCTCAAGGAGTCCTGCAGAGGACAGTTGGACTACCCTGGAGCAAGGGGTTTGAGAATTGTAGCCTCAGTGAAAAGAGAGAGTGGAAAAGAAGAAGGATCACATTTCTACTTATTCAACTTATTCATATTTCCCCTTGCAAATCATTGGAGTAAGCCATCAATTTCTTCTCATCTACAAGTAGTGTTAATTAAAGGGGGTTTGGGTTTGTTTTTTTTAAAAAAAATAGGCTGTTCTAATTTACAGCAATTTTGAAGGAGTGCTTGTGGACTACATCATAGGCACAGCATCAAAGGAACAAAGAGCCACCTAGACACACCCCATTTTCTTCCTTCCATTGTCTCCTCCATCCAGAGGCAGGAGATGCACAGGGGTCAACCTTGCCAGTCTTATGTCCCATCCAGAAGTCCCTCTTTGCTGGGGCTATTCCATCAGGAGTGGTTAGACTTGCTTTCAAGCTACTACGGAAGCAGCTGAGCCACTCCAAGAGAGGCTACAGCAGAGTTCAGATTATGGCTCTTGCCTTTCTTTTTTCTCTTGTCAAAAGATAATTATTTTAATGACAAATATTTTTTTTAAATAATAATCTTTATATAGCACCCCCTTGCTATGGCACTCAGACTGCTTTACGTACAACAATTTAACATCCTCACAACAACCCTGGGAGGTAAGTTAGCCTGAGAAAATCACGTGACTGGTCCAAGGTCACCCAGTGAGTTTCTGGCTAAGGTAAGACTAGAACCAGAGTGAGTTTCCTCTACTTCCCTGTCCAAGTACGGCAAACTTCCCCATTACACCACACTGGCTCTTTAATGTAAAGATGTAACTATCAATAATAGTAGTCCCACACTTTGTAACCCAGGTAGTGGAGTGGCTAGAGGTAGACAGAGGAATGAAGGGTTCATACACAAGCCTCTAGCCTTGGCAATATGGAGGGAGTGTAAATTAGGTGGTGGCTGTTTCTTTCACTAGCCATCCAGAGAATGCTTGTCTGTTTTCATTTGACACCTATATTTTTAAATTTTGCACTTGAGAAATAAGGATCTGATATCCACCATTTGGCACTTAGTTGCTGCTTCCAGGTGTAGAACTTCAGAGATGGCTTGACCCAAAGAAGCCAAGCGAACAAGTCTGACTTCATGGGATTTTCCACCACTAGTGTATAGCACATTCTCAGCAATGGGGTGCCTGACCTTTTCTTTCTGGTCACCTCAAAGACAATCCTTTGTTGATTATTTTTATGGAAGATGGAGAGACGCTTGATTTCTGGCAAGGAGGACAAACCTCTGACGAGGATGACGATTTCTTAGAGGGGAGAGTGCAGCCAATGAAGGTTTATGTTCAACTGAATTACAAATATAACTGCAAAGGGGCGGAAATGGATTTGCACCCTTTATTGCTTCTTTATGATGTGGAAAGAAGGCCTGAAGGGGATTTTTAAAGGTTGGTTTCTGCTTGTTCTTTCTGTCTGTGAAGAATGTGAGGCCCGCTCTTTCTTGGCTTTAGTGGGAGGCTGCAGTGTTTCCAAATGCTGCAATTTTTACACTGTCTCTCAGATCAGGAGTAGGATTTTCCCACAGAGAGAATTGTGAATGTCTGTGTATCATGTAATTGCTTTTGGAAGTCTGGTAGTGCCTGTTAACAGAGCAGACAGTGAAAGATTGTTCTCTTCTTGCAAAGCTGTCTTGAGAGATGACATATGTACAAGCAAGACAGACACCCTTGCCGGGTACAACATGCTGTTTTGGAGTTGTGGCAAATTCTGACTATGTTTAAGAACCATCATGTACTCCAGTGTAACAGTTCAACATGCCAGTAGTCAAAGGCAGTATTCATTTTAATTATACATATGTCAGTATTGCATTACAAAAGAAATGTTTGGACTACTTACTACTAATCATTTCTGTAGTACTACTAGACATACGCAGCGCTTTAGTGTCTCAGATGAACAAGGGTGAGGGGAACACAGAGACAGACAGACACATATTGCCATGTGTTTTACAGATGGGGAACTGAGGCTGAGAGGTTGTGACTTGCCCAAGGCCACTCAGTGAGTTCATGACTAGGTCGGAATTTGAACCCTGGCTTCGTAGGACCAAGTCCAGCACCTTATCCACTACATCACACTGGCCACACTCTTCCTTGCTCCGCTACACCACGCTCTTCTTGATACGGAGGAGTTCCACCGGAGTAGCTGCCTCTCTTTGCTTGCTGTTCCCACGAGCAGTGAGAAGCAGGGGTTAAAAATATCTCACTCTCTCTTTAGATGTTTTCAGACAGACCCAGGGCTGTCCACCCCCAGACCTGCTCTGGGAGGCCAGCTTTGAGTCCCCCATGTCCAGCCCTATGTCCCTCACGTCCAGTCTTGCCTGTGTCAGGTTTGCACAGACCCGGCAGCTGCCATGGCCTGCAGTCTGCCTGCACAGAATCCCCCTCCCCCACACCATACAATTGCAGGCAAATTGCCTGACACACTAGGCTGCTGCCCGACGCCCCAGCTCTATGGCATTGCCCAGGGCAACCCCTGGCCAAGAGCAGAGTTGCAGTGGCCATCCACTGAGCAGACAGACAGCTGCTCTGCCCCCAGCTGGTGCCCCAGGTTTAGGGGGTCCACTCTACTGGGCTGCTCAAACCTGCTCCACTGCTGCTCTGCAGAGCAGAGGCATGTGTACGGTCCATCTAAAAGCACCCTTTATCTCCCCACAGAGCACATTATTTTACTCCCAGAGGTAAGTTACCACTAGCTAAATGTGTGACTGCACATACTAGTGAGTGATGGGATTTGGAGAGCCCACACAAATGGCTTTACCTCTAGGTAAACAAGCCTAGCAGAAGGCTACCTGTAGGTAAGATTCATTCTCCTGTAAACGTCTTGTTTTTACAGAAGCTTAATTAGGTTTTGCTTGTTGCCAATAGCTGTATGTTAATCAAATATTGATTAGTAATTACCAATTGGTGACTGGGATTCTGAGTGGGTTCAACTATTGGCAGCCAGTAGAATTTAGTTTAAGGCCCCAGAGCACACTTGGAACCCCCAAGAACCACACTGGAGTTAAAATAATTGCTTTTATTAAGTCTCAGAACTTTCTATCACTTGCAAAGTGAATAAGTAGAGATACAAAGAGACATTGTGGTTATACCGACACACTCCACAACCCTGCAGCACAAATGTAACTCTGTACCTTCAATTCACATTCGGTTTATCTTCTATTCACTAGTTTTCTTTCTCATCCCCCCCTCACAAACAACTATCAAACTAACAATTCACATACTCATGTCCTCTTCTACATACAGGTCCTTCACAACATAACATGCTGGGCTAGATGACCCTTGAAGTCCCTTCCAGCCTTGTGGCTCTAACATTGGATAGGTTGGGGCTCTTCAGCGTGGAGAAGAGATGACAGAGGGTGACATGATAGAACTTTATACAATCATGAGTGGTGTGGAACACGTTAATAGAGAACAGTTATTTGCCCTCTCAAATAGTACTAGGACTAGGAGACACTCCATGAAACTAACACGTAGCAGATTTAAAACAAATATAAGAAGGTATTTTTTTCCACTCAACACACAATTAAGTTGTGGAATTTGTTGCCAGAAGATGTGGTCAAGGCCAGTAGCACAACTGGGTTTAAGAAAAGTTTGGACAAGTTTCTGGAGGATAGGTCCATTAGCAGCTATTAATAGGATGGACTAGGAAGAGGATGGTCTACAGTTTATAGTTAATCCCCAAGATATCCACTGTGGGGACAAATCACTGTCCCAGGGTCATCGTCTAGTGTGAACCTACCACCAATACAATAGAGGTTCTGCATTTCTTAATTCAAGTAATTTCGATTCCCACTTTTGTATAATATGCTTACTGAACACCCACTGTTCCTTGCATCTAACAAATCTTATAAAAGCATTTCCAATTTAATCTAAATATATCTATTATTAAGCAAAAAGCCCCTTCTATTCAAGACAGTGTTGGCTGGAGGACTCATCTACGTCATTAGCCACAGTATTCCCTATAGCTAGTGTTGCCATATGTGCAAATTTTTTAGAGGAAATATGAGAAATACAGGTTGCCAGGCAGTATTGGAGCCAATGCAGCCCTGCAACCTGTATTTCTCATACACGCTATCTGAAAGTGTGCATATATGGCAACCCTAGCTATAGGCAAGTTCCCTATTTCCAGCCTAGGAGTAGCTTACAGCGTGTTGTGTGGCATAAATTTACTTACTTTCCCCATGTTACTGCCTAACCTATCAAAATTAATTTAAAATATAAAAAGTGAAATAATTGACAAACTGTTAATTATTAATTGAAATATTGATTAGGCTACAAGTTTAAACCTGTTCCTCATAATCCTAAGTAAATCCAACACATCAATCTTAAGTCAAAGTGAAGATAACTGCATTAATTACTGGCTTAACTCATTTTTATTTCACACATTCAAGTAGTGCCCTTTCCTCCTATACACAAGATCTTAGTACGTCACACAGTCTTGCGAAGAGAGTCCTCTAAGATGGCATGATGCAAAGCCTACTGAAGCTAGCAAAGAACCCGCACTAACATATAACTGTTGCCTTCAACAGGCATTGGATCCGAGTCGCAATCCACTTCTTCATCCGATCTCAGAGCAGATTCCCAAACTGCGGGTGGGGGAAACCCAAGTGGAGTCATGCCATCATGCCTCCATGCAGATGGAGCTGTGACCCAGATTGACATTTGGTATGCTTTGCTTGTCTTTGTTGCTTTCTTGGGTTGCGAGGAGTAGCTAGGTTGGAGCGGGCCCTGGTGCAGAAAATGGAACGGGGACCAGTCCTTCTGTCCTCCTCCCTGCAGCGGGGGATTTTATTTTTACTCCACCCGTCTCTGTAAACTCAGGGCAGCTCACAATATTAAAGTTAAAAAAATCAAAATATGAAATACAATACTACATTAAAATTCCTTAAAATCTCTTCATCCCACCCACCCAGCCCTTTACCTTCACCGGCCATCCTTCCCCCAAACTCTCTATCCAATCCCACTGAACCCTATTCTTGCCTTCCAAAAGCCTGGCCAAACAAAAAGGTCTTGCATCTCCACTGGAAGATGAACAGGCTTGGGCTTAGGTGGACCTCCAAGGGGAAGAGAGCACCATCATTGTGGGGCAGCAACCAAGAACGTCCCCCTGCATGTCATGGATGTAACAATTTCACGGACAGTTGGCACTCACAAGGGGGCGCCCTCAGCTGACCTCAGAAGCTGCAATGGGTCTTAGGGGAACAGGCGATCTTTCAGGTACCTGGATGCAGCACAACAGAGAGTGTTGCCTCCCCCACCCTGGCTTGCGGGCCCTGGTGCAGCAGTACCATCTATCTCTATAATAGCTATGCCCTTGCTGGATTCACAGGATTATATTTGTCTCAAAATGGGGTCACACAAGCAAAATGTTGGGGAACCCCTGTCCTGGGGGACAACAAAGCTGCCTGCTGCCCTATCTTCAGGGCTTGTGGTCCCAATGAGCCTTAAAACTTTGTTGAGAGAGAGAAAGGTTGCCATGTTGGTTCCATTTCAAAGGGTGCATTCATACATGATGACAATGAGTACTGCCATGCTTCAGACCTGCCCTGACAGTCAGGGTCCTCACTCTGCACAGGATTTGGCCTGCCCGCCAATCAAATATGACAGCAGGCCGAGCCAGGGAGGGGCGGGGTGATGTGTCCATACAGCCCCGTCCCCATACTGCCAGAAGTGGCCTGCCACCCTCCCTGACAGGGAGCCATGGCAGACCGGGGTTAGTGCATGCAGGCCAACACACGTGATAACACACTTTACCATGGTCCAGAATCCTTTGCACAGGCTCTTGCAGCACTTTGCATGACATTTTACACATGACATTGGGCATGGATTAACCCATGCCCAACGTCATGCCTGAAAACACCCAAAGAGATGGAGACAAAGTAGTTACAATGATATATTTTATTGGATCAACTTCTGTCGGTGAGAGTATGCAAGCTTTCGGGACACACAGGGCCCTTCCTCAGGCAGAGTCAGAACTGTTTAAATGAACTGTTAAAACTCTGTAGCATTGCTCTGTTGGTTCCTCAGCATGAGGAACAAACCGTCTAGAATTTTCCAGTGAGAAATATCAAATGCTTGATTTTATTTCACTGTGGGAACCATAGACTACTTGGCATTTTTACTTAAAACAAATGGAAATCTCTGGACCGAATGATAAATAACCCATATTTCTGTTCTTTTCATTTTACACACATCACTCACTACTGGGGTATTCCTGAGGCAGAAGCACTAAAATAGACCTTCTTGGCCAAGAAAAGCATGAAGACGGCCAATAACAAACAGAATTGTAGGGTCGTTAAAATTGTTTTAGCACCTACTTTCACACAATTGCATATAACCTCAGTTATTTCTGCCCCCAGCATTCATTGCCACTGAAGTGGTGACACTCAGAGAGGCCCAGAGGCCTGCCATTATGGGTCCAAGTCATACTACGAATCTATTTGACACTAGATAAATGGATACTGTTTAGCTTGCAGAGACAAAACTATTTTGAAAACATTGCCTCATCCTAGAGCCTTTAGGATGCATGACCTGGAAAATGAAGGTCCTGACCACATGTGACAATTAAAGATATCCAAGGTATTTTTGGTAAGAGTTGGAGATTATAACTTGTATGTTTTGACTGAATTTCAATGTGGGTTATTGTGTATTGCATTGGTGCAATAAAGCCCCCTGCAGTTTCATACCACATTCACACCTGACACCTGGCGTTACTAAAATGATGCACAGGCAAAGACGCGGCAGCGGGGAGGAGTCCGATGCCGGCAGTAGAGCCGGTGCGAACGGGGATCTGCCGCGGCTAGCCTCATGCATGACAGAGCGCAAAAATCCAGCCCTGTTATGAGCGAGCAAAGCCACAGCAGACTCCCATTAGACACAGCAGATCCCAGCTCGCACCAGCTCTACTGCTACTCCTCCCCTCTGCCATGTCTTAGCCTGTGCATCATTTTAGTAACGCCAGGCATCAGGTGTGAATGTTGTATCAGTCAGATAGGATTTTCCTTATTGCTTTTTTTCTTTAAAGGGGACGGGTGTTGGGTTTGGAACAGGAAGTCCCGAGTTCAAATCCTGGTCTCACTAGCAGGCCTGGGGCAAGCTACATCTTTCCCAGGCTCAGTTCCTGGCTGTAAAATAGGGCACTTGTGTCAAGAAGTCAAGGAACAGTGAGCTTGATGGATGTGGAACAGCAGTCCATCGTATTAGAGCCATAAATCCTGTCAATGGGAGTTCCAGCCAGCCATCTCCACTACCTTGAGAAAACTGTGGCGCACCACAATGAGTAGTGTTAAACAGCTGCTGAATCACACCCCAGAGATGGCTGCTTTTCAGGTCTGGCATTACAGTATTCCATGCAGAGGTGTTACCTGGAAGGAACCAGTCCACTTCCCCTCCCTACCCTTTCCCTCTCTCCCCACTGTATAGCTACCAGATATGCTGCAGCCACACGTGTGATGTTGTATCCAAATCATCTATGAAACTGATTTGCATGTTTTAAAAATAGTTTTATTTATGGAAAATGGGCTGGATTTAGTATTTGGTGAAGGCTCTTATCCGAGAGGTCTGGTGGATGAAGCTCTGTTATCTACATGGCAGCAATAGGACAATCTTGCCATACAATCTACCCTGCAAAAATCCTTTCATCTGACCTGAGGAGAAGCGGAGAATGACACTCCCTTGTGAGGGTAGTTTGTGGGACATTTTAACAGTGCAGGAAAACTGTAAAATGCAGTGGTAGAGCCAGATCCTCCCCCGAAGGAGCCTTCCACGTGGCTCTTCCATTAATCAAAGGATGGGGTATTCCAAGGTGCTGCTGCCTTAGAACCCTGAAGTACCCACAAAAGGGACTTAGGGTTTTGTCTCCCAAGTACACTTCAAGCACCTAAACATCTGTTCCCAAGAGCAGAAGGAAACAGGGGTTTTAAAGAGCTCTTCCCCTCCTTTTGATCTTACAGGGATCTGCCAGCAGAGGGAGTTGGAACAGCAAGCAGCTGGTGATTTAGAGGCTACATTTTGACATCAGAGGTGAACTGAAGTAGTTACTTCGATTTAGTTTATTACCAAAGTAGGGTAGTTACTTTGATTTTTCTGACAAACAGTGTGAACTGAAGTAACTATTTTGATTTAATTCACTTGAGGTAACTACTCCCCTTTGGTACCATTCGGATGAACAATGTGAACCAAAGTAGTATTGGGTTGATTCCCGCCCCCCCCCGCCTCCCCCAGCTGAAACATAATGATCACTGAACTGTCACTACTCTCATATTGATAATTGTTCACACAAACAGTGTGATGAAGATTATAAAACCAGAATCCATGGCACACGTTACATATTATAGAGGCACAGTAGCATCTCTATAGTTAAGGTGAGCAGCACTTTCCATTATAACCCTTCCAACAGTCTATGGCCCCTAAAATTGAGTTGGTTGGTCCTGGTGGTTCGGTAGTTTGTAGTGAAAGTGGTTTGGGTAAGGGGAGGATCATGTCCAAGTTTGGTGCAAATCAGTTGAGAAATGAAGAAGTTATGGCAGTTTGTTTAGGAGTGCTTTTTTTTCTTTTTTTCAGTTTTCGGCATCTGTGATATTGACAAGTTTCCCGGTGTGTTGTGTTGTTTTGAAGTCATGGGATGGGGCCACAAAATTCAGCTATGGGGGCCTGTGACAGCTTTGGTTTGCTGTTTATGTCCGGCTACTATATTTTTCAATTTGTTTGGGTTTCAAAATCCCATTATACTGAAGGGATGGAACATGGTAGGAGGAAAGTGTTCCATGGCCGCTTCATCCCTCTCTTTCAGCATGTCAGGATGATATAACTTCACTGTTAGGAATCCCTAATTGGGGGGGGGGGGGGCTGGGGGAGTGGGTGAGATGCCTACTGAGTCTTTGTTACTACAACCCCCTTGCCAGCAGCCTGGGCAGGGGGTGGAGACAGAAACTACCACCGCCCCCTCCTGGCCGCTTGGCCACCTCTCGCTCCCTGCCTATTCTTCTCTCTTTTCCTGCAGCCTTGGGGCTGCTGCCGTGGGGGTAGGGTAGGGGTAGGAGCTAACGCCACCCCCCACCCAGCTCACTACTGTGTCTGACTACTCACTGACTCCTACCTAGCACGTATCCCCCCACCCCACCCCACTCATCAACACACACGGAGCAACTGGGGGAAAAGGCAGTTGCTCTGTGTGTGTGGATGAGTGGTGTGTGTGTGTGGGGATACATGTGCGGCCATGTGCAAGCCCCGCCCACCAAACACGCATGCACCAGCACACCCACAGACCCACCCGCCCTGCAGGGGCCATGTCAAAAAGGCCTGAGAAAGGTATTTAAGAGTCATCAACAGACAAAGGAGAGAGATTCATCATGGAATTCACAGGACTCCAAATCAGCCAGCAAGAACTGCACCCAGTCCTCAACACTGGGGCTGAGAAAGACTTTGAAGCATGAATGACTAGATAGATGATAGATATAGATATAGATATTTTATTAAAACGTAGCCAAAGGCCATTGCTCAATAGACAAACATACATAAGACATACAAAACAGTGCCAGATCATTACTGAGTTACATCATTCTGAGTCAAACAGATAACACAGTTTCGACAGTCCATGGAGGGATCAATACTCAATAACATAGTAAAAAGGCTTAAAAAAAAAAAAAGTATTTCAAAGCAAAATATCAAGCCCCAAGGGACTAAGACAAGTCCAACAATGGTTTGTATGCCAGGAAATTGGTCCTGTGACTAAATGCCTGCAGAAGAAACAGGGTGACATTTTCAGTGAACTATTCAGGAATGCAGAAAGTAAGGCGAAGTCAGATCTACCTGGAAGTTTGGCCAAGGTGTCCCCCCAGTATTGCTGCCTCGGAAGATCATATAACCGGCAGTAGAGGATGATGTGCCCCACTGTTTCAACAGCCTAATTGTCAAAAGGACAAATCCTGTCTACAAAGGGGGCACCTTGGCAGCGCCCTTCCAAAACCTGAGAAGGAAAACAGTTTAACCATGCACAAAGGAGGAGACATTTCTCATGCGGCGAAATTTTAGATGACAAATATTGGGCCAATTGGCCAGGACCAGGGGCCCAATGGAGGTAGTCTGACATGTGTGGGGAGAAGGCTATCTTGCCCATTTCCTGTTGCCTGTCAGTATCCTGGAGTCTTAAAAGGATTTCCTTGCGCACCAAGGCCCAAGGTTTATGAGCCAGGTATTCTACAGACAACCCCATCCGGGTTAGCAGGTTTTGGACATTAAGTGCCCAAGGGTTTTGATAAGAATCCTCCCTCAGGGCCTTAAACAGTTCTGAACCCTGAGGTGTCATAACTTTGACCCAGAATCGAAAGACAGACTTGATGGCGTACTCATACCAAGTAATTTGGTCACTCTCAACCCTAATAGCTGCATAAGGGGTTCCCCATGGTATACGAAAAAGTTTGCAAGAACCTGGCCTGCATAGCGTTTAATTTAATCCAGGAAACAAAGGGAGCCCATATCTCAGAGGCATATAAAGCCTGTGCCCTAACTTTAGCTTTATGCACCTGGATAGCAGCTGAGGGGACCGCCCTCCCAGTACAAGCAAAGTATTCAAGGATAGCTTGGGACGGGCCTTTAGCAGCTAAAAGTGCTCTCTGGGCATGTGGCTTCCAGGACCCTGATTGGTGGAACAGCAGTCCCAGGTAACGGAAGCTTGAAACCTGCTGCAAATGTTGACCCTCAAAGTCCCATACATATGTTTTTTTCTTGTTCGAAAAAAACAGAACCTTTGACTTCTGATAATTCATGGACAGTTTGTTCAAATTACAAAAGGATGCAAAAGCCCAAGTCTGTCTCTTTAGTCCAATAGCTGTCTGCGAAAGCAGCACTTCATCCGCGTACAGAAGGCAACCCAAGGGTCTTGTAGCCAACTTTGGCAGAACCGCCATCAGGGGTATGACATAATTGATGTAAAAATTAAACAAGGCTGGTGCTAATACACAACCTTGGCGGACGCCCTTTTGCGTGCGTACCAAAGATGTCAAATGGCCCTGATGCTCAAACTTTACTACAAGGGAAGAATTTTGATGAAGGGAGCAGATGAGACTAAGGAGTCTTTTATCCATTGAAGAGCGTGATAGCTTCCCCCACAGAATCTCCCTATTGATCAAATCAAATGCTGCCCTCGAATCAAGGAAGGCAGCAAAAAAAGACCCATTGCGGGTCATATACTTGGAGATAGTGTGGTACAACACCAAACAAAGCTCTACAGTGGAACGGTCGTGCTGGAACCCGGCCTGTTCTATAGCTGTAATCTGCTCCCTCTGCAGCAGAAGCTTCACGTAAATCTTTGCCATAACACAAAGAAGGCTAATGGGCCTATAGTTGGCCGGATCGCTATTAGGGCCTTTCTTAAGAATGTGAACTACTACGGCCCTACCCCAATCTGCTGGAACTACCCCTGTATTGTTAATTGCCGTAAATAAAGCGGCCATCACAGGAACCACCAATCCCTGTGTTTCTTGAAAAATTCCAGATGGAGGTGATCATAACCAGGTGACTTTCCAGTTTTAAAGGATTCGACCAAAGCTTCCACCTCATCCAAAATAACTTGACCCAATCTTTCACTATATTTTAGTCATGAATTAAAAATTAAATTTCTTTTAACTGAGGCTGGTGTGCTTGTGTGGATATCTGACACTGGGGTACACAGTAGAGGGATTCTGGGTTTTGAGACCCAGACGAACCTTGTAATTAACTTCTGTGTTTGGGAAGCTCTGAGGTTGAAGTGACAGACAGGGTTAACCCTTTACAGGCTGGCACAGTTCTGAAGGGAACTGGTCCAGTGGGTACTGTAAATGGGGAAACTGAGTCACAGCAAACCTAGAGTGGACAGAGGCCATAATCCCATCAGAAACAGTTACTTTGAAATACAAACTGAAGGGGAGTACATACTTCTCTTCCTACTCCTGAATAACTTTTGTTTAGTGTCCTGCTCGTGTGACTGCTTCAGGAATAAAACAGAAGTAAGTCCCAACTACATTGAATTAATTGTTTGTCAGAATGTGGCCTTTGAGGATGTAGGGGAAACACTAAAGGAGGAAGTGCTAAGGTTTGCAAGGACAGCACAGGACTGTTAGGGAGCTTTCAAATTAGCAAGGTGATGGTGTGTGTGTGTGTGTCCATGGTCACTGAGTGGCAGTGCCCTGCAGAGCACCAACTCAGGTGGAGTGCATGGGGAGGGATTAGGGTGGCAAGATATGCAAATTGTAGAGGACACTTATGAGAAATACAGGTTGCAGGGCTGCATTGGAAACCAATGCAGTAGGGTGGGTGCAGTACAATGCACCCAAGGTTCCAATGTAGCCCTACAACCTGTATTTCTCATAAGTGTCTAAAATTTGCATATCTGACCCCCTTACTCCAATGGATTCAAATGGGCTGCTCCCAGTTTGGCTACCCTGGCCACGGAGGTAAGCCACCACGCACTCCCTCTGCCAAAAAACATGGGGGGTGGGGGTAGAAGTCCACCAGGCTGGCCTTTGCAATGGACATGTCCCTGGCATAAGCACTAGGGAACCCAAGCTCCCCAGAGTTCCCAGCCAGTTCTTGTAAAGGCCACATCCCACACCCACAGTGCCTACAAGTGGCAGACTGCTCTGCTGGCATAGCTAGCCATCCCAGTTCATATGGACAGGTGCTCCATGGCTGTCCATTGCCATGGAGCTGTTTGGCTTGCACCACATGGAGCACTCCAGATTTCCTGGCAGTGCTCCGTGTACGGCCATGAGTGGGTGCTCTATGGCTCACAGGAGCATGCATCCCCCCTCCCCCAACTTCAGACACACAGTGGACTCCGTGGTTCCTGGTTGGCCATGCAGGGTAGCATCTTGTTTAAAAACACCCAAGGGGAGAGGCAAACTAATTCCCCTTCTTTCTGTACAGACAAGCAAGAGTTGGAGCCTCTTACTCCATTTTAACACCACCTGTTTGGAGAGATAATCCCCCCCATCATCACTTTAGCAACTCTGCTCATGAAAACACAGTGAAGGTTAAAGTGTTAGAGGGTACTTACCTCCACAAAAGGGCTTATGAAAACATGTCCACAAAGGCTTTCCTTTCATTCTTATAGGCTGTAACATGCGCTCCTCAGCCTAAAGGGGGGGGGGGGGGGGGGAATTAAATAAATAAATTTAGATTAAATAAAGGCTCTCCTTTCCACCCATTAAAACTACCCACTGCCACTGGCCAAATGCATGTCATGTGAGATGCAGATCTACCATTAAAAAGTCTCCCACTCTTTCCTCAGAGCATTCTCACCTCTGTACTTTCTTTGTGGAAATAAATACTCCCTGGCTCTGTTGCATTACATTGTGGTGGATACAGTGAAGCCTATATAATCTGCAGAATGGTTTGTTAAGTGTGTAGCATGCTTTGTGATCCTTCAGATGAAAGGCACTACACAAGTGTAAGATATTATTACTTAGCAGCACAAATTCCCATTAAAGCCAGTGGGAGCTGTTTGATTTAAAGCCACGAGAAGCTATTTGATCATTTACTCTTAATTTGCAAATCTGTGCAGCAAATCGTCACACCTGGTGATTAGTTCTTTAGCAGCAAGTTCCCCCATCAAAATAGAGGCAATAACCCGCGGTAGCCCTCTCAGTAGCTCCACAGCAAGAACTCTGAGTGAGCCCTGTGATTCAGAGGCCAAAAATAATACACTGTATTTGAACAATATCAGCTCTGTGATGTAAACTGACAAAAGCCAGTGAAATTTAAAGGGGCCCTGTCAAAGATGCTTTAAAATGATACCTCCCAGCTATGTTTTGGCAAGTGTGGTCATATGACAGTCCATCCACTCTGCCTGCCTCATTGTTCTTTGCAAGCTGGCAAGCTGTCACATTATTAAAGAATTAGCCTGTCTGCTCAAATAACACAGAAGAGTAGTAGTCCAGTACTGTAATATCCTGCCTGCAGAATGCAGCAGCATGGAAACAAGGCAACAGGGACAAACAAGGATTTACGACTAGGACAAGAGAGCCAAAGAAAAAAAGGTGGGGGAAAACCCCCACCTGTTGACCCCTCAAAGCATTAGGGATAGGGAGTGGATATTCAGTGGAGCAAGTGTCTGATGAGGGCAGGCATATGGGCTACTGGGAGCAGCAGCATTGGAACCCTTCCCAACTCCTGTCAGGGCAACAGCAGCAGAACAGGCATTATACATATGTCTAAGGATGGTCGAGGCCCAAGGGCATTTTGCTGCTCCTCTTAAATAATTTGCATTTGCTACTTCCCTTAAATTTGCCCAAGGCTGTTGCTCGTACCTCTCAAGTGCCTCAGATTTTCCAGGATGTCCCCGATTTTACACCTCTTTTGTTATCTGTCCTGCAGTTGAGGAAAACTGGTGTAATCAGGGCCGGCCTTCGGCATTGCGGGGCCCTATTCTCCCACGGGTTGCAAAGCTGCTGGCAGGCCTAGGGGCACTCCCCATCTCAGGGGGTGCTCCCCGGCTCAGTCAGGGGGCGCTCCCTGGGCCTGGGCTGGAGGAGCACTACCCTCCGCCCATCCCCAAGCCCAGCCATTTTGGGACACTTACCCCATCTGTTGCCGCCGCTGTTCTGGGCCCTGCGTCAGGTTTGCTCGCCGGCTCCCTGGGTCAAGCGGGCGTCGCAGCAGCAGTTTAAATCTGCCGCCTTGCCCTCCACCGGAAATTGCCAGGGAGTGAGGGAGAGGTGGGGCCTCTACCTCGCCCTCACTCCCACTGGCCCCCTCCACTGCCTGTCTCAGAGTCGGCCAGAGTGAGAGAGAGGCAGAGAGGCCCTGCCTCTCCCTCACTCCCTGGCTGAGACTGACAGTGACTGGGAGCTGGGGCCCCCCGTGCAGGCCCCCCCCCAGAACCGGGGCCTAGGGCAGCTGCCCTGAGCCACCCCGCAGTAAGGCCAACCCTGGATGTAATGTCCTGGTGTGACGTGGTAGATTGCATGCTTTGCATGCATAAGGTTCCAAGTTTAATTCCTGGCATCTCTGATTCAGGACCTCCGGTGGGTGAGGCCTCTGCTGGGGATCCAGGCCTGGATGGTCTCAGGTAGTATGCCTGGGTGAGACCTCTGCTGGAGAGCTGGATTTGAAACCCTGCTGCAGCTGCTGTACTGGGTTGTGACAATACTGGGCAAAAATGGACCATTGGTCTGACTCAGGTAGCTCCTTATATGTGAAAGGGAGAGCAATTTGCAAGTCATCAGTGGTACAATGAATTGAATTCTCCAGCCTAAAAGAGCCAGACCAGACAAATAGTTTTTCCCAGGGCAGCCCCTTCCATAGGAGAGGGAAGGGATTCTCTAGTGTTCTCTCTGACTCTTTAATGACTCTTCTCATTTTTGGAAGAAGAATAGGGTTTTCCAACACCTGGGGGGAAATGGTCAGTCTTCAGACTTTTAAAAAAACTCCATTGGGGTAATGTATAACTATGATTTCTAGGCATTTCTCTTGAAAAAATATTAACTGGCTAGGGGTTCAAATCTGGCCCTTTTAAGGGGCTAATGTTGTGATTAAGTTTCTTTTTTACAGTAACAACAAAAAAATTCTGACCAGCCTCTCTGTTAGGTAACGGGATATTGCTAACAGTTGCCTATGAGAAAATCCTCACAGCATCTCATCTGTCAAAGAATCCACACAAGCGGGATAGCTGGAGTAGGGGGGGAAAGCTTTATTGACAGAAGGAGAGCTGTGTAAAGTGTAAAGATCTCTGGGCATTGGGGTGTGGAGGCCAAGATATTAAGGGAAGTGCTATGATAGAGCTTGGGTATAAAGAGAAGGATTAAAGTCTGGCTTATGAGTGAGTTTGTTGTGTGGATATGCAAGTCCTTTAACTTTTTAAGATTGCTTTCTTTTTTTAAAAAAGTGGTGTGTCTTTTAGCCCAGCCACATAGTTAAATAATAGATTACTCTGAATTTGCATATATGCAAATTGTATCCCACATTTCGAGAGTCGCCGTCCCTCATTTCAGAGTCCAGGGGGTAAGAGAGGTATGCTGCTGCTTACCTCGGCCCAGTGGTACCTCTGCCATTGGAGAACATGGAAGTCACACACCCATGAGCGTGAATTTGTTTCTTCACATTGTTGCTATGGTCCGCTATGGTCCACTATCCCCTTATGGTAGGTAGTGTACAAACACATAGTGAGAAGAAATTTGTAGTTCCAAGAGTTTATGATCTACCTAAATGGTGGAAGTGAACACAGCTACACGAAGCTGTAATGGCTAGTCCAGTTTCACACAGATTCTTGACAAGGCTGGAAATAGAGTCCAGTTTTCTTGATTGCCACGGTTGCCACCCCAGTGTCTTATCTACTGAACTATACTGCCTCACTGAGACAATTGGATGTTTTTAGACACACATTTCTCCTGGATGTTTGTGGTAACATCCAGAACTTTCTGTGTGTCTAAATCACTCATCCAGATCTTAAACATCCGGATCTTTGAACTTCTGCGTGAAACTTCTTCCAGAACTTTTGTGTGTAAAAGGCTCTCCTGGTAAACTGCTTTGCTCCAGGCAGCTGTGGTCACTGGGTTTCCATGGCAGCCTGTCACATTTACAGCTGTCGCTACTTTAGACTGCCTCAGGACAGTGTTTGTGTGAAGAATGCATCGAGGAACTGCCTCAGGGCAGTGTGTGTGAATCTGGAACTTACTTGTGGACTTGTAAACCCAGAAGATTGAAACATCCGGAACTTTAATGTGTGTCTAAAATTGCCCATTGAGTTTCACAGTGGGAAGAATGGTGAGCTGAGCTGCCGAGGTAGCAGCATCTCTCTAAATGAGAAAGGTGTCAAGTCGCTAGAGCCCTGCTTGGGCTAGAAATTCAACCTGAGCTTAAGTATGTGAGCCCAACGCAGCCAGTCTCTCCTAAGCCTGTGCCCATTGTGACTGGGTGGCTTCGCTTCCCATCCCTGACACATCCTCCAGAGCATCATGGTGTCACGACACTCCATAAGGGGCAGGGTTAAATCAGAATAGGGGCAGGACTATGTCAGAAAAGGGGGCAGGGTTAAAATATTCCTCTCCCCGTTCCAGTGCAGGGTGTAGCCACACAAACTGTAACAGGCCCAATCCCCAGAGCACCCTGTGGTGGGCAAACACAGCTACCACGCTTTGGGGCCGGCAGAGAGAGCTGGCCATGCAGTCTGCTCCTTGGTGGCCATCACCAGCCTCTCCATGCCCAGGGGCAGGTTAAGGAGCCAGCTACATGGGACTAGATGCCCAGACTTCTACTGTGCTATAGGACTGGGCCCGCTGCTGCTAGGAAGCTGTTGGGGGAGAGGGAGAGCACATGTGAGTTTCTCCCCTCTGCTTTATAGCTGATCACATGGGAAGGGAACCTGGGAGGAGTGCAGGCACTCCTCTCCCCCGCCTAACAGCTGATTGGGGTGAGGGGGCCTGGGAGGAGTGCAGGTGCTCCTCTTCCCCACCCAACAGCTGATCAGAGCGTGTGCAGGCCTCCCAACACCCCCTCCACCTGTTTAGGGTTGCCACCTAAGTATATTTTTCCAGGCTTCTTATGAAACATACATGTTGCAGGGCCTGCAACGGCACCAATGCAGGCCCTGCAACATGTATGTTTCATAAGTGGCCTGGAAAACTATATAGGTGGCAACCCTACACCTGATCCACCCATCTAACCGCTGATCTCAGGGGAGGGGGTTCTGGGAAGGGGGCATACGCTCCTCCTAGGCCCCCTTCCCCTGATCCATCCACCCAACAGTTGATTGCAGAGGAGGTGGGGCCTGGGTGGAGGACACGTGCTCTTCCCAAGCCCCCTTCCCACCCAATCAGATGTTAGGAAGAGTTGAAGAGGGCACCCCTCCTGGCCCGATCCAGTGCTACACTGCCCGGCCACATGGGAGGTGGGTGGTTAACCCACTTTGGGCAGCGTTATCCCACTTTGGGCAATGTTACTACACGCTGCATCCCCAGCCTTTTTCGGAGGAGGCTGGGGCTCATTGCATAGTAACTGGGGTTGAAAAACTGGCAGCCGCTGGGCATACGAACCACTGCATCACAGTTAACATTGCCCAAAGCGGGATAAAGACAGCGTGTGTGCCTGCCCTGACAGCACTTTGTAGGGGGTAAGACCTCTCATAGCTAGGGAGCTGGCCTGACTGGAGAGGCTTGGGTAGACAGTGTACTCGACCTAGCTTTGGGCCCTCCAGAACTAGTTAGGTTCTGTTAGGCTCGGGTCAGGTTGCAGCCTTTGCGCGATGGCTGTATACC
This sequence comes from Sphenodon punctatus, assembly GCA_003113815.1. Lineage (NCBI taxonomy): Eukaryota > Metazoa > Chordata > Lepidosauria > Sphenodontia > Sphenodontidae > Sphenodon > Sphenodon punctatus. The sequence continues at coordinate 4,298,810 of QEPC01003117.1, forward strand.
TCTTGTACTTAAAGCCGGTGTCTCTTCTTGTCGAGTCACCTCACAGAGTCATTTCAAATGGAATTTTCTGACAGCCCTCACTTAGGGCAGCTGGCGGGATTAGTTGAGGAGGATGAAAGCAATAAGAATAATCAATAGACCCATGTTTTTAAAAGATGGTAAACCTGGAGACCTGTGGGAGCACGGCAACTAGGTTTGCCACCTATGTATATTTTTCCAGGCCACTTATGAAAAATACATGTTGCAGGACCTGCATAGGTGCCAATGCAGGCCCTGCAACATGTATTTTTCATAAGTGGTGGCAACCCTAACAGCAGCATCCTGTATAATCTCTGTATCTACATTATAAAGTGTGTTAGGCAAGCTGGGCCAAATCCTGCTGCAAGTTACACCGGTGTGTTTCTGTGAGTGGAGTTACTCCAGATTCGTACTAGCATAACTGACAGTATAATTTGGCCTATTTTGCTTTAGGTTGGTGCTCAGGAGGGAGAAGAGCCAGGATTCATCAGCAGCCAGAAGTCCTGCTTCAGCTGCCTTCGCTTTGCCCAAGGGCAAGGGTAGCGCCCAGAAACAGGGCTTGCTGCTAGCAGACAGGGGGAAATGACAGCAGTGAGGAGAAAGGAATGGGGATTATTCTCCCTTCTCTCCCAGGCTAACTGGGGCTTTGCACATTGTAGCCACTACTTGTTAGTAAGAGGCAAAGCCCCCTTCGCCGCCATAATGGCGGCGATGGGGAAATTGCTGCGCCCCCCTCGGGAGATACAAAAGAGAAGGAGAGGGGGCTGCTATGCGCAGTGGCAAACTTGTTGGCGCCCGGCTCGGGCGGGGTTGCTGTGGCAACCAGGAAGGGGCGCGTGCGCAGAAGCGCCGCGCCAAGGATTAAGTGAGCGGCCCGCCCTGCATCTGAAGGGACGGAGCCACGTTGGCTGCGTGGAAGCGGCATTCGCCTCAGGAGCCTGAACGGAGCAGCAGCAAGGCTGGTGTGCTGCTGTGAAGGTCGAGGCAGAGCGCGCGGAGATGGGGAGGTCAAAGAAGAAAGGAGCAGCAGCACAAAAGAAGAGTCGGGGGGGAGCCCCACAGACTGAAACGGGTCAAGCGCCCAAGGGGGAGGCTGCGGGGGCCGCGGATGGGGCCCTATCTAGGGCAGAACTAGTAGCCCACCTCACGGCATGTGAGGCCATGCTGCGGGCAAGGCAATTACCCCCAACCATGCCTTTACCACAGAGGGAGCCAGGCCAAAGTACACAGGAGGCCCCTAGTGGGGGGCAGGGACTTGGGGGAGTTGAAAGGCCAGCAAGCATAGGGGGGTTGGGGAACGAAGCACAAAGGGTTCCATCAAGCAGCCAAACCACGGGGGCAGGGCTTAGGAGGGGGACCAGGCCCCTTTCCATTCCTGCCCGCTACAGGGAAGGTGTGAGACCCAGAGTCAGTAGGAACTT
>QEPC01003117.1:4306120-4331601 GCA_003113815.1 Sphenodon punctatus
AATAAACAATATATGGGTAAGAATTGTCGCACTCAGCGGGGGTCCAGTATGCTACAGTAGGATAAATAGGTAAGTGTAGGTTAGGATGAGTCATCTCCTTAAGAGATGGGGAGAGAACACCCAGTGCAATGCTGGCCGCAGCAAGCACTGGGGTTACCACCCTGGGAGAGGTGCCCAGACGGGTCAGCAAGTACAAGCACGGTCTGCTGGCTTTGCGGGTACTTACCTCCTTACTCAACCCCACAATTGGGGATGGTCGCCCCCCTTTCGGCCAGAGCCAGGGTGCTGTCGAAGGGGGGGCGTTACGTTATGTTGTTGGGTACTGACAAGGGAGGGCACATCCCTGTCAGTGCTGGTGTTAATAAGGAATTTAAGTTGCTAGCATACTGGACCCAGATTGCTTGTGCAATACCCACCGGCCTTGATTTTGAGTGAAATAAAGAGTGCAGCCAGTTTAAAATCCAATACGGTCTCTGTGTCTCATTGGGGGGATGCGCCGGCAAGGATTTATTCCCAAGGATAAATGCCACCCAGGCCCAGCTTTAGCATTAGATGAGGTAGGGCAGCAAGTTATTCATTTTACCAGCCTCTTTATTTCACCACCCTTGGAGCTGCTATTATGTGTGGATCAGTTGCGATTCAGTATCACTCCCTCCCCAGCCTGCAGTGCAAGCAGGCAGCTCAGAGCTTGCACAGTAGGCTGGGGGAGCTCCTGGTTGCTGGTTCCCCTCTCATCAGCTCTAGAGTGCTCTTTTCCTCCCTCTGCAAGGGCTTGGGATGCTGGATTTATTCAGTGAACAGGAGATGGTTAGGGAAGATTTCCCTGCTGCTGGGCTGCTGGGCAGTGAAACAGTGGACACGCCCTCTTCCTTTTTCAAATAATACTATAGGCAGGGAACACTGAGCATTTTGTCTAGGGCAGCAAAATGTCTGAAGTCAACCCTGGACCAGATCACCCCATATCCTGATTTATGCATAAAAAGCAAAGAGGCGTTAAAACATGCTGTTATATTCCTAAATAAAGAAATCTGCTGTCAGTGCAGTCAGTTCCTTTAAAAATGCACGGAACTAGTGATTATAGGCCCAATTCTGCTCTTGCACATGCTGTTGTAAATAGAAAGTAAGTAATTCCGGTAAATGACTATGGAGCTACACCAGCATGAAAAGAGTATTGGGGTCTATCCATGCTGTCTCTTATTTAGAAAAATCCACCAGCCTGGTGACTCATCCTGCTAAAGCACAGTATTTATTCATGCCTCATCCCATCCCTGGAGGATTCACAGAGCTGTCCCGAGCACAGTGTTTCTCTGCCATTCCACCATTATTGTGCATGCTCACAGCCTCACATTGCCGGCACCATTTATGTGCAGATGTTCATTGGCGAGCCTCAGGGTGGAACTGATCTCAGTAGAGCATTCCTGTAATGAGAGAATTAATTCTCATGGGTGAGAATGCTGTGTTTCCTATGCTTGGAGACGGCTCTTTCCCAGCAGCAGGTGCTGGTCTCCCACTCAACAAGACATCTGGGGCGAACGCCAGTTCTGTAGGTTTACACTGGGGCTGAACTGGGGTCCTCCTCATGCTGAATCAAATCTGATTCTTGCCTGTTTGTATTGGCTCTGTACCCCTAGCACACAATTGTGTCTCTCTGCAAATAGTCAGTACACAGGGCTGTCCTGATGCAGAAATCAAGGATTCATTTCCTTCAGCAGATGCTTAAATTTGCATTATGTTGCAATATTTGTGTGAAAAAATTCAACGTTATCTAATTCATTTGGCTCTTCTGTTTCACAAAGTCAAAATCTGAGATAGATTAGTTCAATTTGACATTGTTTAAAACTGAAGTAACAGTTTGACTTTGGGTGTGTCTGCTCTACATGCTCTGTTACCCCTGGGGGAAATCAATTCCATATCCATCCCCGTGATGTTATTGCAAACCAAAGCAGTGAGCAAATGTTTGTTACTCCAAGTTTATGCTGCCACCCGATGGACTCCATCCACTAGGCACCATCATGAAATTATCCCTTAGAGTATCTCCACTATGTCCCTAAGCAAAATTCCCTGTCTCTATGGTGCCCCAGATGACCAGTGGGTATTTTCAAACATGACGGTACCACGGATGGCCACACTTTAACCCGCTTGGCCACCCGCAGTGCTGTCACATCTGATCCAGGTGTTACCCTGGGCGGGATCAGAGCTGCCCCCGGACTGTGGCAGTTTTTAGCCTGAGCTGTGACTCAGGCCCATCGCTGACTCAAAGTGCAGGGCTAAGCGCTACTACAGCTCTGGAAAGCCATCTCCAGACAGGGTAGAGCGGGCTGTCATGTTTGATGGCCTGCTGCTCTACCTGACCCTAGTCCATGGCCGGGGCTGTTCTGGGTGTGCGCGGCAGCCTCATAGGCTGCCACGGCCACCCATCACGGCGGTGGGCAGGCCGTGCTCAGCAGCACAGGGGGCGGGGCCTGCAGACCCATGTCCACATACCTCCCCACTCTCTTCCCGCCCCCTACCTAGCCTGGGCCACCAACACATCTGTTTGGCGGCCGGGCTGGATTCTTACTGGAGTAAGGGGCCTCATCCCGGCCAGGATCAAAAGCGCCATCATGTTTAAAAATACCCAGTGTCATGTGGCAAGGCAGTAACATTGAGATGTTCATGGTAAACCGTGTTCCCCAGATACATCATGGGTAACAAAACCGTGTTTAATACATGGCAAAAAAACATGTTTCTGTGAGCAAACATACTGGGGACCCTGGTGTTAGATGGATCAAGCAGGTAACAAGTGTAATGTGTAGAGACACCCTTTGTTAAACAAGCAACAACCCTATAACAGTTGCAAACAAAACTGCCTTGCTTTTATATTAGGGTCTATGTGACCCTGCTAGTTTAAATTTAAAAAATACAACAAAATTTGGGAATGCATCCAAAACAAAATTTATTGTATGATTTTAGCCTCAAACCTATTTAGCTGCTAAAGCATTCTTATATACAATGATTTAAACTTTTAAAACATTCTTAAATATATATTCAGTCTAACATTTTAAGAAATTGATATATTTTAAGAAATTGACACACAAGTTGGCTCATTGAAACATGAAGGAGCCGAAGTGACTCGATACATTTTTAGTGATCATTTTTTCTATACAAAAACTATTTACTTTGAATTTTCATTTCAGCCCATAGTATTTACATGGTCCCCATTACGACAGTATCTCACAGTCTTTAGTATAATTATTCTCACAAGCCCTCTCTTCCCCATGGGTATCAGTAGGTCTGAAGGAAACCCCTGCCCCCACAGGCCTGATTAGTTAGGGATGGGCCCTGACAAGGAGGAAGTCCCACCCTCCTGTTTCCCAAAGAGAGATGGCAGTTGGAGGAACACCATGCAGAGACTACTGGGGAGGAGAGGACTCCCACATCTACTCTGGTCATGGCCTGGTGCCAGTCCATAGACCAGTGGCTGGGAACTGCTACTTGACATTTTCTATTCTAATATTAAATTTGTTTTGCTCCCTCCCAACTTATAAATCCCTCCTGTAAACCTACCTAATAATAATAATAATAATCATAATAAATAATTTAACCCCTGAACTATCCTATTATGTGGATGCACGGGCAATGATTTACACACACTATGGTGGGGGTGTTATATTATGCTTATATATCCTTACTGCTTGTTATAGTGATACTTTCAATCTGGTGCTTTTTATTTTTCCAGAATGTTTTTACAGAGATCTTGGCATATTGAGAGATTTAGGAAGCACTGATGCCCTAGGCAGAAGAGGACTTGTATCATTAGGAGGAAACACATACAAAGAAAAGGCTTCCAGCCCTGAAGAATCTGCCGCTTAGCGCCAGGGCATCTCCATCTTCCTCTGTGACTACAGCATTTCTGACAGGGACATGACACGCAGCCAGAACTCACTTTTCTTTATCCAGAAAAAAACAAAGAACTTCCAAGACAGAGAAAAACCCAAGCTGTGGACAAAAACATGAAATAACATGGGATCAGATTGCAAGCAACAGACTCAGAAGAGGTGCAATGAGGGACGCATTCAAGTACATTGCTCCACCAGCCCAGAAGCAGCCTGTCTACTTCTAATCAGCATGAACTTGTTGTGGCAGGACAGTTGGCAGGAGGGGTGTAAAAATAGGAGCATGGAGGGGAGACCTTCTCCCCTGAGCTTGCAGTGCAGGGAATATGAAGAGCAGGGACTGTCCCCTATGCCCAATTTCATGTCACACATGGTCCTTCCACTTCCCCCTGCTCTCCTGTTTCCCAGTCGGAGCTGCCTCCCCCTCACTCTGGACTACTGTATAAAGGGTTATTGCGTGGTCATGAACCATTGCATATATCAATCAACACACAAACAAACAAAACAAGCAGGACATACATCTATGTTCATAAATTAACTCTCCATTAAACATATGATACAACTCAAGAAAAATATACATTAATAATTTATCTAAAATAATAAAACAGAACCCTCAAATTCTCTAGAGCACATCAGTGAGAGTCACCTCTCTATGCCCTGTAAGCATGCCCTAACATGAGGCCTTAAAATCCAAAAAATTTTCCCTGTCCTTAAACATCAGGATCAAAAATTCTGCAATGGCATCTATTACCTGGACCTTAGGATTATTCAGTAGGGAACTCAAAATAAATACCTCCGAATGTCCTGGATACTTAACTTATCCAAATGCCAGGTCAGAAATTTAATCCTAGCCCCATCATAGAGATGGCAGCTCAAAATCATGTGCCCCGCAGTTTCGGCAATGATCTGATCAACCGGGCACAGATGCTTGGCAAAGGGTACACCCCGAAAGCGTCCCTCCAAAACTTGCGAAGGGAGAGCATTAACACACGCATGGAACAGAAGGTGCTTTGCCCTTAGGGGGATGGAAGTCCAGAGGTAGCTAGCCATGCAGCCCTGCTCTGGTACCCAGACTGCATAGTCCCCTAGATGACGTGAGGCGTTTATGATCCCTACCTCCTCCTGCCTATGTATATCCCTCAATCTGGTAAGGATCTCCCTCCTGACCGTACCCGGTGGTTTATGGAACAAATAGTCTCTGGAGATCCCAATCTCCGCCAAATACATCTCCCATGATGCTTGCCATGGACTGACAAAAATATCTCCAGCTGCCTCCCTCATAAGTTCCGAACCCTGCCCTAAATAAAGTTTGCACCAGAATTTTGCCACTGCCTCTAGCACTGTTAGATGCCACGCATCCTGGCCAAGTTCCAATCTGAACGCCGCGTGCGGAACAGATTTGGGACTACCCAAAAGTTTGACTAGGAATTTAGCCTGGACGGCATTCAACTCCTGAGCAAATGAGAGGGACTTTTGAGATTCTACTTGTCAGCAGAGGAGTTGGAGCTTGGAACTCCTGCAAGGAAAACGTGTGCTGTGAATGCGTGTTCAGTATGAGATGCAAGTCTGTTTCAACTCTCTTGACCCCCTTTTGTGTTTGCTTCCTCCAAGTTCTCTTGCAAAGGGATTTACTGGCAGAAACAATATGGAAACACCAAATGTTAAGCAAATACTGGATAATTCTCTCTCACACACACACACTCACGCACAAATCAACAAAATCTGAATTCACAACAAACACAAGCACTGGCACCACGTTCCTCAGAGATGCTCATCCCATCAAGTGACAGAGAGATATCAGGAGAAATAAAAGGGGGTTCAACTAGATGACTCTTCCAACTCTTTAGTTCTATGATTCTGTGACACATGGATCCAGCAAGACCAATGCATCTTCATTAAAAAAAAAAAATCATAAAAAATTCCTCCTGAACAATCTGTAAACCAATATTTAGTCACAGGCATTATTATTATTTTTAAAATAAACTTTTATTGCTTAATAATGTAAAACAAGATACAAATTATTGACCATTTACACTCACTGCTAGACCATCACAGGCATTATTTAATGAATAATTTCATACAATATATAGGTTTGATAAACTGCTCATGGGCAAACTGTAAGGCCTCACTTGTCTTGAACCTAGTTCTAAGTAGACCTCTTTACTCACCTGGCTGCCTCTCTCAGAGTCTAGGGTTGCTCCAGGACTGCTCTCCACTTCTCCCTCTCTTCAGCATCGGCACCATTTTGGAAAAGGGCAGCTGTTCTGCACATGCACAGAACAGATGCCCTTTTTCAAAATGGTGCCAATACTGTGGGTGGTATTTTGGAAAAGGGCTGTGCATGCACAGAACAGCCTTAATGGCCATTTTATTAATTTATTTATATAGCACAAGCAGTGTACCTGGCACTGTACAATTAACAGTTATAGACAGCTCCCTACCCTAGGGGGCTTATAATCTAAGAGAGACAAGGGAGGGGGAGACAAGGAGGAGGTGAACATCTAAAGACAAGGATACATCCACGAGGTTGAGAAGTTGCAGGTGCACATGCTTAGCTTAGTTACAGGAAAGAAATTCTGAGTGAGGGGGAAGAGGATGCAGTTTCACTTATGATGAGCTAGGGAAATCCTGATGGAAGAAGTAGGTTTACAGGAGGGATCTGAAAATTGGGAGGAAGGGAGCAGAATGAATGTATCCAGGGAGGGAATTCTAGGCATGGGGGGCAGCAAGAGAGAAGAGGCGAAGATGTTGGGGGGTAGCGAGCAGGTGAGGGTGGGGGCAGAGGAGGAGTGAAGCTCCTGGGCAGGAGTGTGGCAGGATACAAGAGCAGAGAGATATGGGGGAGCAAGGCCATGAAGAGCATTGAAGGTGATTGTGTAGCAGGGTGGAGTCTGCTCCCCTGCTCCAGCTGCCAGCAGTGGTGCCTTCACCTCCTGGTGTTAAGGGACCATTCTGGGGAAATAGACAAGCAGCGGCAAAGTCGCCTTGAAACTGATTAGGAGGGGCAGCCTAATAGAAGCTGCTTGGGCCGCCTATAGGAAAGCAGGTGGTGGTGCAGAAACACTGCCTGTTAGTTGTGAAAGGGGGTGGAGCCACAGGCTTGGTGCGGCCATTCTGACTGGGCAGCTGACGGCGAACTGGCTGGGGTGGTTGCCAGCTGGATGGCGAAACACTGGAAGCAAGTTGGCATTCCAGAAGTAGAGGCGAAGATTCTGAGACCCAGTCGGCTGCTGGGAGCTGAGAGAAGCCACCGGTGATTGGAGCCGCTTGGCAACGTCAGAGTAAGAAAGACTGTACCATGGGAACCGTGAGTAAGCCCAAGCGGCCGAACCCTGGCTAGCTGGTGAAGGCTTGGGGTGGGGACCTTCACAGGGATCAGAGCAGTCCAGGACATTTGCGTAAGAAGCAGTTTGCCCTAAAGGATTGTCAGGGGCCAGGAGCAGCTTCTCCTGAACCCTAGAGAAGGGCAAGGATACCTGAAGGTTACGTACTAAGAAGCCCAGTCGTTAAAGCTCAGTTAAAGGACACTTAGGCAGGGGCCAAAACTGTCCGATCTTGTAGCCCATGGAAGGGCAAAGATTTGGCCCCCCATCTTGCAATCTTCCAAGCTGGCTCAGGACTCTGCTGGGAGCCAGCTTGGTGGTTTGGCAGGAGGCTGCCAGCCTATGGGCCTGCAAGCCTGAGGACAGGCAAGGTGGGAACTCCCGAAGGCCTGCGAGCCTATTCACTGAGCCAAGTGTGGCATAAGTGGGAGTGTCCCTACTAACAGGCTTAATAAACAGTGAGGTTATCTTAAAGACGTCTGTTCCACTGAGTTCTTGAGGTGTGCACGTACCCCAACCCAATGTGTGACCCAAGGTAAGCACCCTGAGGGTGGTAACCTACTGCACTGAAGACAAGGAGATTGTGCCGAATGCATTCACGTAACTAAGAGCACATTCCCACGTACATTAAATCAGCGCTTTTTTATTTGCCCCGCATATTAGAACAATGTGGAAAAGACTCCATGCGCTTATTTTGCAGCTCTTATGTTGTTTTTCAAGCGCATTGAGGGGCAGCCAAAAGCTACCTTTACAAGCGCGCATTTGAACTGACCCACATAAATCTGGAATTTCGGTGTCATGTCAGTTACACAGCACCTCGCTTCCCCCCGGCTCTTGGCTCAGCTCCTCTCCCCTCTCTGGGAGCCTAGAGCCGGGAAGTGAGGTGCTGTGTAACTGACATGATATTGACTAACCTAGTCAGTTACATCGGTTGCACAGCACCTCGCTTCCCCTGGCTCTGGTTTAGCTCCTCTCCCCGGGAGCCGGAGAAATGGGGCGCTGTGTAGTGAAATGCTGCTTCCTAAATGCGGTCAATTTCAAAATGCGCTTAAATAAACCAATTGTGAATAGTGCATGGGTTTATTTAACCGCATTTTGAAACTGGCTGCATTTAGGAAAAGCAGCATTTTAATGTATGTGGGAATGCTCTCTAAGTTCCTTGTAACTAAGTTAAACACGTGCACCTACATTTTCTCAATCTCATGAATGTATCCTTGTCTCTTGCAATATTCACCTCTCCCTTGTCTCTCCTAGATTGTACGCCCTTTGGAGTAGGGACTTGTCTATAACTACTGATTGTACAATGCCAGGTACACTGCTTGTGCTATATAAATAATAAAATAATAATAATTAATTAATAATAAATAACATGGAGGGAGCTAGTGTAGGGTGGAGAAGAATTCATGCAAGCGCAGTGACTTTAAAAAAAAATTTTTTTAGATGTCTCATGAGATCTTGCACTAGAGCCAAGATCTCAGTCCCTGCTTAAATCTTGCGAGAATCAAATCCCATACTTGTTTCAGTCCTAAAGTAGAGGTAGAGGAAATGCCCTGACTGCATCATCATGGTCATGAATCTATCTGTAGTGCAAGCTCAATGGTACTAGTGCAAGGAACTCATTCAGTCCTAGCAACTATGTCTCTGGTCTCCAATTGGCTGGTGTAGCTTGATTCCCCATTGGGCACCCTAAACAATATAAAGGTCACATAGAAGATAGAAATCAGGAAATGTTTGCCCAATGGGATGACTCCCTGGCTTGCTGCCTTCGCTGTGGTCCCTGCTTCCAGAGTGTGCTTGCATTCCTTGCTCCTACCCCACCTAGCCCTTGTTCCTAAAGTTCCCACCCAGTACGTGATTTATTACCCAACTCTGGTCCTAGCCCAACCTTTGTGCTGGTTTCCAGGCTCTTGACTGGATGTGGCTCCTGACCTTGACTTTGGTTCTCACCTCTGGACTTGTACCTCTGCCCTCCTGGTTCTGACCAGGCCTGACTCCCTGGCTTCAACCCTGCTTGTCCCACACAGCACCATTCAGACTCTGGCACGAACTCCTGACTTTGGCTACCGAGCTGATCCAGGACTCAGCACAAACAGATAAGGGAAGAGAATGTTCCAAATAAACTCTTTGTAATGATTTATTCACCCAGGCCATGGCCCTCTGGGGAGGTGTAGTGGCTGTGTGTCCGGGCAAGTGAATCCACCACTGTGCAGAGCACAGTGACCAGATATCTGTGAGGCTATAACCCTGGTAGGGTCAGAGGGTGCAGAACCCTGCACACATACCCTAACAACAGAATCCATCCCAGCTACCCCCATCCCATTGGGAGTGTGGCCCAACGTCCCTTGCTTCTCACCCATCCTAAGCCTGATGTGACTATGAGGAACTCTTCTGTCCTACCACCATGCCACTGTGCCTGGAAAACGGGGGCAGAGCTACCAGACTAGTGAGGCTGCTCAACTGAACCCTTGCCCCAGACTCGGGGGCAGAAGGAGGGTAAGGCTCCGGGGCTCCCAGCTGTGGCTCCTCCAAAGTGTTAGTAGTCTGAGGTGCAGTTCCCCGCACCCCGTTCCCCACTAAGATAAACACAACTCTAGACCCCTCTGCCTTGCCCTTAGGGGAGGGGGGTGTAATTGGGACATGAACCTGAGTTCACTATAGCCTTGAGAAGGATGTGGCAAAAGGGAGGGGCAGCTCTGATCTATATGGACTAGACTCATCTGCACTTAGGGGCACAAGAAGCAGGTCCAGAGCTCTGCACAGACTTGGGAGCCCTGGACTGTGCCCTTCAGTTCAGATCTTCAGAACTCTACTTTGTAAACTTTCTGTCAGACTCATTGTCCCTGATGTGTAGAGGCATCAAATACTCTCTGGGAGTAAGAAGAAAAGGGAAGCCAATTTTGCTTTCTTTTTGTGTTTCTGCTTTCTCACACTCGGTTCTCAGCATTTCTTGCTCTGTCCTGCTGCCTCCACGCTTTCGGTGTGTAGCTTACACCAGCCACCCCAGCACTTTACATCGCTTCTCATTTTGACCCAGTGTTAACAGGGTTAGTGAAATTGTGGCCCATGTTTTGAACCTAACAGAATAAAACAACAGCCAAAGCAATCAGGCAAAAACGACTAGTTGATCAGTGGAACTATGAATGAGAAATTGTCTGCTTGAGTAGAATGATGGCAGCAGTTCGATCAAAGACAATTATGTTAAGTCAAAAGGTGAAAGCCAGGAAAACGCAGAGCTTAAATCAAATGATGAAGTCAATCAGTTAAATAACAAATGACAGAGCTAACATGCTCACTTGTGGCACATTGTGAGTCACCTGCAGAGATCTAAGCAGTGCTGTATTCATAGGGTTTTCTCTGGGTTAGGAATCGAATACAAAGTGTATTTTTAAACTGTATTGGTTCAAGGGATTTAACCTGGGCTAGTTGGAGTTTAACATACATTAAGCTAGTTGAACAGTATCCAGCAGCATGGCCAGCCTTAGAATTTGTGGGACCCAGCATGAAGATAAAATGAGGGCCCCATGATGATCCCATCCCCCTTCCCTGTGGCCCCCAACTCCATGGGAGCATTTCTGCAGGGCCCCCGACATGGTTGTGTTTGGGGCCTTGTTGGGAGAGAGCGGAGGATTTAGGGGAAGCCCCAAGAGGCACAGGCCTAGGGCAGCAGATTCTGAAGGGAGGCAGGAGTCCGGGCAGAGAGGACAGAGCCTGGGGCCAGCACCACAGCTGGGAGACTTCTCTGAGCAGGCATGCCACCACACCTCTTCCCTCCCCCCATTCCCCACCACAGCAGTACCATCTTAACCTGCACACTGCCCACAGCTGGGGGAACTCCACCTGGAGAAGCCCACCCCGGGGGCCCGAGCCTTCTGAAAACCTGCTCTGTGGCGACAATCATCCCATTGCGTGCACACACAATAGCGTATTTTGCTGTACGTTATTGCGTGTGCACACATTGTTGCCGCCATCTTTTCTCTCTGGAGCATGCTGGGGAATGTAGTCCAGCAACTCCAGAGAGCAAAGACGGTGGCAACTGTGTGCACATGTGCAGTAGCGCACAGCAGCAAACTGCGCTATAAGCGTGCATGAAATGGCTTTAGGGTGTGTGGTTTTGGGGGGGGGCAACAGCCTGAGAAGTGCCTAGGGCTGGTAAAATCATACGTCTGGCCCTGGGGTCCCACACTCTGCTTTGGTGAAAAATGGGGCCACTGTGGGTGGCCCAGACGTAGAGAAAAGAGTGGGGCCCAGGGCAGTTATCCTGTGGTAAGGCTGGTCCTGTCCAGGAGGGAGGTTATTCAAGGAGTACCCAGCGTGGGAGGGAGTTTGTTGTTGTTAACTACCAGTTAACATTTTAAAATCCAACATACTATTAAAAAATGGTTTTTAAAATGTGTGCTTAAAATAGTTTTAAATAACCTTTTATTCCATGGTACATTCACATTATTTCTTCAACTGAACATGCAAACATGGGTCTGGCTACAGGCCAAACTATTAGCAATTGTTTCTTGGCAAGGCTGGAGCAACTGCCCATGGTTAGGGTTGACACCTTTCCTTCAGGCGATGATAACACTTCAGAAGGAGGCGGGATTGTCGCGTTGTGCCTCAGTTTCCTCAAAAGGAATTTGCGCTTAGTGGTCCAGGCCTGACATGATCTGGTCTGGATATAGGGCGCTCTTTTCCAATATGTGGAAACTCAGTTTACACTTTGCTAATAAGCCAGCCAGCTCAGCAAAGTCTTGTAAAGACCATTTATTTATATAAATGAGGCTATAAGACAAGGAATATTATAAAAATATGAAGCAATAGTTTACTTAAGTTCAAATAAAGACAGTACAAAAGAAACAGTGTCAGTTAAAAATACATGACTTTAAGAGGACATTTCTGTTCAAAGAACAGCTCTTATTACAAGTTGAAAGATCTTAACATCTATAAGATATAACATATGCTCTAAGTATTATTGCTATGGTTGACTCAATGCATCATATTAATATACATTCATATTCATATTACCCAGTCCTTTGTCCCATACTTCCCTATGAAAGAAGTGAGAGAAGATTCAGGAAAGGAAGCTTTCTGAAAAATCCACCTTTCCTCTCTCTTCTTATAGAGAAAAAGATGCTTGGAATCAGTTTAGATGACGTCAGGTCAAGACTGCTGACAGGGAGGGTTTTCTCAAAATACATAGTAAGAAGCCTGTTGATACATTCTAAAACAGGTTGCTATAATATAAGATAGGATTAACAATGAGTAAAAACCAAACAAACAAGGCCTCTTCCTGCCCTGCTTGAGAGTCACGTATCTTGACTCTAGTCAACAGAAAATGTTGATTTCTTTAAGAGACAGACTTGATTATATCGTCTATTCTAGTATACAGGCTGATATTCCAGTATCTGGTCAAGAGTTCAGTAGAAAGGTCACTATAGGACAGCTCTTTAGGAAGTCATCATACAGAGAGGCTAATTCTGATTTCCAATATATTGAAACACAAATGGTCAAAAATATATGCCTATATACAGGATACACGACACTTCTCCCACTTCTTTCTTACATGGGCACATTCTTTGGAACATTGGAACAGCCGAATGCTCTTCAAGGGGTGGGGCTACATCAGAAAGGCAGAAGGCGAGCTTTAATTCCCCACCTCTTTCTAATGTTGTCACATCCCACATAGTACCCTGAAGCCTCAATTTCTCCAGCCAACGGAAGCTCCTGGATGACCTGAATCAAACTGGGGCTTCTCCCGGGGCCCAGAGTTGATGTATTAAAATTCAGAAACTCTTGGTCATGCCTGGAGGCTTGGTAACCCAGTATTTATGGCCACCGTGTCACCAGTGGAATGTGTGAGATGGCTTGCAGGACTTCAGATATGAAGTCAGTTTCAATTTTTATCTTAGCCTATTCTCTTTGACTCAGGGCAGCTACCATCATAAAAAAGAGATAAAATCCAAAGTAAAACATTATACTACAACCTCACTCTCCAGCATCTATCCCTGCCCATTAAATGCCTGACATAGGTCTTATACTGCCTCCAGAAGATGCTCAAACTAGGGCTTAGGAAAACCTCCAGGGAAGGGAGTTCCAGAGCTGTGGAGCAGCCACCGAGAACACCTCGCTGTGTGCCCGGGTCGCATGGATCCTGACCAACACTGGAACTTGCAAGAGGGCATTTGGCTGATCATAGAAGTCACAGAGGGACATAAGAAGGAAGGCAGTCCTTTAGATATCACCTTCTTTTCTATAGCACACACTCCTGCCATAGCACTCTGAGTGCTTTACACATAACAATTGAACACAACTTTTAATCCTCAACAACCCTGTGATGTAGGTCAGGCTGAGAGAGGCCCAGGGTCACCCAGTGAGTTTCTGGCTAAGTGAGACTAGAACGGGGGTCCCCCCCCCACTTCCCGGTCCAAGTACTACACACTATCTATATCTATAAACACGCACATGCACACACACCCCACACTGGCGATAGATAAGATATAGGGCCCAGGCCACTTAGGGCTTTATAAATCAAACAAGTACCTTCAATTGTGACTGGAATGCTATTGGCAGCCAGCGCAGACTCTGGGTGCTTTCCAACATGCATAAACGTGCACAAATGCACCCGATTTGCCACTGCGAGAAAAGGCGTGAGGTAAAACAGGCGCGACTTTTCTCACATAGGAAAACAAATCCATGTGTCTTTGGCAGAGATCATGCAGCGGATGCAAAGCCTGAAAATCCAGCTTTGCATCCCCCACATAATCACGGACAAAGCAGCTCAGCTGTTTCCCTACATTACAAAAGCAGCACCTGATTTGCCTTCCAGAGTTTCTCGTGTAGGCAAATCAGGAACGTTTATGCACATCAGAAAGCGCCCTCTGAAGCACCAGTGCTCCCAGTGATCCACCAGTATTAGGACGAACAGGAGTATTAGAATGAAAAGGAAGTCTGCATAGCTAGCAATGTAGCAAATTCCATTAAAATGTCCCAAAAGAGAGAGTGCAGCATTTTGGGAAGCAGAATCTCTTTTAAGATCGAAAGTACCAGCTGTAGCACAAAAGACAAGTAACACAGAATCATCTTGATTCCACTTATCACTGGTTTTCCTTCCTAAAAGAATAGGAAATCAGTTTTCTTTGTCATAAATATAGGTGTCTGTCCAGGACATCAATATATTTTGACCTTTTACAGTGGAGATTTTTTTTCTTTTCTGAGTAGAAAGCAGGAGGTGATAGATGTCCTCTTTAGGCCTGGCTTGAGCAGACATTGAAGTAGGCAATTAACAAGTACTTTCTGGTATTGGCTTTTCCCCCCTCTTCCTTTTCTGGATTTGTGGTGTTGAGTGAATTACTGTGAGATGTTAGAATAGTTTCTGTTAAAAAGAGCACAGGGCAAGCACTTTATTTTGGAGAGAATTGGCACTATATTCCAAGCACTAGTTGTAAGAGGCTTTTTGAAGCCAGGATGAAAGGTTGGATCCCTGCTAAAGGCTGTTCTGTTTGCTCTCAGGTTTTCAAAGATGTATTTTAGAGAAACATAAAGCTGCAAAGACTTTTAAACCCCAAACTCTTCTGGAGCTCAATGCATGAGTCAATAACTTCTTAGCAAAATGTCTCTGAGCTGTCAGTTCAGAACAGACAGGACTTCAATGGCCTCCTCATTTTCACAGCAGAGGAGGAGGGCGGGATGTGTTTTAAAGATTAATGAAGAAGGAGCGGTTGCAATTTTGGGGTTCCTGTTTGACTCACATAGAATTGTGCCTGTTAGTGCTTTTACCATTTGAAAGGTAATGCCTTTCATTGTCAGTATTGCAAGGGATCTTAGCTTAGAGATTCAGCAATAAATTTCACTTCTCTTTTTCCCCTCCATTCTGTCATTTTAGCATCCACAGTGAAGAAATCAACTGGAGATGGGGCCAGTTCTTAATCTTTGAAAATGTGGCCCTTTTCACATGGGTCCCCACACACACACACACATGTAGGTGGGAGGACACCCCTTTTCACACAGGCGCTCCCCACTGCACATGTGTGCGGGGGGGGGGCCACCCATGCGAACGCCGTGGCGGGTGCGGGTGAATGGGGGGAGCGCCCATGGGAACACCGTGGGTGGTGGGTGGGGGTGCGTACACGCTCCCACGTTCCACCCACCTCCACCCATCACCCATGCACAGAGCAACATGCAACAATGCCGGTTGCTCTATGTATGGGTGGGTGGAGGTGGGTGGGTGTCTGTTGGAACGCACTCCCATGCACCGCCCACCTGCCGCACCGCCCCCCCCATCCCTCCCCAGCGGCCCATTTGAAAAGGGTCTTAGAAACTTTATGATGATAGCACAGGGCCAACACAAAATATTAAAATTATACAACAACCAGAATCAACAAAACATAGACAGACGAGTCAGAACAAGAATCAAACCAAGAATAAAGAGAGAACCACAATTATGCATTCTCCAGGTCTGTTTTCCTAATTTGGATGGCTACTACACAAACCTTTAGCCACCTGAGTGGTTATAAAGAGGTCAGAGTCCCTCAAAGGAACACTAGAGCGTCATGCTGGCTGCACGCCCTCAAACCTAGAATAATGGATTCAAGAAATTCAAGATGTTTTTTTTATACATATTACAGTCAAAGAGGCCATACGACGACTCCACTGTCTGTTGGGAGCAGCACCTGCAGTGTCTTAACTCATAAGGGAAGTTCTTAATCTTTAATCTGTAAACAAACAAATTGATGGGGCCCAAGTCTGCCGCAGAAGCCACCCCACCCCACCTGAATATAAAACTAGCGTGATATGATGGGCAGGAAAGTCATTGGGTGAAAACAAATGAAACAGGGGTGAGCCGGATCCCCGGCCCACGCTGGGGAGGACCGCTGCAACTGCCACACCTTGGGGCAGTGGTTAGTCCAAACAAGCAGTCCCCCTCCTTAGGAATCCAGGCAAGGGGGTTGCCATCATAATTCCCTCCATGCCGAGGAGCCGGCCACATAGGACAGGACTCCTGCTACGTGGCAGGATCAGGCACCCGAGAGGATCTGCCCCCCCAAAAGCTAATCGGGGGGGGGCCTGGAGGGGTTCAGCCTGTCTGCCAAACAGCTAATTGGGGGTGGGGGGCATGGAGGAGCAAGCTCACCCCAGCTGCCAAACAGCCCAAAGCCCCTCCCCTCCCATCAGCTGTTTGGCAGATAGGGTGAGCAAGCTCCTCTGGGCAGTCCTTGGAACTTGCCTTGTGGCAGGGCTGCACAGGCTGACCAGAGAGGAGGTGGGCCCATTGCCCCACATTAGCCCAGTTGGGGCAACAGTAGCCCATGCTTCTCTGGCCAATGCATCCTATAGCCTGCCCTGAGGCAGAAGTGGGCAAACATCTGGCAGCCACCTAACTGATGGGCAGGTGAGTCGTGGGCTACTGTACTGTGGGCTACTGTCTCATTTGTTTCATCCTTTAATGAAAAACACCCAGTTTTTTTGTGGCTCTCCTTTCCATCCCCCAAAATATCCAATATTGGCCTCTTCCTGGTCTTTCACACTTTGGGGTGCACACTCCTACTGGGAACAATTCCTAGGGCTCAGCTCCCCCTTGAATTTACTTGCTGGGGCTAAACCCTGGTAAGCCACCTCTGCCATCAAAATTAAACCCTGTATGGAGCGTAAGCAAAATTGTGAATCATGAGAAAGTCAAACTTTGTGGCTTTATTTCTACATGTACAACCCCTTGGGTGGATAATTTAGGGGTGCAATCACTCGTATGTAGAAATAATGCAAACACAGACAGATATTTGTGGCACAATTATGCCTCTCCTAAGCTGTATGTATAAGACACTGCATGTGAAAAATTGGCAAGCAATAAGGGGCAGATTTTTCTAAAGGGCACCATGGTACCCAAAATGAGAGTTAGATTTTTCAACACAAAAAAAAAAGAAGAAGCTACGCTCTTACTGAGGCACAAAATAAGAGGCAGGGCCAGGTTTTCAAACGTGCTGAGCACTCGGTACATATATGGTACAGAGTCAGCTTTTCAGAAGAGCTCAGCATGCCAGCCCTCATCTCCAAACACGGGGGTTAAGATCTTCCGAGAAACCTGAGCAGTAGGTGTGCACGTTTTTAAAAAAAATAAAATAAATCAAAGAATCAATAATCATTTTGTTTTTACTGTAAAATAATCTCAAAATTAGGCTGGTGTTTCAGATAAGGGATAATGAGCTGTTAGAGGTGGGGGCAGGAAACCTAACTAAAACAACTTTATAGTTGTTCATTTTCCTAGGAAGCAAAAACATGGAGCTTTCCACCTGGTAAACCAGTATCACTTTTAATATTTTTTCTCCCACTTACATAACACTAAGCACTTACTGAGCCCTCGGGGAAGGGCAGGGTAAAGATGTAAACAAATAACTGGTTATTGGGTAGTATAACAGGAACAGGACAGGGTAGGTTATTAAGCTCAGAAGCTTACATTTAATCAGCTAGTGCAGTGTACTCCGACATCTACACCACACCCTTCTCCACCTTCTTCTTGTCTGTGGTAGCCAAGGCCTGTCCCACTGCCACACAGTGCATACACCTTGTTCCCCCTCATTCTTCCCACACTCCTGTTGCTTCCACCCCCCTCAATCCTGCTTGCTCTCTAATTCTCTCTTTCCCTTGCTTACCGCATCATTTTGGAAATTCCCCGTCAGAATGAAAATAGGTGCTTGCAGGCTGCACTCCTCCTCATGGCCCCTTCTGTGCACTCTCCCAGTTCCTCCCAATCTGAGAACCACCAACATAGTACACAAGGGGGCAATCCTCCATCCATTCAAATCAATGGAAGCTGAGCCACCGACTTCAATGACCGAGGAATGCACCTTAAGATCTTTGCTGCCTGGTAGTGAAGGCCCCTGGTTTAAAGGCAAAATCCTAAACCCAAACCCAATAACCCAAAACCAGACCCCTAAACCCAATCAGGCTTTATTTAGTTTCAGGGCAATCTCCCCATTGACAACAAGAATTTTGGGGGCAAGGGGTGTTTTTACACATGCATTAATCCAGATTAAGCAGCACTTAATTCAAATTAAGGTGATCTTGTGAACACTTTAGTCTGAATTACTGAACTCGAATTAAAAATTTTAACCCAGGTCTCAGAAACCTAATTTGAAAGGATTCATTTTTATCTGGATAAAGGTCAGTCCGGATTAGTGATTGTGTGAATGGTGAATCAGGACTGAGTCCCAGACGACATAGAGCGTTGCAGCAGATAGACATGTCTCCCCTTTAGCCGCCCATATCTCTGTGGCATTCTGCAGCTTCCCCAACACTCCATTGTATTAAGATAAAGACCCCTCCATTTTTCAAGGTGACTTCTGTGTCTGTTTCTGTCACTGTACTGCCAGAAATCAGAGCAGAAGACGACGCTGACTGAAGTCTGGTTGCATTGCACCATGGGATTTCACAGTCTTCCTTGTGACTCCTAATCTGCATTAACCTGTTCACACTGCAAATCAGGAGTATCCTTATTCCCAATTTAAAATGATCATGTAAACAGTTTCTCCTGAATAATAACCCTAAATGAATGGATTAAAAGATAATTCGGATTAACTGTGATCATGTAAAAACAGCCTAAACTTCAAGAACAGAATATTCCAAAGCAGAAAGCACAAAAGTGGGCAGTAATGTCCTCTGCTTGTCACCCAGGGTGGTTTTTATGCTACATGTTTGAAAATGCATTCCCCATATAGTATGCAAAGGGGGTGGGGGTGGGGGGGATCTTTGTCCCTCCCAGGGGCCATTTTGGAATAAGTACAAGCTCCGAAGGCTGCATAGATATTGGAGGCAAGGGTGCTTAAGGGGTGCACTCAGGAAGAGGAGGAGCCAACTCATGAATCTGTGCCAGGGATCTGTCCCCTATTCTTGTGTACATGCCCTCATCTCTGCTCTGCTCTCTTACAGTGCTAGGTGGTAGGAAATGGATCCAGAGGCCACAGCTGCAGGCACTTGGCATTGGAAAGGTGCCAAATAAAAACTATTTGCAGGTCACATTTGGCCCCCAAGCCCGAGGCTCCTCATCCCCTTTGCAAACACAAGGCTTTAGCATCTGGATGGCTAGTGGTTTTAGTTAATGATGCAGATGGACATTCACAGGAACGCATATATTGAATCCAGCAGCTAACCCTAACTTCATGGAAAACAGAAGTACAGTGCCAAGCTTTGCCTTTGTAACCAAGGAAGGAGTCTGCATGCTGATTATGTCCAGGTCTAATATTAACTTGCTTTGCAACATCTTGTAGTTCACATGTTGCTGAGTTAGAATGTGCATAGAGATGGTTTTGCTGGACGGGCATTTGATGCCATAAATTGCTGCATTTCTCTCCAAATCCTTTGTGTTTTCCTCAGTGGAAACACCCCTTGTGACCAAGCAAACATCCTGGAGGTCCATGTAAGCATGAGACCTGCCAAAATCTATAGGAAAAGGCCAATTTTGTACTTTTTCCTCTATGGTTTCTTTTTTCTTTAAAAAAAGCCAACCCTTCTGTCCTGGAATCTGCATACCTCATGCTGAGAGCAGCATTGAAAGGGTTAATACAAGTGTTCTGCATGATCCTGAAGTTGCTTAGCACTGGTGTTCGACCTGTGTGCCAACATGGGTCCCATTCATTTCAATGGGATAGTCAGCAGTGCGAAAGGCTAGTGCTGCCACCAAATAATTTTAGAATCACACTCAATGTGGTGGTGGTGGTGGGTTTTTTGTAAACCATACTCTGAAAAGAATCTGATATTTTTCAGGGCAAGCTATCTTTCCAGAGTGCTCTGAATGTATTTTGAATGAGAGTTAACTTATTTTATAAGCTGGCCATTTAAAAGAAAGGATCTTACAAGAGGCTAAGAGCTAGTCAGAACAGTATATTAGATTGGAATGTGCTTAGCTCTTCAGAGCAACAAATTGCAGTTCATCAATTTAAAACATGTTTATCTTCAGAAATCACAGACTACATTTAAAATACTTTAAAAAATGTATTTACATGTTATTGTAGACAGCAGGCTGTAATAAATCTTTAAAAGTCATTGTTTCCTTTTAGTTAAATATAGTGGCGTGTATTATGCCACATGTATTATTTACACAGTAAATGGTAACAGAGTCTTTGGAACCAGATGGCCTGTTGTGGAGGGTTGACCATGGTTAAAGAGAAAGTTATCTTAGCAGCATAAATCCCCTGCATGAGGGCAAGCGTCCAGTGTCCCAAACTATTGAAACTTTGTCCTAAAATTTATTTGTGTGTGCTTGTGTGTGCATGCGTGTGCAGGGAATCCTTAATATTCTTAGTGCCCCAGACCTCACAAATTCTTATGCCACTTCTGTGGAGGGGTTCCTGAAGGCCTGGGGAAGAATGGGACACAAGTTTTGTTGTGGGACCCCTCTTTTGTGCGAGGCCTGGGAAAAACTCCCCCTCTTCCTGCCAACCCTGTCTGCACAGAAGTCTATGCCAGAAGCTACTGTCAGGGTTTGGGTCCAAAGAGATCGGTCAAGTCCAGCTACTTGGCTCCAGAGCCCTTCTGTTGCTGCTGCTGCTGCTGCTACATAGGACTGAGGAGAGGCTGCTTCTTCCTCCCTTATCCCCTGCTCCTGAGAGACATGCCATGCCTTCTCCTGTTATCTGGAAAGACTTCTCTGTCTATACCTCTCTAGCCCTGGACTCGAAATGGGAGACAATGAATACAGCCACATGAAACGTTACCATGATTTGGGCAGCCGTAACCCAATTTGGGCACTATTACCATGAAATTCCATGGCTCGTGTGGCCAGTGGCTGCCAGATCTTCACCCCACCCCAGGGCAGGCAGCTGGCTGCTACACTCTGCATCCTCCAAAAAAGGCAGATAACGCAGGGCATAGCAGCCTTACCTGAAGTGGGATAAGGCTGCCCAAATCACAGTAGCGCGTCACTGCTCATGGGCCCAGTCTCCGTTTGTGACCCGTGGCGAGGTCTGCTGCATGGCTTTGGGCAGCAGGCACTATCACCATGCCCACACCATGCCTCACATCATGGCCAGGGGTGGGATAGTGGGCATGCCATGGGTGGGCGGAGCTGGCCATCTGCATGTGTGACCGCATCTCAGCCCACCCCAGGGTGTGCCATGGTGGGATGGCTGACAGCGGCCCACCCACTCAGTTTCTCTACAGTGGGCAGACTATCTGCCCTGCTCTCTGTGCTGGCCCCACAGTGGGGCAGCTAAAATTGCCTCCCCTGGGGTGCACAAGGATTGGTGTCAGCCAGGCTTGTCTGGCTGTATCCAAAGGCTCTCAAAATGCAGGACAATGCAGGGCATAATTTGCATATATATGCAAATTCAGAGTAATCTATTACTTAACTGTGAAGTCGGGCTAAAAACTTTTTTTTTTTAAAAAAGAGCAATCTTAAAAAGTTAAAGGACTCACATATCCCTATGACAGCCTCGCTCATAAACCAGACTGGCTCCCCGCTGGTAATTTCTAAATTAAAGGGTGGCTTTTCAGATAATTTGACAATGTATCAGGAAGTGTATATGGTGCCAGGAGATAAGGGTAAAGTTTCAAAAGAAAGATTAACAGGTGAAGAGGATAGTATAACCCTATTGGAAGATCGGAACACTATGGACTGACTAACTCAGGGATTGGGGTGCTCTACTTCCCTGTGTAAGGATGTACAAGGGCCCCTGGAAACCAATTCGAAAAACTGTGAATTTGGTAATTTGACCCCTGTCTTGGAATATCTCAGGGTGTAAATCCGAACTAGAGGATCAGGATTGGTTGGAGGTTTTGTTAGCCCATGATGTGGTTTCCTTTCAAGAGACCTGGTTATCTCAAGAGGAGTCCTTTCAGGTTCCTGATTTTCAGGTGGTGGTACAGGGTGGAATAAAACAAAAAACTAAAGGTAGAGTATCTGGAGGGTTAGCTATTTTGATAGCAGATAAATATGCAGACTCGCTGCAGGTAGAATCAGGAAAGCAGCATAGAGACCTGTGGTCAATTTCTGCCATTAGAGAAAACATTGACCCTGGCTGGACCAAGGTCCTGGCCCATCATATCACATACTTACCAACTGGGCTAACCCCACACATTCAGGAAGCCACCCCAAAGCAGTTCAGGCATATCCCTGGGTTGCACAAAGTCAATGGTTAAAATTTGTTCTTCCAGGCTTATGGCAATTAAAAGGCACCACAGAAATGGAACTATACGAATTGGATTCCCAGTGTAATATGTGGAGAGACACAAGGTATTATTGTCCACTACCACTCCAGGAATACAAACAATGCAGACATAAAGATGACTCATATGTGTGCACTGTTGATACCATGAAATTTGAGAAACCTCAGGAATACACCCTGGGACACAAGTGCTTTTATATTGCTGCTGAACCAAATATTACAGTAACATTAAACTCTATATTCTTTCAAGATATCGCTGACAATGGATTTATAGTGATATGCAATGTTACCAAAATATCTATTGGCAATGGTTCATGGACACTGCATGCTAATGAATGGAAAAACCTATGGGATAAGGACAGTTTCCTATCGTGGAACATGTCTTCTGCATATTTGGCAGCAGCAATTCATAAGGCAATACAGGATACCCAAATGTTCCACACCAAGCTATAAAGCTTAACAAACACATTGGGCCATGCGGCAATAGTGTTGAAAGCAGAAGGGAAAAAGATTACCCAAGTTCTTACTGAAGTAGAATACACCACTAAGCACTCATTCTGGGAAAGTATTTTTGGATGGTCACCAACTGCAACTGGGGTATTAAATCTTTTGATCCATCAAATTATTATCATTCTGGTGATCCAAGTTGTGTTGTTTATTACTGTGATATACATTGTATGTTGGATTAAAAATAAAATAGTTCCTTTAAGACACAGAGCATTTTATGTTGTCCCAAAATATCAAAAATAAAGTGATGTGTTAACTGGAAAGGGTCCAGTTAACAGGGGGCAACTGTTATGATATGGCATGGGCCTAACAGAGATGCTAATTTCCTTGCTACAATGTAACCAATTCAGAAGTGCTTCGTCTGACACAAATGTGCCAGAACAGACATTGAATGTCATTGTAACTCACTCCTTGTTGAAATGTAACCAAAAGTATACACTGGATTTATAAGTATGTAACACTTTGAATGTAACTTTTCTGTAGGCCATTGTCGCTCTTATTTAAGAGTATGTAGAATGTTAGAAATTAGGTAAGACATTATTTAGTACATGTATTAATTCATTGATTTAAAAGAACAGAAAGTGTTAGGAGTAAGATGGTCAAATTGGTCAGAGGAAGTAAATGATGCCTGAGGGTAAGTAGAAACCCCGTGTTCCCAAAACAAAACTGAATAGTTTATAACTCACAGGAACATGGAGGGACAAAAGGAAGGTCAGAACTGATAACAGAGTTAAACTGTATGAGCGAGGAAAGATGGCCTTATCAGACAACCAGATGCCTCTAAGAAGGATGTGGGCAACCCAGGGCCAAAGAGTCATCCCCCTCCTCCAGAGGGAGGGGTGGCCCAGACCCTATCTGTCAGGGCAAACCCCCCCACACCAATGACTAAGCAGAAAGACCCCAATGATGAATAATCCATAAGGGGGAACATTCTTGAGTATAGGGCAAACAGCCCCTCGACATGGATAAGTAATAAGGAAAACCTGTATATAAGGCCAGCCTCTGGATCAGTTCTCTGCCCGTCACGGTACTCGATCGCTAGCCCTTATCAGGGTGCCGACGAGCTCGGTGATTGGCCCTCTTTGGGACTTCTCCCTAGGAAGTCCTACAACGTGCTTCACAGCTAGGCTCTCTCTCTCTCGGCATTGGTTGGGCCCCGTGCCTGCCCTCCTCCTGGAACCAGACCGTTGACCTCTGATCATGTAAGAATATATGCTTTGTATGTATTTGAAGTAGTCAGGGTAGGTGAGGGATCATATGTTGAGTACAAGTGTGTTTTTATTAATTGGTATGTTAATTGTGTTGCTATTATTGAATAAAATGCCTATTTGAGTGAACAAAAGAGTCATTATTAGAAATAGAAAGAGGAGTAATTCCCCACCCTCTCAAACAGTAGTATTTCCACTTGATCCCGGAAGTTGAAAGGGACCTGCTTCACCAGGGTGCAGAAAAGCAGCAGAAACCCTAATAGAAAGGGACCTGCTTCACCAGGGTGCAGAAAAGCAGCTGAACCCCTTTCATTTCTTTTCACTTCCATAAAGAAGTGCTGTCAGTACTAGGTTTGATTCCTTCAGGAATTTCTTTCCTAATAGTGAACATTTATATCCCTCCAACCCTTTCCACATTCTACAATCCTACGATATGGATTGATCTAGAAAGGTACATACAGGATTTGGGTAATAAATATCCTTTAGCAAAGGTTATTTTAATGGGAGATTGGAATACCAGGTTGGGGAGCGAAGGCCACATTATGTCTGATGAGCTAGTTGAGTTCTATGCTGTTCCTGATAGAGTGTCATCTGACACTCTATGTTCAGACTCTAAGGGTCATATGGAACACCTTATGGTAGCTTTGGACCTTATGATACTAAATGGTAGAACAGTTGGGGACTCCATGGGTAATTTCACCTTTATTGGTCCTCAGGGTAAAAGTACTGTAGACTACATAATGCTCCACCTGTGGGATTGGGAAATGGTTAGAAACTTTGATGTAGTATTTAGGGCAGAATCCAGTCATCTACCCTTGCGATTAACTATTCAGTTTAATAATAAGCAACTCACTGATGAAGTAGTCTCGAAAGATAACTCAAATAGGGTAAGGATTAGATGGTCAACAGCCAAGGCCATACAGATATGTGAATATTTATGGGATCATAAACAGCTGTTATGGTGGGATGGGGTACTTGAGAGGGAAGATGTTGATACCATGGTTCTTAAAGAAGATCTTTTCCAAGTGATAAATATCATGGGGTATGATCTGCTGTCCAAGAAACTGGGTAAGCCTATACAAACTAGGAACTGCTGGTTTGATGAGGACTGCAGACATATGAAACACTCCCTTTATAGGGCAAAAAAATATTTGGTAGGTTCAGCATCCTTAGTCCATTATAATAACTATATTTTCAGGCAGCGGCAGCTGCCTGAATACTTAAATGTACAGCCACTCTTCATTATAAACAGGCGACTGCTGAAGCCCCAATTTTGCAAAAACCGCTTGACCTACGTTTCTGAAAATTTCATCATGGCTGTAAATTGTGAGGACCATCATATCCACAAAGTTTGAAAAATATCCATCAGGAAAATAAAAAGTTATTGCAGCTTAAACGTTAATTGCTTGTGGTCAAAATTCATACTGGCCT
>QEPC01003117.1:4352767-4394079 GCA_003113815.1 Sphenodon punctatus
GGGGGGGGGAGGGCAGGGAGGGGGCACAAGCTCTGTCCCAATCCCCCTCACCTTCACCCCTCTTCGTTTCAGGTGGTAAACTGGACCCCCTCCTTGCAGCAATCCCAGGAGCAGCTGGAGAAAACATTCTTATTTGATGTTAATAAGAATTCTTCTCCTACCTTTTTAAAAAGCTTAAATGTAATTCTTCTAGGGATGTGCAGAAGAGACCTCATTCATTTCCATTTGTCATTCATTTTGAGGGGAGGGGAAGTTCTAAGGGGCTCTAATCATTTTTGTTTATTTTTTTTGTTTTATTTTAGTAATAATAATAAAAGCTTACTGTGCATGAACAAAATAGCTGCTGGAGCTGTTCTAGGCATGCATGGCCCTTTTCCAAAATGGCACCAATACTGCCAGCAACATCTTGGAAAAGGGACGTGAATGTGGAGAACAGTTGCAGTGGCCATTTTATTATTAATTATTATTATTATTATTATAAGCATTTATATAGCACCAGCAATGTACCTGGCGCTTTACAGAGAACAAGATAGACACGGTCCCTGCCCGAGAGCTCACAATCTAAAGACAGGGGGAGGGGAGACAAGGAAGGGGGAACAGAGGGAGAGACAAGGGATGCAACATTCACGAGGATGCGAGAACTCAGGTACACGTTCTTGGCTCGGTTTCAGTAAGTTGGGAGTTTGCAGATAACAGGTGGGGGATAAACCTGGGTGGGGATGCTTAGCAGGAGTTAGGAAGGGCAGAGCGGAAGAGGTGGGTTTTGAGGAGGGATCTGAAACAAAAACAAGTGAAATCAAACAAATGTCATTTGCTTATTCATTCATTTTTGTTACCCTAGTTCCAAAAATAAATGGAGCCCCATTAAAAAAAAAAAAGAATATCATACTTCTAAATTCTTTTGTTTTCATTATGAGGGGCTTGAAATAAATGAGCTTTTCATTCTCGCTTGCTTCCTTCTTTGGGTAACGGCATCATTGAGGGATGAAAGTAGAATTCTGATAACTATGCAGGTGGCGGATTGTGTGTGTTTGGGGAGTGTGCTAGCCCTGGTGATTCCTTTCAGGATTGACTCCCTGGCTGACCATTAGCAGTTGCAGCTAGAACAGGCATTAGTAGAACTGAGCACTATTCAGGCTATTTAAGGTTGACAAGTCCCCGAGAACAGGAGGATCTAGGAAAATAAAGTGTAGACGCTCAGGAGCCTCGTGCTTAAAAGGAAGGGGTATACTTCTTCCCCCTCAGGACAGAGGGGAAAGGCCACCTACAGTTTTATAAAATTTGGAACATGCTCTTTATGAGCAGGGGCCTGCAGCTCAGGTGCCCTGTGGGATACTACTGCAAGGTCCGAAAGCTTGCATACCTCCACCAACTGGAGTTGGTCCAATAAGATATCCCTTTACTACTTCGTCTCTATAGGCTGTAAATATTGGCTGCAGCCCAGTGGGCGGCATCTGAAGGGCGCCGCCAAAAGGTGAAGACCCGTTGGCAGGCTGTTCACAGGTGGTTGTGGCGGTGGTAGCCGGAATTTTTCACCCGCTGCTTGGATGGTGCTCCTGCCCAGACTGGTGCTTGCTTGAAGGGCCCCACCTCGTTGCCGCTGTTGCTGCCACCGTTGCTGCGGCTTCCTCCACCGCTGCCGCCGAAAAGGGGCTTTGGCCCCCGACAGGGCCCAAGCTGCCTGGCCCAAGTGATATCCGCCCCTTCCCCTGTTGGACAAGGGGGTTGGGCCAGCGCTTGGTTCAGCAACTGACTTCGGGCCCGGCGGGGCCAAAAGCCACCTGCTGCCCAGCCTGGGAAGCGGATTTCATCCCCCCAGGGCCTCACCTTGCTGCTGTTGCTCTGGCTTCTGCTGCTGTCGCTGAGAAGGGGATTCAGCCCCTGACAGGGCATGAGTTGCCTGGCCCAGGTGACATGCACCCCCTCCTCCTGTTGGAGGAGGGGGCCGGGGCCAGCGCTCAGCTCAGCAACGGACTTCCGGCCCAGCGGGGCCAAAAGCTGCCTGCTGCCCGGCAGCGCTGCAGGCAGCACGCCTAAGGGCAGCCCTAAAGGGTCCTTAGGCGTGGCCCTTAGTAGGGTCCTGGCGGGCAAGGGCGGGGGTTACTGGGTTTTTATAATTTGGAGTGGGACAGAGATGCAGGGGGAGAGATGGAATATTTGTTTGATGGGGGAGGGGCAAAGGGACTGAGTTAGGGGGGTAAGGATTGACCCTCTTGGTGAAAGGGAGGGGTGCAGTCCTTGGGGAAGGGGGGAGTGCCCCTCTGTGGCAGAGGGGGGTAAGGGGTATGAGGGTGGAGGGGGTGTCTCCCCTGCTGCCAGGGCAGAACAGCCGGAGGGGGGCCGGGGCTGCAGCCATTGGGGTTGTGATGGGACGGGGGAGATATGGGTCTAAATGGGATGGTATAAGATCAGTGAAGCGGGACGGGTGCCTGTTACAGGTTCACCTCACTCACCCCTTAGCGGCTGGACAGGGGAATCGAGATCAGAGGACCCCCGACCCTTCGCCGCTGATGATGAACGCGAGGTCAGGGGTTAACAAAGCAACAGCTATCCAGGAACTAGTTCTGGATTGTGCCGCCAATCTCGTGGGCATTACGGAAACCTGGCTGGACCTTGAATCGGGGCCTGTCTTGGCTGACCTTGTTCCAGCTGGGTATTCTGTGCAGCATCAGCCACAGTCGGAGGGATTGGGGGGTGGGTGTAGCTATGATTTTTAGAGAGTGGTGGTCGGTTAGGAGATATCCGGTGCAAACCATGGTAGGGATTGAGGCTCTTCACCTGGTGTTCAATTTGGCAGGGGACAGTTTGGGGGTGCTGCTCATATACCGTGCACCTACCTGTACAACAGCTTCTCTACATGCTCTGGCAGAGGTGGGGGTGGTGTTGCAGTCCCCAAAGGCATTAGTCTGGGGGAATCTCAACATCCACACAGACGCCAAGCTCGGAGGGGGGGGAGAAGAGCATGAGTTCATGGCCACCATGGGCCTGTTTAGCGGCCCGGCACACCAGGGGGGGGACATACTCTCGATCTCATGTTTTGCACCAGCCTTGAGGTGGGTGCTCCACTATTGGGGGAGATATCAACAGTGCCCTTGTCATGGTCTCCCCCCTAGTCATGCCCTTGTCATGGTCAGATCATTATCTCCTACACCCTGCAAGGGTGTGGAGTCAATTAAAATGGTTTGCCCCGGAGGCTAGTGGAACCGGAACGGTTCTGGTTGGCCCTCAGGGAGTTACCCTCTGACTTAGATGACCGTCTCATTGATGACTTCGTCGCACTATGGAACACTCTGTTGACTGAGGCCATTGATCAGACAGCTCCTAGATGTCTGCTGCCCAGGCGACAGCACCGCAGGCCTCCATGGTTTTTGGAGGAGCTGTGAGTGCTGAAGTGAGAAAGGTGGCGGTTGGAGCGACGGTGGGGTCGCTATTGTACTGAAGCTGACAGATTGCAGCATAGAGCCAGTTTACGAGCATATGCCGAGGTTATGAGGGCAGTGGAAAAAAACTTTTTCACTGCTCTTATAGCATCCGCAAAATCGCACCCTGTGGAGCTATTCCAGGTGGTGCGGGGGCTGGTCAGTCCAACCTCCCTCCACCCTGGAGTAGAGTCATCTGTAGCATGCTGTGATAGATTTGTGAATTAATTTGTGGATAAAATTGCTCAGATTCACTATGATTTCGACGCTGCACTTATTACACTAAGAGAACCAGAGGTTATGGAAGTCGCACTTTGTCCAGTTTTATGGGATCAATTTCAGTTGGTGACACCCGCTGATGCGGTCGAGACCCTTGTGGCTGTTAGGGCCACCTCTTGTGAATTAGATTCGTGCCTGTCTTGGCTAATTAAATCTTGCCGGGACACAACAGGGTCGTTGCTGGCAGGGGTGGTCAATGCCTCCCTTCGGGAGGGCAGAGTGCCAGGCTGTCTCAAAGAGGTGGTGGTGCAGCCTCTGCTCAAGAAAGCATCACTTGACATTGACTCCCTTGCCAGATATCGACCAGTCTCTAACCTTCCCTTTTTAGGGAAGGTTATTGAGCGGGTGGTGGCTCAGCAGTTGCAGGGGCATCTCGATCACGTTGGTTTTCTTGATGCCTCACAGTCGAGATTTCGTCCGGGTCATGGCACGGAGACTGTGCTTGTGGCCTTGGTGGATGATCTGCGCTGGGAGAAAGACCAGGAACGCTCGACCCTGTTGGTCCCATTAGATCTGTCAGCTGCCTTTGATACAGTAGATCACAGGATGTTGGTGGTGTGCCTGCAGGAATATGCAGGGGTGGGCGGAACTGTTTCTTGAATGCTTCCGCTCATTCCTGAATGGGAGAACCCACCAAGTGGTACTCGGGGAGTGTTTTTATCATACCAAGACCTCACGTGTGGTGTCCCGCAGGATTTGGTGTTGTCCCCCCTCTTGTTCAACATATACATGCAGCCTCTCAGCGAGGTGATCAGGAGGTTTGGCGTATGGTGTCACCAATATGCTAATGACACTCAGCTATACCTCTCTTTTTCAACAAACTCAGACCCTGCAGTCTCCGTGCTTACTCGGTGTCTGACAGCTGTGGGGGATTGGATGAGGGCTAATCGACTGACGCTGAATCCCAACAAGATGGAGGTGATGCTGGTGGGAAAGGTGATGGAGTTAACAGCCCCCATCATTGATGGGGTCTGTCCTCCATTGGTTCCCCAGGTACGGAGTCTGGGGATACTCCTTGATGCACAGCTCCGCCTGGATGCCCAGCTGGAGGCTGTGGCGAGGGCTGCCTTTCGCCAATTACATCTGGTACGTCAGCTTAGGCTGTACGTTTTGGACTCCCACCTGGCCACCATCATCCATGCTTCCATCACCTCTAGACTAGACTATGGTAATGCACTCTACGTGGGGATACCCATGGTGACGGCCTGGAAGCTGCAGCTGGTGCAGAATGCGGCGGTCCATCTCTTGGTGGAATTGGGTCACCGGGAGCACATTACACCCATGCTCCATTCTCCGCACTGGCTGCCAATAGTATTCCGAGCCTGATTCAAGGTGTTGGTTTTAACCTATAAAGCCCTAAACAGTCTGGGCCCTGCCTATCTGCGAGACCGCCAGGTACTGGACTGGCCCCTGCAGTCATTGGGGGATACTTGTGGTCCCCCGAGTCTTCCAGGGGGCCATGCAGGGGAGGGCGTTCTCGGTGGCTGCACCGAGGCTGTGAAACGCCCTTCCAGTGGGGGTACGTCTGGCCCTGGACCTTCCCTCCTTTTGTAAAAGCGGTAAGATGGGTAGGAGTGGAGGAAGGAGAGGGAATGGAGGTATATGTTTTATAGTTTTATGATTTTAATTGTCAATGTATATTGTTGTGAGCCGCCCCAAGCTGCCTGTGGCAGGAGGGGCAGGATACTAATTGCTTTTAATAAATAAATAAAAATAAATAAAATAAAACACTTGGTGAAGGAACCTGGCCTGAGAGCGTTTCTACAGTGATGGACAGCATAATGGATGTCTTTAGATGGACCACCCCACACCTGCTCTGGGGGTGGCCAGTCCCACTTCCCTTGCATGCAGCCCCGACAGGGCTAGATTTAAACAGCCCCAGCAGCTGCTGTGCGCTGCAGTCCACCTGCGCCCCACCCCATAGATCTGTAGGTGGATTGCCCACTTCTCTGGGCTGCCACCTGCAGGTCTATGGCATTGCTGGGGCAACCCCTGGCCGGAAGCAGCAGCCTGTCCACCAAGTAGATGAACCGTTGCTCTGCCCTCGGCTGGTGCTCTGGGTTTGGGTGACCCACTCTGCTTGTAGTGCTCTAGAGCAAGCGGAGCTGGCCCTGAGTAGGCAGCACCTGCTCTGCCGCATACCTGGGCAGCCCGCATTTAAACGGACAGTCCACCCAGCTGCGAGGCAGAGCAGAGGCATGGGTGCAGGCCATGTAAAGGCACCCAATGATCCTGGCCCTGAAGGGACTCGCCCACCCTGAAGAAGACCCTGTTACAGGGGGGCTTGTCTGAAAGTCAGGCCTGTCAAAGGGTCTGTTGTAGAGCCAGGCAGAGCAGCACAAGTCAGTTGCAGTCTGTCTTAGCTATAGGTGATTCTCAAAACCAGGCCAGTCATGGGACCTGGTTTTTTGGTTCAGTTTTCGCAGTCTACTGGATAAAGTACTGAAGTGCGAGACAGGAGACCGGGTTCTGCCATGCACCTACTGTATCAAAGTGACTTCTCTGTTCCCTTTCTCTGCTCTTCTGTTCCCCCTTTTACTTTTGTTTTACACTGTCCCATGCTTCCAAACATTGCGCTTGTGAAACCCCATTCTGAGTCTGTGACCCCAGACAACAACGAAGACATGCAAAGTATCAAATATCAGTCAAGATTCCTGTTGCAACCCATAGTTCAGGAACATCCAATTTAACCTGTATGATCTTTGGGTCAGAGACTCTCTTCTTATGATGCATACTGCCTTGCAAACTGGGTCTCTAGTTTCTATTGGGACCTGTAGGTAGTAGTGCTGCAACACAAACAGGAAGCATTATGGAATGGCTCCTGATGGCTGAGCTCCAGCAGAGCTCCCCTCCCCTCACGGCATCTGGTCTGTCAACCAATCACAAAGGGAGAAGCAATGACTGGGTTGCATTGTAGAAATGGTAGGGACTGGGAGGGCTTAGGGGATTTATGTTCTTAACATTCATTTACAATGTACCTATTATTCATGCAGTTTGTGTGTGTTATCCATCCGAAGTCTTTGGGACAGAAATTTAAATTAACAAAAAGAAACTGAGCCCTGTCAAAGGGTTGTAAAAAACATAGTGGCCATTCCTGACTAAACTGTTTTCTAGAAATGTCCCTGCTTTCAAATTCTAACCTGGTTATTCACTTCCTTAAAATACCTCTAAATAATCTGGATTCTTTCCTTGTGTTTAACCTAAAATTACCTTGCAAGTTTTCATATGGTGCATTACTCCTTGCAAAATAACTGGCTTAACACATGTAGGTGCAAAGATCATGCTTTTCCAAAGAAGATTATTCAGCAAATCCAAGAAGGGTGGGCACTTAGGGAATGGCAGCCTGATTCATTACACACAGCGCTCCTGTTTTGATGGAGAGGAAAATCCTTGTTTATCATCCCATAAGATTTGGATTTCCTGGAGTATCAAGGATACGGACAAGGATATTATTAGTGGCAATGGTGGTGCACTAGTGGCCATGGCACTAGGAGGGATGAATTTAATAAACTACTTGAGTAAGATGCTGACTACAGCAGGTTTTTGTGTCTCATTTCTAATTAACATCTGGAACTGGCTTCAGTTCATTATGAATCTGGAAAAAGATCCACAGTAATTTGTCCTCATTTCCATAACTCTGATTGTTTGAGCTTAGGTTAAATTCAAAAGCAGGCCTAAATGCATACAGAGGAGGGGAAACTCTATATACTCGTCTGTTCCCTTATCTTTGCTTATCAGTTGCACTCAGAGGGGCAGATCTTCAGCTGATGGCAATAAGCATGGACCAGTTACTGTCTCCTGTAAGTACCCTCCTACACAGACCCCTTTGGAATTTACCTTATGACAGCTGGCAATTTTAGTCTGGTCTGGTGACTGTTCTCTCCCGGCAGTATCAAAATCTGAAATGGCAGCAAGGTAGGAAAATAGAGTAATTGGAGCAGATGGGACAAGCCACACCCAGAATCTCATACATGCTGTTCCATTCCCACAATGCACTGCAAACAGAAAGCATGAAACAGTGCTGTTTACCATAGAACACTGCAGCAAATGCTGGTGCAGCACAATCTAGGATTCCATCCATGGGATCCATGTGTGGGCAGATATCTCCCCAGTAGTAAACAAGAGAGCCAGTCTATGCGAGTGGAAAAGGAGTTTCTTGGGCCTGGGAGAATGGAGTCCAAAACCCACCTTTGCTATGAACTCCCTGGATGATCCGAGTAGGTCTGTCTCTCAGTCTTAGTTATTATTATCAAACATATATAGTGCCAGCAATGTACCTGGCGCTTTACAAAGTAATTGAATAGACAGTCCCTGCCCTAGGGCTTACAATCTAAGAGACCGGGGGGGGGCGGGGGGGGGGAAGACGAAGGAAGGGGAACAGAGGGAGAGACAAGGACGAGTGACTCACCGAGTAAGCGAGGTCCCAGGTGCACGCGCTTGGCTTGGTTACATTGAGAATGATGGCTGGTTGGTCCATATGGTGAGGATATGACTACACAGACCTTAGGTAACAGATTGTACTGGATGGAGGATATCAGCAGGAGTTAGGTGAGCGAGAAGTCGGGGAGGGTAGAACGGAAGAGCTGGGTCTTGAGGAGGGATTTGAAGGTACGAAGGGAGGGGGCGAGGCAGATGTGGGCAGGGAGGGAGTTCCAGGCGTGGAGGGCAGCTAGGGAGAAGGGACGAAGGCCGTTAGGGGAGCAGGCAAGGCGTGGGAGGGCGAGAGAGGGAACAGAGGAGGAGTGGAGTTCATGGACTGGAGTACAGAGGGAAATTAGTGCAGAGAAGTAGGAGGGAACAAGGTTGTGAAGAGCTTTATAGGTGAAGACTAGGAGCTTGTGCAGGATTCGTTCAGGAAGGGGGAGCCAGATTTTGGGAAAATTGATCCCACATATAACCAAGATTGTGTCATCTCGAGGTCAATGCACTGGAAACCCGAATAAATCTTGGTTTGACCAGGAGTGCAGGTCCTCTAAGAGTGCCATGGCCAGAGCTAGAGCAACCCGGGCTGCTCATTGATTACCACAGGATAGGCATATGTTTTTACCAAATAGAAGAGAATACCATAAACTTATGAGGGTTAAGAAAATAGCCCAATCCTTGCAGATGTGGGCTGATTTACAGGTTGCTGCTAGTTTTCAGGACACGGCTAAATTTTGAAGGATAATTAATGCACATTCCCGGAAGGGTCCGTCTAGTGTATCTTCCCATGTTTCAGATGCTAATTGACTATTCTTTTTTGAGGAATTATTTTGAGATTCCTGTAACTTACTCCCCTTGCAGGTTGGTGACCCCATATCAAGGGTAGAGTATCGTGATTCAGGAGCTACCTTTCCCACTGTAATTAAGGAGGAAATATATAAATATCTTGGCAAACTTCATTCCGGTAAAGCTGCAAGAGCAGATGGTATAGTGCCATAAGTATTTAAAGATTATGCTAGCTGGTGGTCCCCTGTTTTGGCGAAATTCTTTATTTGTATAAATCAGGCTAAAATGATCCCACAATCATGGGCAATGGCAATTATAATCCCTATATTCAAAAAGGGAAATCCATCTGATCCATCCTGCTACAGGCCTATTAGCTTGATCCCAGTGATAAGTAAAATCTATGCCCGCTTTCTCCTGAATGCATTATTATTATTAATTATTATTATTATTATTATAAATATTTGTATAGCACCAGCCGTGTACCTGGCGCTTTACAGAACATAGAAATAGATGTGGTCCCTGCCTATGGCTTACAATCTAAAAGACAAGGAGGGGGAGACAGGGAGAGGGGACAGTGGGAGAGACAAGGGAGAAAACAAACAAACATTCAGGTGGCTGCGAAGTCTCAGGTGCGTGTGCTTGGCTTGGTTACAATCAGGTTAGTTGCAGCAGTCTGCAGAGAAGGGCAGACAGAAGTATTTGGGGGAACGACTAGCAGGCACTGAGAAAGGTGACGAGGAAGAAGTGGGTCGGGGGGATGCGGAGCGGCTGGGTTTGCAGGGAATGGGGCTTGCACTGACCTCACACCGGCCACAATGGGATCCAAATCCATGTTTATTTCTATCCCGCACTCTCACCCGAAGGTCTCGAGGCGGCTTACAACACATAATATATCTGAGTTTACCACACAGGGGCTCAGAGACATCAACAAAGTTAACATAATATACAATTTAACAGGAAAAATACAACCCACATCTTCCCAATCCCCTCCCTATACTCATCCAATAAACCACTCCATAATCTCTTCCACAAACACCGGATAAATCCCATCAACAACCTGCTCATCACAGTTATCCCCCGCTGCCACCGAGGGAAACCTGACCACCTCCACCCTCCTCTCACCAGGGGGAGGTGGTCCCACCAACCCCACGTCAATCTTCCTAAATAATCCCTCTTCCTCCTCCCCCTCTCCTAACATATACCCCAATCCAATCCACGACACCACCACACACACCACTTTTCCCTACTCTCTTCCATAACACTTCTCCCCTCCCTTTCCATCAATCCCCCACTCTCATTCCCACAAACCGCTACTTGCATATAATTTCTCCTCCCCCTCAATTCTTTCAAGGGACACCCCCCCTCCCCCCCTCCTGTCCCCAAAGGGCCCCAAAGGGATGTGGAGTGTCTGGGTGTGCAGGGATCGGATGAGGGGCGGTGGAGGGAAGGGGGGGGGGGCTTGCAGAGAATGGGTAAGGGGGAGGAGGAGGAGGAATAGGCACGGGTGAGAATAAGGGGTAGGCCGGTTGGACAAAGGCTGTTGGAGGAGGGAGGAGCAGGGGAGCCAGCAGCAGGGTGAGAAGGAGAGAAGAAGGGGGTGAGGGAAATATGCGGAGGCATCCTAGGTGGCAACAGTCACTGCAGAAGATCAGGCCAGTGGGTGTCGCAGGAGCATTTGTGCAGTGTCCGGCAGTGATGGAAGAGGGGTTCAGAAGAAGCTGTGTGGCGTGGATGTCAGGGGGGTGGTTCCTCGCAGACCTCGCACTGGTCTCACAATGGCGACAAAACTGCTAGTGTCCTTTTGTCGCTGCCCTTCGGGTGCCGCCCACAGGCGCCTGCCCGCGGGGGCAGCCCTCAGGGGTAAAGCAGGCTGGCAGGTTTCCTTAGGAGTGCAGGAGGGGGAGGGGCTGCAGGGCTGGTCAGTTAGAGAATTGGATCTCAACACAAGGCGTATTGGCAGAAAAGCAAGCTGGCTTCCGTCAAGGGAGATCCACAATAGATAATTGTTTTATTCTCTTACACATTGTGGATAAATATGTATCAGTGAGGAAAGGGAGATTATATGTAGCATTTATTGATTTGTCAAAGGCCTTTGATTCAGTTCCCAGGAAGATCTTATGGGCATAATTAGCTAGGTTGGGAATCAATTTGCATTTACTGGATTTAATTGTTCAATTACACCATAACTCGAGAGCAATGGTGAGGACCGCTTCATTTGGATCAGTTAGTTTCCACTAAGTTGAGGAGTAAGGCAGGGTTGCTTGCTTGCCCCATTGATGTTTAATTAATGATTTAGTGCAGATGATTGATTTAGCCAACCCTACTCAACCCTATGATTGAAGAATGACTGCTCTCAATCCTACTATATGCAGATGATATTATCCTGCTCTTGCTAACTAGGCAAGGTCTTCAGTGTTGCCTTGACTCCTTAAACATTTTTTATGTCAGGAATGCTATGGCCATTAATCCTAGTAAGTCCAAAGTTCTGTCTTTTGGTTCAAAGTGTATGCGGTACGAGTGGGCTGTTGGTATTCATAGGATCTGTCAGGTGACGCAGTACAATTATTTAGGGATAACATTCTTAACCTCTAGATCTTGGCTGTTCCACAAAGAGAATTTAATTGGTAAATCTTTGTCAACTGTTCAGGGGATTTTGCGTCTTTATTATAATTCTCCTATGGCAAGTGTAGCTCAAACCATAGAGGTTTTTAGAGCGAAGGTCCTACCGCAGCTTCTGTATAGGGCTGAGAACATTTTCCAGTTATGCGAGCAGGATGGAACTGGCCCAGAACCTGTTTTTAAGAGGGCTTCTTAGGGTCCCTATAGCGATGCCACTCCCTATGTTACGTGCGGAGACTGGATTTGTGCCAGTTTTAACTCAAGCTTATTCCAGAGCATTTGTATGTTATAGACTTCTCCGGGGTGACTCCTCCTGCCTTCCATATAAATGCTGCTGTGAACAGATCCGACATTTGGGCAGTGTACAGTATCAATGGTCGGGTTGGATCAAGAAACTATTACTCGCAATGAATTTCCCTGTAGAAAGACTGGAGTCACCTTTGATAAAAGTACTATACTATTGATTAAGCAGCAGCTAAGGGATATTGCCATTCAGAAGGATATGCTTGCAATTATGTCAAACAGGATTGCACCACTTTATCCTTCAGTTAGGCCACTTTTATATGGACGCCACCCACCCACGAACACCCATCGGATGGGTGGGAGAGCGTCCATGTAAATGTCCACGAGGGGGTGGGGGCGCATGCCCGACCCACCCGCCAACACCCACGGAGCAGCCGCGAGGGAGCCAGCACCCTCCGTGGGTGGAGATGGGTGGAGGTGGGTGTTCAACACCCGAGCGTCCGTGTAAAAGTGAAAACACCTACACACACGCGGACCGGTGGAGCCCCACTGCGCTGGTGTTGTGGGGCACGCATGCGCTGCCACGCAGACACGCCCACAGGGGGGGTGGGGGGATGCTGGATGTCCAGCCGAGAGCCCATAAAGGAGGGCGGAACCATGGCACACGCGTGCAGGCTCCCACGATGGCGACCAGGAAGGCCCACGAGAAGGCCATGGGAGCCGATGCTGCCCACATGCGGGAAGGGACCGGGTAAACCTGGGGACCCAGGAGTGCCGGGGGGGAGAAGCCCCAGCAAGGCAGTGTAGGGGGGATGGATGCACCCCAGGCAGAAAGTACAAGGGGGGGCCCACGGCAGGGGGGGGACCCGGTGGGCCACCCAGGCTGGGAGGCATGAGGGGGGTGCCCTGGCAGGGGAGAAAGAAGGGGGAATGCACCAGGATGTAATGCAGCGCACGTGTCCTGGCACAGGTCAGAGGGGCCGCACCAATGGCCCCACCGGTCGAGGACCCCCAGCCCGGCACTTCCCAGGGACACGTCCCGAGGAGCAGCAGCGAGAGTGAAGTGAGTGCGAGGGAACCACCCCCTCCCAGGGATGGGAGGGCCATGCCCCAGGCCCGGCACCATGGGCTGGGGAACACGGGGCAGGCGCATAACCCAGTCCCCCATCGCCATAGGACAGCTCCCAGACAACAGAGCACTGCACCACCAGGATGATGGCCAAGGAGGGCCCCCCAGACAGACAGGTGAGCAGGGGGAAACCCCAGGGGGGAAGGTGGGGGCAGGCCCCATGGGTGCGTGGAGGGGGTAAGGACCCGGAGTAAGCCCTGATGCACTATCCCCAACAGGACACGACCACCACCACGGCTACCACATCCACAGGGCGGGCCCCATGCCGCCAAGTTGGTCGGCCCCCCACACGCGGGTCCCAAAAGGGGGAGCTCTGGTCCAGGCAAAAGATCAGGGACTTCATCCACGTGTGGGGATCCGAAAGGGTCCAGCACGACCTGGTGCGCAGCTACAAGACCAGACAGGTCTATGAAGCCATCGCCCAGGAGATGCTGCGGCAGGGGTACAATAGGGATGTCACCCAGTGCATGCAGCAGGCAAAGGACTTGAGGTCTGGATATAAACATATCAAGGACAACAATCTCAAGTCCGGCCAGGTCATGCGCACAGCCGAGTTCCAGGTGGAGCTTGACAGGTTCCTCTGCATGGATGGGGACATCATGGCCTCCCACACACACAGCAGCGCCTTCGCCAGGGGCCGATGCAGGGCCACCATGCAACCCCTCCTGACAGACCCCACAGAGCAGGGTGGGGGAAGTGACCCTGGCGAGGCCAGCCAGGAAGCGGGAGTAGAGGTACAGCCCCGTCCCACAGGGGGAGGAGGAGGAGCCCCAGGGATCCAAGCGCTGGACTCCCACAGGTCTACCGGCCACAGGGGCAGGGGGTGCGCGCAGAGCGAGCTGAGACCCGGGATGGCCCCCAGGAAGCGGAGGAAGCGGATCCAGGTACGTGCGCCCCGGAGGGGTTGGGGGGAGGGGAACGGCTCAGATGGAGGTGCAGCGGCCAGGGGCCACCAAACACTCACCAGCAGGGCCCAACAGGGGTGGGGGGCCCACAGTGGCTCCCACAGCACACCCAACCGTCAAGGGCCCCTCCCACAGTGATCAGAGGCTGGGGGGACATCCCACAACAGGGCAGGGCTGGGGGACCCCACAGTGGAGGGCTGAGGGGAGTTGCCACACTATGGGGGGCTGCCCCACCAGGCACCCCGGGTCCAGCGGTAGCGGCCAGCAGGGCACACAGGCTGGACAGAACATTAGTGTTTCCAAACTCCCATTCACAGACCAGGCGCCCGCTCACGTGAGGGGAGCAGCTGCTGGCAGCGTGGAGCAGAACTGGAAGATGCGGGCCAGGAACAGGCACCGGGTTGAGGACCTTGGCAGGGAGCTGCTGGAGGAATCGCAACGGTTAGCCGAGATGCACTCCCGGGAGCTCGCTCTCACCAGGGATCTCAGAGAGGACGAGGAAAAGGACCGGGAGATCCTGGCTGCCATGATGGCCCAGTCCTGTACAAGCACCTCTGGGACAGGCGCCAGGCTGCCACCCTCCAACGCGAGCAGCAGCACGCCTGTGACGGGCTGGAGGGTCAGGCCACATGGCTCATGGATCTCATGGGGGAGGCCATGGAGGCCCTGCGGCGTGACCCCCAGCACGACAGGCCACGCCATGCCGCGGAAGGAGGGCTGGCAGCCCACCAACACCATGACGGCTTCCCACTGGTGCACGTGCCCCCGCCCTACACCTTGCCACCCGT
Source organism: Sphenodon punctatus (assembly GCA_003113815.1). NCBI lineage: Eukaryota > Metazoa > Chordata > Lepidosauria > Sphenodontia > Sphenodontidae > Sphenodon > Sphenodon punctatus. The sequence continues at coordinate 4,367,358 of QEPC01003117.1, forward strand.
GGGTCCCTGAGCAGCAACCCTACCCGGGTCTGGTCCACGGGGTCCCCCTCCCCCACGAGGACCGTGCACCCTAGGATGACCAACCGCCCATGGTGGCCGCCCCACCCCCTCTGGTAAGGCTGCAGCACCCTGGGTCCCTGGGGGTGCAACACTTGGGAGGGGCACTGGGAATCCGGGGACCTGCACGAGGCAGGACCCTGGTAGGGATCACATTGTTGAACTCACTCCGAGCACATGCACTACACAAGCTGGGGAGCAACGGCCATTGCCAGAGGCATGTGTACCTGCTCAGTGATGCTGTACTGGAACAGGCATGTGCCATAATCCCATGGGTGGGCCATCCAGGGGCGCGCACCAACAGGGAGCACCATACGGCACAAGTCAGGCTCATGTGAGGAGTAGGGGGCTCCCTGGATGACCATGGGGCACCCAGTGGCCCAGGCCCCGAAATGGGACAGAGGTGAGTGTACACGACGATCACTTACCCCAATCTTGTTTCTCCACGCAGGGACTGTCAGCGGAAGCTGGTGTGGAGTGGCCAGTGGATGACAGGGAGGCTGGACCGTCTGGCTGGAGAGTGCTGCGGTCGGCTGCAGCCAGGGCACACTGGTTTGTGAGCCCCGGTCCGTGTGGGTGTGGATGTTCTCTCTTTTACACGGATGCTCTGGTGTTGAACACCCATCTCCACCCATGGAGGGTGCCGGCTCCCTCGCGGCTGCTCCGTGGGTGTTGGCGGGTGTCAGCGGGTGGATCGGGTACGTGCCCCACTCACTCGTGGACATTTACACAGATGCTCTCCCACCCATCCGATGGGTGTTTCCAGGTGTTCGTGGGTGGGTGGCATCCGTGTAAAAGTGGCCTGTATGTGCCAAAAGGATTGGATGGTGTCCTGCCATTGGTGCCCATTAAGCTGCAGTAGCTTCTCACTTAATTTATTCACAGTCAAATCCTTTGAACTGCAGTCTTATTTTAGAATCCCCTCTAGAGTATCTGAGTCTGCAGGATTCATATCATGCCTACCAATCCTAGCATTAAAATGACCCATTACTAGTATCATGTCTCTAGAATAAGACTGATTTGGGGAGTCAATGAAATTACCAATTTGCTCCCAAATTGACGATAAGTAATAAGGAGATGGCCCAGGTGGGACATACAAATTAACAATTACATACCCAAAAGAGTCATTTAATTTTACCTCCAACACCAGGCAATTACTCAATGATGTTGGGATCAAACTACAGGTAACACAAGCTTTACATGAAACCATAATTGCTACCCCACCTGATAAGCGACCTCTGGTTTACTTACTTACCCCAAGAGAGGTAAAAACCTGAAAACCATCCAAGGCTAAACTGTCACCGTCACTCTTAGAGTATGTCTCCAAGAGACATGGATGTCTATCATACTTAGTTATAAATTCAACCCAGTCCCTATCTAACGTCCTGCAATATTCCCAGATAGAAAGTAAAAAACACAAGTGTCCCCTAGTTGTCATTGGGCCTTCGGAACAATAGGATTAGATAACTCCCCCCGCCCGAGGTTGGTTAGATGGAGTTACCATATCACTATCTCGGGAGCCAATAGTAAAAGTATTGGGACTGGGAGAGTTAGTATCACTACCACATCGACATATAATTGTTTGTTCACGACGTGATAATCCAAAAAAGTCACCTCCTTCTCCAGAGATTCATTCTCCGCTTTCTGTGGCCAGGGGGGAACCCATTAATAAGGCATCCTCATAAGTGTTATAGTAATCTAAAGATGACCAGTCGGTGATCCTGTGGCATCTAATATTTCCCAATTTGGGAAACATGCCTACCATTTGTTATGAATTTGAGAAAAACCACCCGTTTTATTCAGGTTACTAGAAGTCAAATAATTGGGATTTTCAAGCGTACCCAGAATGGCCTTCGCAAGGGTCTTTTCCGTTCTCTCTATAAATACCCCAGTTGCTTTCAGTTGTTTTTGAGCACTCCATAATTTACTGGCAACTTTCCTTTGCCTAAACACTACCTCACAATGCATAAAGCACCCTCTATCCATTAGGGGCGGGGCAAGTACAATATCAGATGGATCCAATTTTACTTTCATACTTGTTTGAATGAAGTCAATAAATAATAATTCATTCAAAACTTTGTCTGAGAAACCTATACTACTTTTTTTTTTTACTCATATTGGGTACGAGTATAATCGAAGATTATACTTCAAAACTATAATTGAAGCCCAACAAACCTTAGTCTCCTGAGGCCAAACCTTGTGCTGTAAAGGCTCTATAAAACTATTAGCTGAAGTTTCTTCTAAAATCTGTGACTTGCTGGAGTTACACAAATTTTTATTTTCCACCAAACTTTGCTCTAGTGCTAAAGAATCCTTATCTTTGGTTGGAGCTAAAACAGAAGCTCTTTGGATCTTGCTACAAGCGTTCTTCTGACTAGAGCATGCTACCTGAGAAGTTTTTAAGCAGCATACAAGGGGAATTATGGGTTTGAGTAACATCCAATTTAAGAGAGCCAACCACAAGGGAAGGATTCAAATTGGCTAACGACTTTGTAAATTCATGCCATAAACCACCTACCAATACTTTAATTGAAAACAGAAGGTCATAGGAGTGATCCAATTTTTCTTCCAATCCCTTGAAGCAAGTGTCCATATCGATTTCATGCCTCATGACAAAAATCATCGAAATTCCTAGTTAATAATCGTAGCTGGTGATCAAGATCTACAAAACCAGAACTCAGCTCTGCTTCCGTCTCTATAGAGGGCATATGAAAGACTGGAGCATCCGGCCTTAGACCTGACCCCTGATCTTCTGTACAAATAATATCCCCCATCTCAAATGCTGGAGAGAAATACTGTGTCAGTTTAGATTGAGTCATTGTAGGAGGTTTTTCTTTCCAAGAAGTATTCCTTTCAGCTACTTCAATTTCCTCTGCCAGGGTGATAGGACATGAGAGTGTACAAGATCTCAATTCCATATTTAAACCAACTCTCCTAGTTCTAACCTAATGGAGTGACCCAAAATACCCTCCTCCTCAATACTCGCAACTTTCAGCCACGACAACAAATAATCAAGATGTATATATATATTTTTTAAAATTGGTAATATAAGTCCAATCCTTCTCAGTACATATCTACAAAGGGTCTGCTGCTGAAGGGATGCGGGAGACTCTTTAGGTACACGTTGGGCTTCTCAGCCACGGCCCCTCCAGCCCGCCAACGGCCCTGCCAACGGCCTGGTGCTGCCAGGGCCCAGCCCTAGAATAAGTAGCTGTAAGGGAAGAGGGTCCAGGTGTCACTCTCCCAGGGAGTCAATAAGCCCTTGCATCCCTCTGGAGCAACACAGCACCAAATCAAATGCAAAAAAAAAAAAAAAAGTGGGAGTAATGATGACCTACCTCGCAGGATTGTTGTGAGGATAAATTATATAAGGACTGTAAAGTACTCTGAAAGTGTTATGTAAACCTAACTGTCAAGCTTATATGCCAGGTAAGGAAATTTGCAAGTTACCTCAAAGACCTTTCTTTTAAAGTAAGGAGGCCAATGAGGACATCTATCTAGAGTGAAATATGGTGAGCTACCCTCACTTAGTAAAATTAATCCATGAGTTGCTTTATTTTATATTCATCTTTATTTTATTATCTGTGTGTTTGTGCATCTGTAGTGCCAAAGATCAGGTAGCACAGACCAAATCTACTGCGACTGAGTAGTTCAATTTATCAGAACTATGCCTTTGAGGTAAGAGAAGAAGCAAATTTTTATTTTTGTTCACCGAGGTTTTCGCAACAAATAAATTTGCAGCAGTATACATGCATGAGCTTCAAACCAGTAAACATTAAGCTAGAGAGCCAGTGTGATGTAATGGCTAAGAGTGCAGTACTTGGACTGGGAGGTAGCAGGGGATCCTGGTTCACATCTCACCTTGGCCAGAAACTCACTGGTTGGCCTTGGGCAAGTCACAATATTCTCTCAGCCTAACCTACCTCACGGGGTTGTTGTGAGGAGTAAAAGCTGTATATGTAAAGTGCTCCGAGTGCCATAGCAGGGAGGTGCTATATAAAGATTATTATAAGAAAGGTCTTTGTTTCATAACCTAACATTAAAAAAAGATTCCACATTTTTAAATACAAAAAAAAAAAAAATTAACTATGGTATGGTTGCTTTATTTCCCCCCTCATTATTATGTTCATGGTATCTTCTTTTAGCCCCTGGTCATACTAATGGGTTTTGCTGCAAATAATTGACAAAGGGGTCTCATTTTTTGGAAAGCCTACCCCTTATCCTGTGAAGAGGATAGTATGGTTATGTGCGGAGGAGGAGTTGATGTCATGACCCCCCTGTGAGTAAAGGAGTGTGTATGGGTGCAGGTATGGGTTTGGGATGTTTCTCTTTTTATATTTTGTATTTATTTAAGCTTTCTTGAGTCTTGAGAAGGGCGGCGTATATTTTGAATGAAATAATAAATCTGTATGTCCAACATTCCATATTGATCATAAACCAAGTAGTTTTTAGTCTATTAGAGGAAGTAAACTTTGTAATTGTAATATGCAAAAATATGCACTGAAGACCAAACAACAATTCTCTTGAAATGAATGGCAAAATCTCCTTCCTTCTTGTGTAATCAGGCATGGTGTGGCTATAAAAATATAAATATGTTATTTGGTCTCATGATTTTATCGTGAGTTTTAGGATTTTAGGGACATCTTCAAGCTTATAGTCAGTCACTCTGCTCTCATTTAAAATGCAAGTGTTTACCCCTCCTGATTATGGGAAAAGACTTGAAAATGTGACACCTGCATGCTCCAAAGGCTCAGAAACCAAGAGGAAAATTAAACAAAACATTTTTAAATTTTTTTGCATTATTATGCTAATCTTGTGATTTCAAAAAGGTCTGACTCATGATATTTAATACTATGGGATTACACAGACAGAAGTAAACAATGGGTCTTTTCACATGCTGCCCCCCCCCCAACCTGTGTGCCCTTTGTTTACACGTGCAGGGGTGGGGGAAGAGGCACCCGTGCGAATGTCACCCAAAGTGGGTGTGCAGGGGGGCGGGACTGTCTGTAGGAATGGCACCCACGGCCGGTGGGTGTGCATGTACACTCCCGTGCTCCACCCATGCTCTGAGCAGTTGCTCCGTGCATGAAGATGGGTGAAGGTGGGTGTGCACACTCATCCCCCACCCACCGTAGCCCATTTCAAATGGGCCAAAGTTGTTCCCTCATTTTGCCCTGGATGGTTTCTCACTAGTGTTTGAAATGCTCACTGGATTATTTTGATGTATTCAAGTTTTGCCAATTGCACCCTAAAGAACCTAGGTTGCTTTTAGACGAGCGTGTTGCCATCACACGACTCGCTTGTGGGAAATTTCAAGATCCCATGTCACGGGATTACACGAGATGGAAGTAGGGGATCACACGCATGAAAGGCGGTCGCACATTATTTGCCAACCACAAATTAAATACCTCACACATCGAGGTATTTAATTTGCGGTTGGCAAATAATGTGTGACTGCCTTTCATGCGCGTGGTCCCTTACTTACCTCGTGTAATCCCACGACATGGGATCTTGAAATATCGCACAAGCGGGTCGCGCGACGGCAACACGCTCGTCTAAAAGAGCCCCTGGTTTGCATACCTCCCCTGTGCCTTTCTGTGATCAGCTTGCTTCCTAGGAAATGTTTGATCCGATTGCTAATTTAAAGGCAAAGGGTTTGCTGGGTTTTGATCATTTCAAAGCCTTATTTTCTCAGAGGCATAACAACAAATACAGTTGACCCAGAACACACTAGCATCCCAAACCTGCTAAGCAACCTGTAATCTGATAAATGAACTTTGCTCTTCACAAGATATTTACAGCGAGGACCAGATTTCAGGCCCCATTACAGCTTCCTTACATTGCTCAGCAGCATTCCTGGGTCATCAAAGGGGAAGAGGATGGTAACGAGAATGACTTGTGACAAAATGGTGGTGGGGGTCCAGGATCTGGAGTTTGCAAAAAGGTATGGCTAAAGCTCTGAAGTTTACAGAGGGAAATTGCTATTAACCCTGCTCATTTGGACAGTGTCAGGTACATGCTGTGGGATGCAGTCTGAAGGGTCATGGCAGGAGTTGGTGTACGATCAGGACTAGGACATTAATGCAGGATTGGGGTCCAAGGTTCTAAGCGAGTAGGGCAGGATCAGGGTCCAAAGGTCCTGAAATTCAGCTGGGAGCTGGCACACAGACTAGGGGTCAGAACAGACAGACAGGCAGACATGGTCAGAAGGGTGGGCTCTCCAGAAGTCACATAGTGGGCTCCGCCTCCTAGGCATCATATAACAGGCTTGTGAACCAACCAAGGCACAGCAGCAGATGCCAGGCAGGCTCCCAAGAGGACATAGACTCAATTCAGGAACAAATGTGGACAGACAGGCAGGGCAGAAGGACTGGTTTAAGGGCAAGGGACAGAAAGACCAGTTTCCAGGCAAGGGACAGAGTCATTCCAAAGCACACACTAGGTCCAGGGAATAATCAGAGCAGTACAAAGGTACATAGAGTGCAACAGACAGGAAGGTGACCAATGATCCTCCCACCTTCCTTTGGCTGCAGTCTGCCTTTTCTACTTCTAAGGCCTCATGCCACCAATGGAAGAACAGGGAGTAGTGATCAATCAGGAACAAGGGGTGTGGACATGAAGTTGAGCAGAAAGGTGTCCTTGAAATGTCAAGAGAAACATGAGCTTTGAACCCTGATTCTCTGGGTTTATAGGCAGCATGGAGAATCACACTATCACCAAGTTGCCATGGTAAAGCAGTAGAGTCAAAGCCCTAGGACACCTTGCAAGCTTGGCTCCACCCTGCCAGGTTTCTGATTGGCCACTGATGACCCACACCCTGATTGGCCAGGGACTCCTATAGAGCTTCCCAGGTCACAGCAAACACTTATACTGAACCACCAGACATATCTGATTCTATCCGACTTTGTCTTGGCTCTTGCACTCCAGCTAATCTGGTCCACTTCCAGACTGCTAGGACTAGAAGTGTAGTGGACAGCACATTTGTTACTTGCGGGTAAAACCTGCATTTTTGGACACTCCCAGTGGACACCTGATTGGGTATTCAGCCCCCCATTGGGTACCCAGTACCCCAAAATGTGGGTATTACTGAAACAGCACTGGGACACCAATCCTGGCACCCCTGGTGCCCCACGCTGACTCATCTCACCGCCAGGCTGCTGCTCCTCCAATCCTCATTGTTGCTCCCGGCTTCTACCCAGTTTGTGCGCTGCTCAGCTGAGCTGGAGATTTCAGGGGATAGGTCCTATCCTAGCTAGAACTGCAACTGGGTACATGGCAAATCAGGTATCCCTGGAATCTGGAGTGCCTGACTCATCTTAGTTGTGTTCAGGCAATGACTGGTATCCAAACAACCTGTCGGGCTACCGAACTCTCCAGGCTGACTCACCTTACTGCCAGATTGCTGCTCCTCCAGCCCTGATCACTGCTCCTCCTTGGCTAGCAAGCTGCTCAGTTGAGCTAGGGACTTCCCTGCTTAGCTTTTTCTGAGCAGGGTGATGGTAGTGGGGGGACTTCCTGTTCTTCCAGGAAATGGGGGACTCATTAGGGTGGTGCACGCAAGTGGGAAGAGGTTTCCTTGCTCTCCCTCCCACCTGCTCAGATTCTTAGTTTGCATGATGCCCCGGGATTCTGACCCCTGGCTATGCTTGGAGTCTTGCCTTGGCCTGATCTCACCTCATAACTGGGACCGGACACTAGGTGATATGGAGATCAGTACATCAGCCCTGTATCTCCATCTGCCTAAATTGGAGACTGTCAAGTCCTCACACCTGGTCTACTACATTTCTTTCTATGCATGTTGTGAATGTAACTGCTTTTTGAAGCCAGTTGGCTCATTCATTATTCAGCCAATATTGCTGTTTTCATGGAATAATTTATTTAGCAACTTTTTTCCCCTGGTATTGGACCAGGGCTGACATAATAGAACTGAAAGTTCCTGGATCTTTCCCTTAAATCTGTGCGGCTTCTTTCTGTTTGACTAAAGAAGATTACATGGCTTGCAACTTTCTTTATTCGCAACAGAAAGTTAATGAAATTTCCCATCCCCCACCATGGCTGTAAAAGGACTGCCTTACTCTGCCATCTGTGGACACATAAATAAATCTACATTTTTATACATGTTGGGTCACATAACCATATTTGTGGGTGGGAGGGAGGGAAGTGTCTTCCTACAACTGCTTTCTCTAGATTAGTTTCTTCACATATGAGCAAAATGAATGCATAGAACAAGGTTCAGGAAGGAAAAGAAATGCAGTTAGAATTGCCCTACTTTAAAATATCAACTAAGTTTACCAATGTAAGCAACACACACAACAAAAAGACACAACCCAACAACTGAGAATTTAATTCATATTAGCTACAGTGTCCTGTAATAGATAACAATAATACAATATAGGTCCTTCAAATTCAAATTGCATTTCTATTTTAGTTTGCTGTAGGGTTGGTTCAGTCCATTTGATAGTCTACTCTGAACCTTTTTGCAGCAATGTTCAGTATTAGGTAGGTATGTGACAGCTACTAGTCCGTGGTCAAGCAAAGGGCAAACATAATAATACCACAGTCTTTCCTGTCTGAGCTGATTTACAGCACTGGTAAGTCCATCACTAATAATAGAGCATTTGGAGCCAAGGAGAACTTTAAGGCAAAGGAGGGATTAGGGCAGCCACAAAGAGGTAATTGCAAGTTGCAATGGTATGTGCTTGTGCAGATACTAGATAGGCACAATATGTGCAACATTTGCACACGTTTCCTAAGAGGTTAGTTCATATAGAAATGGTCAGTCCCAAAATGTTTTCTGGTTTTGGGGTCTCGCATGATAAGGTGCTGAGTGTTGATTATATACCTAGGAAGTAAGGGCTTTCAGTGCCCTTTAGTACTGGTGTATTTTGTATAGTATACGTGTCCCTCAATTCTTGATTAGTAAAAAATAATTGTATTTATTTTTTAAAGCTAAGCCAGATCTTCTCTTTTTTTAGTTTGCAAGGTAAGTTTGTATTTAGGTCTATCAACTTCCTTGGTATATTAGTACAAATAGCCTAAGGCATTTCTCTATTATTTTAATTTTTTTACCTCATCCTTCCCGCCAAAGGCAGGTCAGGGCAGCTTACAATATTAAAGATACAGAATGCAAATATAAAATAAACCATAAGTACAAAAATATAAAATACCCCACAACCCTACCTCAACCTCCTAGCTCACCCCTATCCTGCCACAACTCCCTCCTTTCCCTAGCCCCCACTGCCAAATGCCCTTGTGAAAAGAACGGTTTTGCACTGCCTCCTAAAGGTGCTGAAGCCCGGAGATAAACAAACCTCCTGGGGGAGGAATTTCCACAGCGGTGGAGCAACGGCTGAGAACACCCTCCTCGTCATGGAGGGCGAGATCAAGTTTAAAAATGGTCCCTCCAGACAGGCATCCCTGGCCTGGGGTGACCATTCCCAGGGTTTCTGACTGCAATAGATGCCCTTCCAGAGGAAAACCCATCCAAGTAACCCAGGACAAGTCTGGAGGGATCCCCACCCCTAGGTGAAGTTCACAGCATCCAGGGATGGTTTCTTGAGCAGAGGCTGGACAATCATCATCTTAAGGGAGTCTGACGTCCTGTCCTTCCTAAGGGAGACATTAACAACCCCAGCCAGAAATGGCCTTAATGTCTCCTGGCTTTCACCAACCAGGACGGGAATTGATCTAATTCACAACTGGTGGCCCGCACAGCCCCAAGCACATCCTCCACATCAGTGAGAGATAACTGGAATTGAGCCAAATAAAAATGACAAGACTAGACCTCCACAGCCCCCAACTCTGACATAGAAACGATCACACCAAAGTCATGGTGAAGGAGCAATTTTGTCTACAAAGTAGTCAAAAGTGTCACAGTGGGCATTAGATGACTCCAACTCCTGGCAGAGACAGGCCAGATTAACCAGACCTCTCACCGCCTGGAAAAGCTCCATTGAATGAGACTTCACAGACGCTATAATAGCAGCAAAGAAAGCCTTCTTCGCCACCATCACAGGCATGGCATAGTCTTTCAAAAATTATCTATGCCACAATCTGCCAGATTCAGGGCGAGTCGAGCGCCACCTGCACTCTAACTGCCTACCCTCCCACTTCAGCTGCCTTGGGCCCTCCGTATACCATGGGGAGGTGTGTTGACAGTGGTAGGAGCAGACACCTGGGTGCTACTGCCACCGTCTCGATGGCCTTGGTCAAGATGCCATTCCACAGGGTGACCAGGTCATCAGCAGAGCAGCCGTCAAGGTCAGTAGGTAAATCCCCCAGAGTCCTATAATCCAATTGGATCCAGAAGTCTCCGAGGGTAGACCAACCTAACCGGTCCAGCAACCCGACAAGGACAAAGGAAGACTGGGATCCAAGCCTTCAGGAGGTAATGATCCAGCCATGACAAGTGTGTTACACCCCCAATAACTGGAACCTCCATTTCCAGGTCAGTGCAAAACATCAAATCCAGCGTCTGCCCCTTTTCATGTGTTGGGCCCACTACTACCATGGGGCCCATGAACTCCTGCTCTGCTCCTAAAAGGTTGGCCTTAGAGCAAACATTGAAATCCCCTCAAACAATAAGACTGGGTGATCTCAACACCAGCTGAACTAGGGCAGGCAGGCAGGCTGGAGTGTAGGGTGCTTGATACAGTAACAGAATCCCCAAACTATCCCCAGCCAAATCAAACACCACACCGCCACTCCCCGGGTCTATGCGGATGCTGCACAGAATACCAGTTGGCACCACCTCAGATGCCTCATCCAGCCAGGTCTCCGTGATACACATGAGGTTGGTGGCCTCATCCAGGAGGAGCTCCTGGATATTAGTTTGTTTATTAACCACCAAACCTTGCACTGAGCAACATCCGTGTCAGCTCATTTGTTCGTATGTATGTCTGATGCCCCATGAAGAAGTCTTCCAGTCAATAGACTTCAAGCATGCAAATGAGCTGGGAGAAGAAGTGTGATTGGCTCAGCTCCTGGTGAGCTGACTGTAGCAACTCAGTAGTGCCAGGTGGTGAGAGTTTTTAGTATACAGGGTCCAAAATACTCAGTCATGCAAGGAATCAGCAACAGTTTATTCAAATAAAATTATTCACAGTAACTACACAGTCAGGCTGTCAGGCTGGGTATGCAACTCCTCCAGCCCCCTTGACCTATCTAGCCCCCAAGCCTTGCCAGGTATCAGTCCACTGACAGACTTTCAACAAGCAGCATTTACCTGCTTCTCCAGGCTGGTCTCTCTAGCTCCTTCTCAGGTTACTTTGGCAGGGATGCTCATCTTCTGGTTCCCAGACAGCTCCTGTGCTCAGGCTTTTGAGCCCCACAGGCAATCCCATCAGAGCTCCTTCTCCTACTGGAGCCCAACACAGACTGAGGCTTGGTTCCCACAGCACTCTTATATAGCGGGGTGGCCACGCCCAGTTCTCAGCCACTTCTGCTTCCTGCCACCTGCTTTGGGCCTTTCTTAAAGGGCTAGCAGCCCTGTCTGACTGCACTCTGTTACACTCAGGGAGTGTCTTTAGACAGAACTCTGTTCAGTGTTCTGAAACACAGTGTCCTACTGTTACAGTGTTTAGACATACCATCAACACAGTGTTCGCCCCAAACACTGATTAAACTGTCAAGACCTGGCAGCATTCACTTCCAGTGTTTGGGGTGAACACTGTGTTGACTGTATGTCTAAACACTGTAATGGTAGGACACTGTGTTACAGAACACTGAACAGCATTATGTCTAAAAACACCCATAATGAACGCTGCTCAGTTTGGCCTGATATGGGTGTGGCAGGGACTTCCAGGATTTGGGCCCACCAGTCATACTCCTCCCTCGGTTTTATCTCCAAGTGTCTTTATTCATCAAGTCCATTCACCATATTAAGCCTCTTTCCCATATACGGTCTCTCTCGGTATTCTGGTTCTGTAGGGCAGGCACAACCCACTAGAACCCCCTAGCTCAGGTAATCCCTTCTGATCTTACCATCCTTTCCTGCTGCCTTCCTTGCAGTCTTCTCTTCCCCACTGATCTTTGGCTCAGGTTTTTATCCTGGGCTGGCTGCTGCTATGCTGTAAACCCACTTCTGAGATGCCCACCAATTAGGCGCCATCTCCTCTCTGCTGGAGAGCCGGCAGCCCCACTAGTGCCTGCAACCAGCCGGAGCTAGCTGTTTCTCTTAAAGGGCCTGTGGTTTGCAGGGACTCTGCCCTGCTACAATGGTTGTCTGGAAATAGTGTGTTTAGGGACAGTCTGACAGGGATATCTGGGCAAACATGGGGGAAATCCTGGTGGGGTGGGGCAAATATCTTAGGCCATATGAAGCTCAGCAACTTTGTTCCAGGGAATTTGCATGGGTGTCTTACTAGCCCTTCTAAATTTGGTGGGGCAGAGAGATAGCCTATTCACATGTTTGTACAGCTCCATGGGGCTCCAATCCTGTCTAGAAGTACTGACTGCTTGTATAACAGATAAATAAACATAAGTCATACTATGCAATATAAATAGAGGTATTACATAACAGCTGCATTATAGCAATTAGCAAGAGGTCTGAGGTCCAGATTTTACATCCTGATTCTGATATTGACCATCCCAAAGTCTATGGATACTCAAAGATTATTGGTTCAGTAAAAAGGTTCCACTATAGTACCATTATAGTAAAAAGGTTCTGCTGCGAAGCTCAGGTTCAGATTTCTAACTCTACAAAGTTAAGGAAGGGTCATATCAGAGGTTATGTTTCAAGCTCATGTCAGAAAGGGGGCAGGGGAGTCTCTTTGCTTTACCCCATTCTGACATGCCCCTGCGCCCATGAAAAAAATTCTAGTGGTGCCTCTACTTCTAGGCCAGAGACTCAACTGGTGTAAATCAATATAGATTTTAATAGAGCTACCTCAGTTTACACTAGCTGAGGATTTGGCTTAGAAAATTCCAGAAATGGCATGAGAAACCCCCTTGAGATGAACATTCCTCATAGCTAATCATATCGGGCTTATCTAGGGTGTGCATTGCAAAGGAATATGAAACACCATTCACATTTTGATTTGAATCCAAGAACATGAGGGACTCGCTCCCTACTTATTTCTTCCTTGCTCTTTTGTTTTCCCCATCTGAGCACCTCTTGGTGTTGTTTATATTACTTGATGATCACATGTGAGTATTTCATATGCCATTCAGCTTTATGTGTAACTGAGCCTATTATACTGCATAATTCATATTTGATATGAGGTGACAATAGATAGAAATTGTATTGACAGACCTCTATTGTAGATAATTAATTACTCAACAGGAATCATTCTGAATGAATGAATCGGAATGAAAACCCACTTCACTTTTGTGGCACTTCAACACTAACATTAAATAACTGTACACATTTTTCTCAGTGAATTGTAGCTATAATTTTGTTTGAAATGACTGAACTCTTTTCAGGTAAATGGAGTTCCCCAGTGGAGCCTGTTACACCCTTGCTTAGCTTGGGAGACTTAATTAATTCACATCTCGATGTGATATCACTAAAGGAATCTTGTTCACAGATTTATTGGCATGACAGCTTGTCACTCACTTTTTGGGCCAGGAATTAAGCACATGTGGAACTCTACAGCTTTCACTTTCCATTCCATTGTTGGGCAGAAGATATGCTTTCAGTTTCTTGCTAGCGTAGAGGTTGTGCAACCGTAAATTGCATTACTGACTGGACTGCATGAGGTGGTAGTAACTCTAACTCCACCAGTTGAAATAAGGGGCAATACTAAAGGTGTTTTTCTGCATGGAAACACACCAAATGGGCAGGTGTTCCTCTCTCCCATGGTCCGCCTGTGCTCCCTCCCCACCATGGAGTTGCAGTTGCTCCTCAGGCACCATAGGCTGCTGGCTGCAACTCTATGGTGCTGAACACACGCACACACTGTAACAGCTGGGGGTGGGGGGACACAGGACAGCCTCAGGGGTGTCCCATGCCTCCCCCAAACACAAGGGAGGTGGTCCTGGACAGCACATTGCCCCAGATTTGCCCAGAGTTGCCCACACGGCATGCTCCATATTCCTGGCGATGACACTGCGTGAAGTGGACCTGGGGCAAACACCTGGCATTCCCATGACACATGAGCAGGTGAATCTGGGACTAATGGGGGTGAAAGTGGGGCAATGTGTCATGTGTTAACACCCTAAGTCATAGTAAGGGTGCATAGAGAGGTGTTTTCAGTGACTGTTCCACAATTATGGAACTCCCTTCCACTGGAGGTTTGTAAAAAGCCTGCGTATTTTCTGGAGGCAATGTACGAATTTTCTGTTTGACCAAGTATTTGGTAGATGGGGATAGGGATTTTGTGAGGAGAGGGAAAGGGGGACTTTTATATGTTGCATATTCACTTTTATAGGTTGTTACCTGCCCTGATGCTTTGGGATAGGGTGGGGAATAAATGGGGTTACATCACACAGAAGTCCCCCGGTGCAAGAAGTCAACACAGAGCATAGTCTGTGCAAGCTTCCATTCCCCTGTGGGGAGATGCTGTGTGAAAAGGGTTCACGGTGCAAGCAATCCCAGATTTGTACCCCACAGACTCCTTTCACACAGCATCTTCCCATTGGGAAACTTGACAGAGTCTGCACTCTTTGCTGGAATTCTGTGGCTGCTTTTAAACGAGGAGCGCTGAAGCGCCTCCTCAACGCCGCATTAAAGGAAAGCCGCCGGAAGAGACGTTTGCCCCGTTGCCGCCGGCAACGGGGAGAACGTCACTTCCGGCGGCTTTCCTTTAATGCGGCGTTGAGGAGGCGCTTCAGCGCCCCTCGTTTAAAAGCAGCCTGTGTGAATGAGACCTTAGGAACAGCTCTGATTTGGGAGTTCTCTGTAGCAGGCATTACTCACGATTAGAGTAGTTGATTCCTGTGCATGGGACTATTCAAGCACATAACTGTTTTGCCAAATTGGAGTTATAGCACCTTGCAAGTTCCAGTCTTATAGACATTTCTTCTGCTGTTTTTCCTTCTTCTCTGTGCTCTCTGACTATTTTCTCTATTCTAATCCATCTATCCCCATGGGAAAAGGCTAAAAGTACATCTTCTAAACTGTTGTTAGTTCTTGTTTATATAACATTTTCAGCATTTAAAGTGCTTTACAATCCTTATCTAGTTCAGTCTTACAACAACCCTATGAGGTTGGTCATAATTATTCCCATCTTATAGACAAGGAGCTGAGGCTGCATTCCCATCTGCGGCGGCTGTGGTGGCAGAGGGAGCGACGAGGGAAGACGTGGCAACAGGGCGGAACCGGATGACAGGAATAGAGCCGGTGTGAATGGGTGTAGCAGGGAGTAGTCCAGTGGGGCTGCTGCCCCTTTAAGAAGGGGGCTGTGTGGGCGCACACAAGGGGTGTGGCAGAGCCAACCTCAGAGCCGGGGATCAGCGTGAGGGAATACAGGCTGAGTAACCCCTGGGACAGAGTGGGCAGGTTAGTGGTCCTTTAAGGCTGAGTAGAGGAAGCCTGGCCATGCCCACTCTGCCTGTATAAAAGGAGAAACTAGGCAGAGCAGAAAGAGTCTCTGCCAGGGAGCCGAAGGAGCAACATCTCCTTCAGAAAGCCTTCCTGCTATGTGCTCTCCAGGGTGCTGAAGACTGGAGAACCAGCAGGACCCAGACAAGTGTGAGAGGCTGTGCCCAGGAGGGAGCCTCTTGCCTGGGGAAGGCTTGATCAGAACCTGGGGGTTTAAAGCTTGGCTGAATGAACTTTGGGGGGTTGAGGTTGTGTTGCTCCTGAGTCTGCAGAGATGGACCTGGGCCTGCAGGGTAGAGACGACTGAGCCGGAGCCTCAGGTATGCGGGACATGGGTTGTGTCCAATAAAGGACTGTAGACTAAAACTCTCTGGTAGGGATGGGTGAACAGAACGCGGTTCAGATGTTCGGTCATTCGGTTCAAAACCCAAGTTTGGGTTCGATGGTTCAATTCAGTGGAGTTCGGTTTGGCTGAACTTGGCCGAACATTCAAAAATAGAGAAACCGAAACAAAATTGAAACCTAATTCTTGGCCCTGGAAAGATGTTTTTCCTGCCCCTGAATTCATCCGAACTCATCTGAACACAACTGAATTGTTCAGTCGTTCATGAGTTTTGTTCGGACGTTCGGTTGGGATGTCCGAACAGACCGATTTCGGTCCAAACTCCGAACATCCGAACCGCATTTGCCCATCCCTACTCTCTGGACTGTGTGGTGTGTCCTGAGAGGTTTCCCCCTTCCTGGAAGGAAGGGGTTCAGCCAAGACTCAAGGCTGAAACTGCGTAGCAGGGGGTGAACTAATTCCCTTGAGTTACACCCTAGTGCCCCATGTGGCCCTGGGAAGCTCCCTGCTACAACGGGGATCTGCACGAGAGAAGCCGTGGCAGATCCCTGTTGACATCAGCTATTTCCTGTCAGCTGGCTCCTCCCCACTGCCTCGTGTTCCCTCGCCGCTCCCTCTGCTGCTGCCACCACCGCAGATGGGAATACAGCCTGAGACAGGGTGAAGCCACATGAGTAGTTATCCCATTTTGGGCAGCATTAACACACAATGGAGTCAATCGTATGGCTGCCGGCTGCCAGATGTTCACCCAGCTAACTAACACACAATGCATCCACCGGAAAAGGCCAGTGACTCCTTGCATGTTAAGTTTCCCAAAGTGGGATAACAGGCTGCCTCTTGAGTGGTCGGTCCTCCTGCTGCCTCGTGGTGAGGTCTGCCGGCACCATTGAGTGGCAGGCATGTTCGCCATTCCCATGCAGCTGTGTCATAGCTAGGGGCGAGATAGTGGCTGGACTGGTAGGGTGGGGGCGGGACAGGGTGGGACTCCCAGTGCATGGCAGGACTTGCACCAGCAGCAGCCGCCCACCCGGTATTCTCACAGAGGTGCAGATCATGTGGCCTGCTCTCCCTGCCAGCCCAAAGTGTGGTGGCTGCGTTCACCCTCCCCATGGTGGGTGGATCATCGGGCCCACCCTATCTCATGTGACTTTACACATAGTGAGTTGCCCACAGCTACCCATTGATTTTATGGCTCTGGTCTCTCAGGTTCAACTCCAACACCTTATCCACCAGGTTACATTGGCTCTCATAGCAATGTCGTATAACCAACTAGATTATTTAATTTTTAAATGGAGGTAGCCTATGCATGCAGTATTAGGCACATTGTCTGTTTTGTATGTGTTTCAACCTGACCTTGACATGTACAGGTTTGGCTTTGGAGAGCCTGTAATTTTCTTTTTGTTAGAAATTTTCTACAGATGGCATTCCATCTCACACACATACACACACACACACGCCCCCAGAAAGCTATAAGAAGATGAAGAAGCTATATAAGAAGAAGCTATAAGAAGACAAAGTTCAACAACCACCACAGAGGAAAAGCAAAAAGAAAAACCTGAGCTATATGCAGCGATTTCAAATGGAGATGGTATTCATTGACTGCATTAGCCAATATATCCTTGACCTAGTAAGTAGTAGAACTGCAAACCGCACCTAATCAAAGAGGTTTGTTTTTTTAAATGTCAGATTTAAAAATTGTTGGGATAATGGAGAGAAATAAACAACAAGCTGAAAGTAGAAATGTCAACATAACTGAATGCAGAAGAAGAATAATGTTGAAGGTGAGCAACCTATGGATGAATAAAATTCCCTCATTGGCTATACATTATGTTTGACTTTTTGAAACCTGGTCATCCTAATACATTAGATAGGAGGAAGAGATGTGAATGGTGGGTGGAGTTCAAGAAACTGCCTCCACTTACTTACTGTAGTTTAAGAACCTCTGCCTTGCCCACCCCGACCAAGTCCATATTTGATATATAAAATATGACTTCTATTGAACTTATTGTGACTTCATTACCTCCCCCTCACTCCTCAAATGAATTGGTTTTCTGGAAGTAGGGTGGCCAGATATGCAAAGGACACTTATGAATGCAGTCCTGCAACCTGTATTTCTCATAAGTATCCTCTAGAATTTCCATATCTGACCACCCTAACTGGAAACTTTACCGTATTTTACCTTGCTGATGCTTGCCTCTTCTTTTGGGACTATGTGGAGATACAGGTAGGTTTCAAATGTGGTGAGGTTTGAAGCTAAGACTCTGATCTTTGAAATTCTACTTTGCTACTATTTTCACCAACATTAAAGGACAACAAGCAAATACACTGACAATAATAAGCCCAAAGTCTTAAGGTGTTTCTTGATAGTAAATGCTGCTTTGACATAGGCTGTTTTTACACAGGTGGGCTGAGTGGGGGGTGTTTCAGCGCAGTGGGTGTAGGTGGGTGGGTGCCCGTTTACATAGACAACCACCCACCTACCCCTATCCACACCTACCTCCACCCACGCGGAGCATCCTCCATTCTGTCAGAGGGCTTTGTGGGTGGAGGGGTGTGTGTGCGCGGCGGGAGCATGCATGCACAAATACCTGCCGCCTGTGGTGTTTACACGGGCACACCCCCACTGCACACCCATTGCCCTCATCAGCGGCCGTATACACGGACTGCAACACCCCCCCGCCGCACATCCGCTCAAACACCGAGCGGTGGGGGTGGGGGCGTCCATGTAAAAACTGCCATAGATGAAGAATCTAGGGTTGCCTTGCCAGCTGTGGTGGTTTTTTACATGACACTCCATAGGCCAAAATGGAAGTGTCAAGTAAAAAACAAGTGAAGTTGGCAACCCTAGAAGAACCCCATTCTTGGTTCTGGGACAACCTCTTTACTGGGCTTTGATGGTGTAAATACACAGGGTCAGACCCAGAGTTTGGTAAGTTGTTGCAGGATATGCTTCTCTGTAGCAGGGATGTTGGGAGCAATGCCTGAAGTTAAATTTTCCCAGTTTGAGCATGGGAGGAAGTGGTTGTAAACCTAAAGTAGGAGCTCAGTTACAAGTAAAAGGATCCATAAAGCTTTGAAGCAATCCTGGGCCTTATTTTTTATTTTATTTTTACTAACGTTAATTTTACACCATGTAATTCCATTAACCTCAATTAATTCATTTCATTGATGTAAGTGAGAGGAGAATAGGCCTCAGTTCCTCTAGTTTTGCTAAAACAGTTTCACTGCCCTATAATTCAGAAATGGGGTGGGAGAAAAAATCCATGGAAGAATTTTCCAGAAGGAAGTTTTTCTTGGCCAAACTAGCAAGAGTTTCAAATGGAAGCTCGTCATCATCGTAACTATGAAGCAGCTACCTACCAGCAGCTCCATAGTAACACCCCAAGGAGTCTGCATTTCTCAGTTGTGTTCTCTCCCTTGGCCTCCTGGATGGGCAGGCCCTAAAGTGTTCATTTAAACACCTACATTGGTACCAAAGGGAGGGTAAGGAAACACAATGGAAATGAGTGGCTGTGTTGAAATTGCCCTCAATTGTTTCTAGTAGCTGGAAGGACTCATTTCAGCCTATACTTATTTCCATAGTAAGAGCTCATTTTGGAAGCTGCTTGCCATTATCAGGGTAGATATTCAAATGTAGGGCTTCAGTGGGACTACTCCAGAGTAAGTGGCTTGTGGATCATGACCCTAAGTAGTAAACACAAAACTGATCAAAGGAAATACTTTTTATGTGCAACTAGCCTGTGAAACGGAATCATTCCAGTTTCTGCCTCCTGGAATTACTGACCCCAACTTAGCATGGATTCCAAACAAAAGATTAGGTATTAACATGGATAAAAATAACATAGCAGGTTGGCCACTGAAAGGGTTTTGCCTGATAGGATTTGTTAACAAGAGTCGAATGGGCGAGCCAGGAGAAGCCGCATCTGGACTCTGCAAGTTATAAGACTATCAATTATACAATCAAAATACGACTGTCAATTTAGGTAATAACGAAAAGGGTTAGTATGCTAAACAAGTAAAGAGATATTAAACAAAACCTAGAAGCTTCTACAAATAAGGGGTACCTTCCTCTGTCCAGAATGGAGCTGTTACATGTTCATTTACCTTAGCATCCTCTTGAAGCTTCATTGAGACCCCACTGCCTCATTCCTGTCCTCTTTGCTGTAAGTTCACATGCTTCTGTGCCTGCTGAGCTGAGCTCCCATTCGCTGCCTTTTTCCCACTGGTCGCTATGCCAGCCGAGCTCCTCCTCCTTATGCAGAGGTGCTGGAGATGTATCCTCAGATACGTACCAACAGCCTCGCAGGTCAATCCTCTGTCATTAAAGTCAATGGGAGCTTGCCACTGACTTTAATGGTGCTCTGTCTCGGACAATCAAGTACTTCTTGGCTAATCTTGGCAACCTGTCCTTTCCTGGTCTCTCAGCCAAGGCCATGCCTTCTAGGCTGCTGGTCTCCCTGGTGGGCAGCCCTTCAGGCTTCAGCAACTGCTTCTTGACCAGCTGTTACTCTAACTGCCCCCATGTTTAAAATTTTACCCTGCTCAAGCCACAGCCTGATCTGTCATTGGCTGGTCACAGCATTCCACCCAGAGACCCTTATTGGTCAATTCTGTTACAACATCCAAACTTGTTGCAATAGTCAAAGTTAAAATACTGGAAGACTCATCCCTCAGGCTTCAGACGATAAGCCTACCCTTGCCTAATGGGACAAGGAGAAAATTCTTGCCTATTGCTTGTCATGCTCCGACGGCCAAAGCCTAGGAATGGGAGATGGGGAAGGCAGGGTTCTGGCAGCTGGAGCTTGAGGAAGGGGAGGAGGGGAAGGTAGGTAGGCGGGGAGAAAGGGAAAGGAGGCACGAGGAGTAACAAGAAACCTCTCAGCCGCTCTCCGATACCAGGGAGACGTAGCGCTCAGCATAAGCACCAGACAATCTGGTCTAAGACGGCATACGGTTCATCATCGAGGTTAGGGAACAGGGAACTAGGAAGGAGAAAATCAGAGGCAAGGAGTAGGAAACTCAAGACAGGGCACAGGGAGCCAATGGGCTGGGATCGGGGAACCCATGGCAGGGAGAGGGGAGCCAGGCGCAAGGGGCGGGAACCCAAAACAGGAAGCAGGAAACCTGAAGCAGGGAATGAAGCACCAAAGGCCAGGATTGAGGAGCCAAAGGCAGGGAGCTGGGAAGCAACAGGGGATCAGGGGCACAGAGGCCAGAGGGGAGGAGAACGTGGCACAGGGGATCCAAAGATAAGGCCCTTTCAGAGCCTGGGCCACAGGGGAAAGGGTAGCAAGGTTTCAGAGGGAGGAACAGAGCGACCACAGGAGTGGGCTTCTCCTGCTAACAGGAGGGCAGCCACACTGGGATTAAGACACACAGTGAAGGGATGAGGGCATGAAGGGAACAAACCAACATATAAACAGGACAAGGTGTGAGTAAGAGACAAACAACGCACCCCC
Source organism: Sphenodon punctatus (assembly GCA_003113815.1). NCBI lineage: Eukaryota > Metazoa > Chordata > Lepidosauria > Sphenodontia > Sphenodontidae > Sphenodon > Sphenodon punctatus. Next base: position 4,388,698 of record QEPC01003117.1, read on the forward strand.
GTGCAGACAGACAGAGGGGTAGGGAAGCTGGGCAAGTAAGGCCCCAACACAGAAGGAATACACAAGAGACAAATATCACCACAAAGGAAGGGGGGAAGGGTTTCACTCACTCAGAACACAGCAGGGAGACAACACACAGACTCACCAACATAAAGCACAGACGTAAGCGGACGTGCAAGCTGAAAACCAGCGAGAAGGGTGTAGTACGGAAAGTGGGTCGAGCTGAAGTCAAAGAAGGAAGACTAAACACTCCGCACTTGCCACAGCCCTAAATACTACAAAGGGTCAATCAGGCTGTGGCAGGTGGGTCCACGCCCTCTACCAGGTGCGAGCGGGACACAGCTGGAGGGAAGAGAAGGAATAACAAGGTAAGGGAGGAAGCCACTAGTCACCATAACCCACCAGTGGTGCAGGAGACAGCAAGCACCTCTGTCAAACCCCAAGGCCAGAGGTTCAAGGCCCAGCCCTGACATTGCTGAGAATGCACATGTTAGACAGTACAGCCTTGTCTACTATAGAGCTTTAATGCTTTCCTCTGAAGCAATTGGTACTGTCTGTGGAAGGGAAAGACACTGGACCATAGGGGCCACTGATCTGATCTCCTATGATACAATACATTCCCATGGCAACAGTTACTCTGTGTGGTCCATCTACACTGTAGTGTTGGCTGCCCCACATTCTCAAGCAGTGGAAAGTTTCAGGGGTAGCCTTGCTGGGTCAGTGTCCCTTTAGCAGGAGAGAGAAAATGGAGACTGACTTTGTAGTATAAAAGAGTCCATTTATTTACAAATGTACATGTTGAGAGGGATCATTGGGACCTGCTACCAGTTCCTTCAGCCAGGTTCTGCTGAACCGTCCGGGCCCAGTACCCCAGGGGTTTGCTAGAAGACAGCCGTCTTTCTGTAGCCTTCTTCCCCCAAACATCAGCCTGCCATCATTATAAGATGGCAGGTGAGCTAATGACCCTATACAATGAGTTATGTTCCAGGGAGATGAATCCCAACAGGGAGTTACATTCCCAGGGGTTTCCCAGATCCATAATAGTAGTTTACAGTGCAATGCAAGTCCGGCAGTTTTACTATAGAGCAAAACTGTGCCCTCTGCTGTTTATGCTAACCAGGGACTCGTCTTGCAATGTTTTCTAGATCTTTGCCCATGTTAGATTTGCTGGATGAGACTGTAGGGCTGACAAATCAAAATAAATAAGGGTCACTATAGGGTTGTGGGGTCAGTTCTGTAGAGCTATGAGGTGGTCTGAAATAGGGGACATTCAGCAACCTTATCTTCAAGTTCATTCACAAAGTAGTGTCAGAACTGGGGCTACTGCTCTCCTTCTGGTTCTTCAGCTACTAAGACACACTTCTCTCACATGGTCCGACCTAAAAAATTTCACTAGTCCACAGTGGTTTCCTTTTGTTGTATATTCTTGGGATCAAATTCTATTTAGATGTACAAATATACATCAATTGAAATTATGCCTGATGTGATGTACTGTCCCTTTAACAAGTTTAGTAACTCTGCACTTATCCAGGCAAAGCATGTCATGCAGTTCAGAATAAAGAAGCCAGAATAAAGAAGCCACAGATGATGGCTGTGTTTTTTCTAGCCAGCATCCCTGTTGCCTCTTCTCTATAAGCCTACAAATACAACACCTTTGTAACTGAGAGCAGAGTTTAGTTCTTCTTTTGAAATACTGGACAGAGCCCCATATGCGATGGAAAAATCCCAAGAGTAAGTGAATAATTCCACTTTCAGTCTCCTCTAAACTTGTATGTGGTTTAGGCTTTCTTTCTCTCTCTCTTTCTCTCTTTCTTTCAGTGACATCTGCAATCCAAATCCATTGGCACACTTATGAAGGGGAGAGTGTAATAACATGCAGCAAGATCAAGTAATGAATCTGATTTTAAACAGAGAATAAACTGCATGTATAGCTTCCCTCTTGCATTGGAAATGCAGATCTTTGTCTGGCTTCCTTCTTGCTTGGGAGATATGTCTCTTTATCTTTCCGTAGCTATTAGCTAATTATCCTTGGAAAAGCTTGGCCATCTCTGTCAGATAAAACAATCCTGTCTCTCATAAATTCCTGGTGAGCTTTTATTTATTCCCTGAGTTAGAAAGTTTTCAATATTGCGTAACAGCTATAGGCATGAATATTTGATGACTAAAACTCCCATAAGTGTAACAAATCTGATATGCTTCTCGAGGCCATTAGGTATTCTGTTTACTCCATAAACGTACATTTTTAGAAATCTATTGAGAGCTGCAGTCCAAAGAGATTTGAATTTGGATCTTTATTATGGAGCTAGGTTTTGAATATAAATTATATATTTCCCTGGGAGTTTAGTCAACATTACATCCGCCGTGTATATTTCTAGGCCTAGAAAATGCGTATTCATCAGCATCGCTCTTGCCAATTCCTATTGTGCAGTGAATTGCAACTACCTCCTCCTCCCCCTCCCCTTTTCTTTTTACATACGTTCCTCTGGGATACATTGAAAGTACATGAATGTGCCCATCCTGATATGCCAATATTGAAAATGGATAACATCCTTTAAAATGTATTTGCAACCACGTTTTGCGTAAACACATGTTCTTACAATTCATAACTCTGCTAAAACTTTAGCTGCTTGTCTGTCTGCAAAGAAATGTGCTATTTTTCTTCGATTTGCAAAGACGACTGCATTACACATAATAACTCTGTCTTGTAAAGTGACAATCAGATTGCTCTGTGTGGTGTGCTTATAGAAGAAACAGCCTGTACATACCACTGGATTTTATTCAGCAACTTGGATTTTGTTTGAGATGTAAGGAAGCCAGCAGTCTGATTTGGGTTAAGTAGGTTTTATTCTAATTCCTTATTCATTCTACTATTAATCTGTTAATTAAAACACAAGCAGCTACATACATTCAGTGTGTATAACACCCATAAGTGACACAGCAAAAACTCTCGACTCCTACTGACATCTGAGTAAATGGCCAAATATTAACAGTTTGCACCACCTATTGAAAGGAGTGGCTGGATATTAAGCAACTCAAAAAATATCTACCTTTTTAGGTGACTACTCCCTGGAAAATACTGATGACCAATACACTTGACTCAATTTTTTTGAGTTCTGAATTTACAAGGGGATCCCCTGAAAATTCAGAACTCAGCAAACCTTAGCGAAGTGCATCCAAGTGCAGGGAAGTGGGCCAGAGGGGAGGTAAGTAGGGGACTGGAGACCAGGCCCCTGCCCCCCCCTTCCCTGGCCCCCACGGGCCAAAGAGGGAATAGGCCAGTGGGGGCCAGAGAAGGGGGAACAGAGGCCTAGTGCTGGCTGAAGTGGGGTGGTGGTGAGGGGGGTGCTTAGGGGAAGCGGGGGACCTAGCAGGAGGGTATGGGACTGTCACAGAGAGTTGTTGACCCGACACATGATGGAGGGCATACCCTAGATCCGATATTTTGCACTGGCCTTGAGGCGGGGGATCTGTTGATTGGGGAGGTGCCAGTGGTGCCCTTGTCATGAATAGATCATTACCTCCTTCAGGCCAGCCTCCTGGCACATGTCTGCCCCTGGAAAGGTGCAGAACCAGTTCAGTTGGTTCATCCCTGGAGCCTTATAGGACCAGAAAGATTCCGGAACATTCTCGGGGAGTTACCCTCCAATCTTGACGACCGCTCGCTTGATGACCTCGTAGCTCTTTGGAATACCTTGCTGACCAAGACCATCAACTGAATGGCTTATAGGTGTCTGCTCCCTGAGCGCTGACAATGCAGCCCCCCCTGGTTTACAGAGGACCTGCAATGGTTGAAGTGTAAAGGGCCGTGGTTAGAGCGACGGTGGCACCGTACTCGCACTGAAGCCGACTGGTTGTGGCACTGTCAGAACTGCCCCTTACCTCCGTAGTTGGGGGCTCCAGCAGCGACACGCCCCGGCCCGCCAGGGGTCCTGGCCCCCCGGCCTCTGTCCCCACCATGGGATCTCCAGAGCTCCCTTCCAGCACGTCACAGAGCCCAGGGGTTGCCAGGGTAACACCGCGGTGGGACACGGCCAGGGGGCCTCCCTCCACAGTTACGCAAGATGCAGGGGCGGGGCAGCACCATTGTGCCGCTCCCTGTGGCTGCAGGCACGCCAGGGGGGCATGGCAGATGCTATAAACACCAGCGCTGTGAGGCACACAGCGCTGGTGATCTGAATAGACTGGCCCGACTGAGAAACTAAGTGCAGTGTGCTATTGAACCTTGTTGTTCTGTGTGTATGGAGTGGTGGTGTGTGTCCTGACCCCTCATGCTTTTCCCTTAGAGTGAGAGAAGAGTGAGTGTGGAGCGAGCGAACGAGAGTGCATGTGTCTTCCCCCTCCGGGGTTCCCTACCCAGTTCCTGCCCATGTGACTACCCTCTCCCCTTTCCCCGTGGACCTGGGACCTTCACCCTTCCTATCCTCACGGCCGGCACCATCCCCCCTGTCCCTCTGGTAAGCATTGAGAGTGTATGGTGAGTGAAGGGTGAGAGGGAGCACTCCTATACAGACTGCTCGGTGCCCCATGATGATAGAGGCCTAATCTCCTGGAGATTTAAGGGCCACCATTCTATCCTGACGGGCATCTTTACCCCTATGAGCGATCTCGGAGCACTGTACGGAGTTGCCCTCGCCCCCAGGAGTCTGCTGGGGGTTTCTGCCTTCATGAGCCCGTTGTTCGCCCTTATTCTCCATGGTTTTCCCCTTCCCCATGCCAGGCACAAAGTTAGTTTAAGAACCTATACCGTGGTTGTGTGGGCAGCAAAAAGGGCATTCTTTGCTGCCCTCACTGCATCTGCAAAGTTGCATCCAGCTGAGCTTTTCCAGGTGGTGTGGGGCCTGATCAGTCCGGCCTCCCTCTGCCTGGAACTGGAATCTTCCAGTGCTTGCTGTGACATGTTTGTCGACTTTTTCATGGATAAAATCACTCAAATTCATCATGACTCCGACGCTGCTTTTGTACCTATAAGAGAACCAAAGGTAATGGAAGCCCTGCCTTGTCTTGTTTTATGGAAACAGTTTCAGAGGGTGTCGCCCGCTGATGCGGAAGATGTCTTTGGTGCAGTCAGGACCACCTGTTGTGAACTAGACCTGCGCCCGTCCTGACTGTTTAAGGTCAGCCGGTAAACGTTGAGATCATTGCTGGCAGGGCTGGTCAGTGCTTCCCATCAGGGAGGGCAGAGTGCTGGGCTGCCTTAAGGAGGCAGTGATGCAGCCTCTGCTCAAAAAAACATCGCTTGACATTAACTCCCTTGTCAGCTATTGGCCAGTCTCTAACCTTCCCTTTTAAGTGAATAGGGATGGGCGAACGTGGTTCGGTAGTTCGGTGTTCGGCCCGAACTCGGCCTGTTCGGACAACCGAACACGAACACACCGAATGGAC
>QEPC01003117.1:4420633-4433755 GCA_003113815.1 Sphenodon punctatus
CAAAACTGAAATGAAACCTAAATCAATCTACTCCTACTCTAAATAAATCCAAAAGCAGGGGAAGGGAATCAGGGATGGAATATATACAGGGAGGAGGGAAGGATTAAATGGAGGGGAGGGAGAAAAACACAGGGAGGGGTAAAAAATAAAAATAACACCTAAATCTATCTAATCTAATCTAAATAAATGAAACTATGGAGGTAAATGTGTGGAAATGGGTGAAATAGGAGGAGGATGGTAATGGATTGGGAGGAACACAAACTACTGGGAGAGGGAGACTTCTGAAAATGCCTGCTGACAGGAGAGGTGGCTAGCTCAGAATGAATTGGAGGGGCGGGGGAGGGCAATTACTTTTGTTATTTGCTGCACCTGCCTTACCACAAGTCCCATTGGCTCCGTGCAGCCTAGCCCGTGGCCAATCGCAGACTGCCAAGCCAGTGGTCTGAGGAAAAGAGGGATGGTGATTTGGCAGACTGGCTGCTAGTCCAAGCCTCTCTCCACCCCTGGGTCCAGGAAGTCTTCTCCTCTGCTGCCCCACACCTCACTGGGCCTGCCAGCCAGGTTTTTCCTGCCCGAACGCACCCGAATTAATCCAAACACGGCCAAACTGTTTGGGGGTTTCCACGTTTGGTTCGGGCGTTCGGCTCGGCCATCCGAACTGGCTGAGTTCAGGCCGAACTCCAAACGTCCGAACCGCGTTCGCAGATCCCTACTGGGGAATTCTAAATTAATGCACATTGGGACAGAGTCATACAGAATGAGGCTGTGTCTGAAAGGCCCAGCCGTCCCTACTGGTACTGTGGAAGCAGGGAGGAGGCTGAATGCAGGCAGTGCTTCCCAGCTTCTTGTGTCTGGGAAGGGGAAGCAAGCACAACCGACGACACTGCTGCATCCTCTCGGCAGCTGCTGAATGGGGACAGAAGAAAGCCAAGCCACTCTGTGTGTTGAACTCTATGATCGTTCACCGGAAGCAATAGCAAACACTCTAACACATACTTACACGTCACTTTAAGCACGTGTGTGTCCCAGACATGGTAATTAGGCACCTGGGACATCTGTGCGACCAAGGAGGAGTTAATGGGAGACTAATGGGGGGCAGACCAGTAGCCAAAAATAGTGACAGTGCTTAGAAACAACACACAGTCACAGGGCTAACATCTGAAACACCCAATTGCCATTGTGTGTAAAGGCGCCCATAACCTCTGCTACCACAAAAGGGTCAGTTGGTTCCTCGGTGTAATCTTGCAGCTTTTTGCAGTCTCTCCTCCTCTCACTCAGTCAATCAGGGCCCCGGTACTTCCCCAGCAGGACTCCTTACCACAGCACTATGTAGACACAAACTTGATGTCATAAAATTCCTCAGGCTAGTTTTACACTGTAAAACAAAAAACTGCTGGTTAATTCCAGGCAGCCATTACTGGGAGAGTTTAAAACATGAGGAATTTTATTGGTCTGCTCTAGAGACAGTTAACTAGAAGGGGCACCAGGAATTTCCCCCAAAGCCAAACAAATCCCCCTCTTAAAACAGTTGAACTTTGTAGGCATACTACTCATACACTTCCCGTATGCCCAAACTCACACTGCCTCTGAGTAGGAATCTAATGAGGAACTATTTTCCAAAGCTGAAATCCATAAACCACTTACTCTGGGGTAAATGGTTTGTGGATCACAGCCCAAGTGTAAGCAGCCTCGGGTCACCAGTGACAAGAGGGGTGGGGTAAAAGTCTAATCAATCACTCAATCAATCAATCAATCAATCAATAAGCCTGCAGCTGCAAGAAGTAGGCAAAAGTGACCCTACGCTAAAGATGTGTAGAAGGGTAGATAGCTTTAATTTATTTTATTTTATTTTTTAAACTGATTTGGTTTGTTTTATTCCTTTGCTCCCACACAAACAAGCTGAGCGGAGACTGCTGCTTTATTCCTGCCTACGAATTTCTCACCCTTGATCCTGCTAAACCCTCATGGCTAGACTCTGCTCACACTCAAAATGGTCTTAATCTGGAGTAACCAGATTTATCTCAGTGGGGTCACTGCAGATCTTCACCAGTGATGCTGAAAGAAGGATCTATCACTTATTTTATTTTTGGTCTGATTTCAAAAGAATCCCTCCCTGCTCCAATCCCATCAGGAATTTCCAGAGTGCTGCATCCCGTTTGCTTATTGCTCTTATAAAATCTATTCTGCCCACAGGGCAGCCCGGGGCAGCGAACAACAAGGATAAAAGAATATGAATTCTTTCCCCTGTGGTAGTGTACGGTTGGGGGCAAAGGAATGTGTTTTTCTGGAAGACTGCATCCTGGGAAGTACATTTGCATAAATGTTGCATAATTATGCAAATGAGGAAATTATGTACATTGTTATACTTGTGGTGAACTTGCAGAATTGGACTTCCCAGGCTACAGAATTTAGGGGTTTTTTTGTGCAGTGAATATATGCAGTACAATACTCCAAAACAAAGATGGCCCTTCCTCTGAACAGCACCTAACAGGGTCACATACCTTTGTAAGAGTTTACTATGGGTAATTTCAGACGTGACTGGCCCGGAGGCCCGCCACACTGAACTCCGGACCAGGATCACTCTCAGATCCTGGTCCATGATGAAGCCAGCCATCCTTCAGACGTGCCGGTTCCATCACTGTGGGGAATTGGGGAGGGGGAGGGACTGTGTGGCATGATGTGCAGCCGCACAGCCCTGCCCCCCCCCCGCGCTCCCTCGGCTGCCCGCCCACAGGGAGATGGATGGGTGTAGCGACCACTGAGGTTGCTGCACCTGATCCCGTACCATGGTTCAGGACACGATTCCAGACCAGGGCAAGGTAATTGACTTTACTTTTGCCCCTTTCCGGATCGTGGCCAAGCTAACCACAGTTCTCGACCTCCGGCCGGCCAGAGGTCCAGAAACGTGGGCACCCCCCACCCACCCTGGATTAAATTTTTTTTTTTTTAACCGTAAGTCCCTACTAGCGCGGGCTCCAGGCCGGGTGTTAAACCACCCCCCACCCCAGGGATCACCCTACCTCCCCACCGAGGGATCGCCTACCTTGCGCTCCGGGCGGCGGCGGAAGTGGCAGTGGTGGCGGCGGTCCGACTCCGGAGGCTTCAGTGCTGGCTGTGGCTGCCAGCTTCAGCGCTACTAGGCCTTCCGGGGAAACCCAGAAGTTCACCGGAAGGCCTAGTAGCACTGAAGCCGGCAGCCACAGCCAGCGCTGAAGCCGCCAGAGTCGGACCACTGCCGTTGCCCGGAATGCAAGGTAGGCGATCCCTGAGTGGGGAGATAGGTGATCCCTGGGGTGTGGGGTGTTAAACCACCCCGCACCCCAGGGATCACCCTAGTACAACCAAACCTATGTGTACCTACCTGCTGGTGTGGGCTCTGGGTCACCGGCGGCGGCCCAGAGCCCGCACTAACAGGGAATTCAGGGGGGAAATATTTTTTTTTAAAGCCAGGCTGGGCAGGGTTGGTGGGGGGTGTCCCCCCTTCCACCCACACAGCCTGGACTGGGGAGGGAAAGTGGGGGGGGTTGTGTTTTTTTCTACATTGCGGCCATTCATCTGAATGGCCGCAAGGTAAAAAATCTGGTACGGGGGAATCCGGTAAATTACCCGGATTACCGGGTTTAATCCGATACTTCCGGTACACCAAATACCGGTAGTATCGGATACCAGAAGATCCGGTAGTCCCACCCCTAGTAAACAAACAGCTTTATCTCCTAGTCCAATCATGTCCTGCTGCTGCTGCAGCACTACCAGCAGGCAGAGGCAGGTAAGGGATGGGGACCGGGGTAACAGGCTTTGGCTGCTGCAGCAGCCTCCATCCGTGCAGGGAGAAAAGGGAAGAAGAAGAAGAAAAAATGAAGCCCCAGGATTGCCGCTGCCCAGAAAATGCCACCCAAGACCTGGGCCTAGGGGCCCTGCCTTAAGTAAGGTATTGGAAATTTCTGTAATCTGGGATAGCTGCTATGATAATTCTGTTTTCTCTGCTATTGTACTCATGCCATTGAACACATTCAGGTTATTGGAGACAGATCCCTGCCCAGTGGGCTTACACTCTAAGAAGGACAAGCCCTGTTTGCCCCCACTGGACTCATTTGGCTCTGTTATTGTTTGCTAAAACTGCTACCCTTGTGTGCATGTTCTATTCCTTGTGTGCATGTTCTATTCCATTGATCATGATCATGTAAGTGTGCAATGTTAGGGATGGCTCCGCCTACTGTTGGGTTGGCTCTGCCTACCATGGGCCCCACCCACCTCTGGGCTGGCCCCACCCACTGTTGACCCTGCTCACTGCCCTACTAGCCTCAAAACCCACTAGCCACCACTGAATTGTAGCTCCAAAGGCTTCACTCTGCCCTCAACAGGGCATAGAGGCACATATAGACAAGATGCCTCCCTGTACACACACAGCAGTGCCAGCCCCAGCTTGTGCTGGGGACAGATTGCAGCTCACTGCTCCTATAGCTTCAGTCTGCCCCCGGCCTGGGGACTCCAGGTGCTACAAGCCAGGTATTTCAGGAACTCTGAAATGGGGACATAGCAAGAGTCTGAATTTGTGGTATCTAGAATAGAGGGTCCTAACAGTATTTAAATTGTTCCATAACAGTGTCCATTAATAAGAAATTTGTCCATGCAACAAACAGAGCTTAAAGCAGACAATACTATCTTCATCCTCCTTCCCCCAACACACCCACACAGTCACAGGTGGATGTTCTGAATGAGGAACTGATGTAGAGAACATAAGTGAGGATTTGACTTGCATATGTTGTAATTCACAGGGAAAATCTAAACACAGTAAGAGGAGGGGGGGGGGGAAATCCTATTCTTGTGTCTATTTTGTACAATATAGATATTTGCACATTTAGTATAGCCACATCTCATTCTATGGGGGAAGCAAACCTTTTCCCTTCTGAGGCAACGCTGAAAATTAGCAGTTGGGGGTGTTTAAGGGGTGTGCTCAGGATGGAGGAAAGAAGAAGAGAATCCAGATCATGGATCTAAGCCATGGATACTTTTGTCCTTAAGTGCATGCCCTCATCTCTGCTCCCTTCCCCTGAGCTCACTCAGTGCTGAAGGGTAGGGACTCGATCCATAGAAAGGAACCAAATAAAAGTCAACCCAGGGCCAGATTTGGCCCCTTGGTCAGAGGTTCATCACTTTGCTTTAGGGTCTGGCCTGCAATTTTACTAGCAATGCATGTATAGTCCTACAGAAGTCAAAGGAACATGTATGGTAGAAGTAAAAACTATGCCTGCTTGTAAGTATGAGAACTGGGCACTTGAACTCTGATCCTACCGCTTGTAATGTCCTATGTAGACTAGCTCAGAAGCTACAGCAGCAATTGATGTTAACCAAAGAACCACAGCCACCCACCTCCAGGCTCCAGTCTGATCCCTCCCAGTCAGGGAAGCACAGCAGCACCAAACACTTGCCAGTTAGTATCATTAAACATCTGATGTGCATTAACTACCAAATCAGCTATTCAGCATTAACAGCTGATCAACATTTGGAACTCATGGTATTAACCGCTGATCAGCTGTTTAGTGTTAATAGTTGATCAGCACTAGGAGCTGCAGTCTGTTCTCAAACATATAAAATGTTTGGAAATGCTATATTAAAACATGGCTGAGGTTAAAATAATTCTAGACCCTGGACTATTATTAGTTGGCTGGATGCTGGACTAATTCTAAGACTCTAAATCACTACCAGATCATTTCATTAAAAGGTGACAGACCCGTGGCAACTCTCAAAATTTGCCTTTGAAAATCTCCGCCATCATTTAAAATAACAATCTTAGATTAGACAGGCTACTAAAGAGATTAGACAGGCTACTAAAGTCAGAAATGCAGTAATAATGGCTGATTTCAATTACCCTCATATTGACTAGATGAATGTCTCCTCTGGCTGGACATAAAATTTCTAGATGTCAGAAATGACTGCTTCCTGGAGCAGCTCGTCCTGGAACCAACAAGAGAAGGAGGCACTTTGGATCTAGTCCTAAGTGGAGTGCAGGATTTAGTGCAGAGTCACTGAGCAATAATGATCATAATATAATCAAATTTGACATACTCACAGGAGGGAAAATGCCAAATAAAACCACTGCAGTAACATATAACTTTAGAAAGGGGAACTAATGTAAAAATGAGGAAACTAGTTAGAGGGAAACTTAAAGGAGCAGTTGCAAGAATTAAATGTCTACAGGCAGCATGGAGACTATTTAAAAACACCATCTTGAAAGCTCAGATTAAATGTATTCCCCAAATTAAAAAAGATAGGAAGTGGACCGAACATCTGCCTATGTGGTTAAATGGTGAGGTGAAGGAGGCTACTTGAGTCAAAAAGGCATCCTTTAAAAAATGGAAAGAGAGTCCCAATGAAGTAACTTGGGAAGAGCATAAGCATTGCCAAAGTAGATGTCAAACATTAATAAGGCAGGCCAAAAAGGAATTTGAGGAGCAACTTGCTAAAAATGCTAAAACTAATAATAAATCTTTTTCAAGTCCATCAGAAGCAGGATGCCTGCTAGAGAGTCAGTTGGACCGTTAGATGACCAGGGGGTGAAAGGGGTGCTTAGGGAGGGAAACGACATTGCAGAGAAGCTGAATGGGTTCTTTGCTTTGGTCTTCACTGCAGAGGATGTTGGGGAGATACCCATGCAGGAACCTTACTTTGTAGGAGATGAATTGGAAGAGCTGTCACAAATCAATGTGACTCTAGAGCAAACTGGCAAACTAAATACTAACAAATCACCAAGACAAGATGGTATTCACCCCAGAGATCTGAAGGAACTCAAATATGAAATTGCAGACCTACTGTTAATAATTTGTAACCTATCACTAAAATCTGCCACTGTACCTTAGGACTGGAGGGTGGCAAAGGTAACCCCAATATTTAAAAAGGAATCCAGAGGTGATCCTGGAAACTACAGACCAGTAAGCTTGATGTCTGTGCCAGGCAAAATGGTGGAAATTATAATTAAGAACAGAATCGCTGAGTATGTTGATAAACATGACTTAATGGGGAAGAGTCAACATGGATTTAGCAAAGGTAAGTCATGCCTCACTAATCTGTTGGAATTCTTTGAGGGTATAAATAAGCATGTGGACAAGGGAGACCTGACAGATATAGTGTACCTGGATTTCCAGAAAGCATTGATAAGGTCCCACATAAAAGACTCTTGAGAAAATTAAAAAGTCATAAGATAGGAGGTAGTGTCTTACTACGGATCAGTAACTAGTTAAAGGATAGGAAACAAAGAGTAGGACTGAATGGTCAGTTTTCACAATGGAGAGATGTAAAAAGTGGTGTGACCCAGGGATCTGTATTGGGACCGATTCTGTTTAATGATCTGGAATGCGGTGTTAAGAGTGAGGTGATCAGATTTGCAGATCACACTAAGTTATTTAAGGTAGTTAAAGCATGAGCAGACTGTGAAGAACTGCAACAGAATCTGGGTGCCTGGGCATCTACATGGCAGATGAGTTTTACTGTGGCCAAGTGCAAAGTGATGCACTTGCAGTTATAGGGGGAAATAATCCAATTTATGAGTACACAATGCTGGGTACAAAGCTAGGAGTTACCACTCAGGAAAAGGATCTGGGAGTGATTGTGGACAATACACTGAAATCCTCAGCTCAGTGTGCAGCAGCAGTCAAAAAAGCAAACAGAATGTTAGGAGTTATTCTCAAAGGGATAGAGAATAAAACTGGGGATATCATACTGCCTCGATACAAATTGATGGTGCATCCGTACCTGGAATATTGTGCGCAGTTCTGGTCGCCCCATCTCAAAAAAGACATAGCTGAACTAGAAAAGGTACAGAGAAGGGCAACGAGAATGATAAAGGGTATGGAACGGCTTCTGTACAAAAAGAGGCTTGACAAGCTGAGTCTCTTCAGCTTAGAGAAGAGAAGACTGAGAGGGGACATAATAGAGGTTTATAAAATCTTGAGTGGTGTGGAACGAGTAGATAGAGAACAGTTATTTACCCTCTCAAATGGGACTAGAACTAGGGGACACTCCATGAAACTAGCTGCTGCCAGATTTAAAACAAATAAAAGGAAGTACTTTTTCACTCAATGCATAATTAATGTATGGAATTTGTTGCCAGAGGATGTTGTCAAGGCCAGTAGTATAGCTGGGTTTAAAAAAGGCCTGGATAAGTTCTTGGAGAGTAGGTCCATTAATGGTTATTAACTAAGTAGCTTACAGGATGAACTTCTTACTGTTGGGAGCTGGGAGTGAACAACGGGGAATGGATTGTGACTTGGTTCTTCTCCCATGCAATTTAAATTGGCCACAGTCGGAGGACAGGATGCTGGGCTTCATGGACCATTGGTCTGACTCAGTTTGCCACTACTTATGTTCTTAATCTTTTACAACTCAAATAAATTTGCCGTGTCTTAATTATGTTTTACAGTTCTTCCCTTTCAAAAACATGACTTCTGCATTTTCCTTTTCCTGCATATATTACTAAAATAGATTTGTTCAGATCAGAGCATCGGATAGATTACCAAACTGACTAAAGAGTAGAATTAATTGAACCTTTCTTAGAGTCAATTATCTCATAACTCATATACAGTAGATAAATGCAGTAACTACTGAGACACTAAAGCCATATACGCACATTCAACGGCAATAAAGAAGGGTAATTAAAAGTGAAACTTCACTTGGTGAAACGTTAATTTGTGTGCAAAAACTGCCTACGTCTTCATGGTTTTTGTTCTTGTTTTTAAATCTGACACTTAAATTTTGCTAGTGAAAAAGTAGTGATCTAAGCTTTGATCATAAATTTCCCATAAGTCTACTGGTCACATCTTTTTGCCTAGCACTGTACTGAGTGTTTCCTGCAGGAACCATATAAAACTTCATATCTCCTGAAGTCTAATGTAAAACCACTCTATCTAAAATTTTAACACTGTTATTATAGACTTGTATTATAGGCCTTTTTCACACAGACACTCTAACACTGATAAAAATGGGTGTTACATTTTATTACACATGTTGGAGGACACCCATAGAGCACACCTGCTTAGTGCATAAGCTGGCCCCAGACACAAGAACACTGCAGGTGCGCACAGGCGCTCATCCATCTCCCCCACATCCCCCACATGGACCAACCTGTTTTTTCACAGATTTCTCTGTGCAGGGGTGATGGGTGGAGGTGCATGTTACCCAGGAGCACACAAGCAACTGCTTTCATACGAGACGCACCCACCCATGTCACTGTGTGGGTGCGTCTCATGTAAAAGAAGTCACACACTCATTCACACACGTGCTCTCACCTCTCACACACACTCATTCTAACCGATCACACACATAATCATTCAGACACAGTACACACATGCTCTCATCTCGCACATTCATTCAAATTGATCACACACACATACTCACCCATACACACTACACACACATGCTCTCACCTCACACACTCATTTAAATTGAACATTCACGCACACTAGACCAGGGGCATATCTAGGGTGCAATGGGCCCCTTGCCAAGAAGTCAAGATGGGGCCCCCTCTTTGTGTCCTGCTGCCGGACCTAGGGGTGCCACCCGGCTCGGCGGGCCTGAGGCACTGCTATCAAACACACAAGAAACCCAAAATACAGTGAGTCTATTAAGCACATTATGCCATGAAAAGATATCTATATCTATATCTATCTATTTTAAAAATGTACACCCCGCCCCTCCTGCCAGGCAGCCTGGGGTGGCTAACAAAATCAATAAAAAATACAATAAAATATATAAAAGCATTAAATAACATATACAAAAATGGGGAGAACAAAACACCCCACACCATCACCCTCACCCTTCTCCCTTGCCAAATGCCTGATGGAACAGTCAGGTCTTACAATTCGTATGGAAACCTGGGAGGTCTGGGGCCAGACGGGCCCCCACCGGGAGGGAGTTCCACAGATGCAGTGCGGCCACTGAGAACGCCCTGTCCTGCGTGGCCCACCGGGAAACCGGGGGGACTTCCAACAGGGCGCCCCCAGATGACCGCAGGGGCCGATCTAGAACCCGGGGAGTGAGGCGGTCTTGCAAACAGGCAGGTCCCAGACCGTGTAAGGCTTTATAGGTCAAAACCAACATTTTGAATCGGGCCCAGAAGACTATTGGCAGCCAGTGCAGAAATCGGAGCACTGGTGTAATGTGTTCTCAGTGGTCCAGCCCCACCAGGAGCTGGGCCGCCGCATTCTGTACCAGCTACAGTTTCCGAGCCATCACCATAGGTAACCCCACATAGAGCACATTACAGTAGTCTAGCAGAGAAGTGATAAAAGCATGGATGATCATGGCCAGGTCCAGAACCAAAACCAGCGGCCAAAGCCGCTGCACCAGATGTAACTGGCAGGAGGCACTCCTCGCCACAGCCTCCACCTGGAGATCCAGACAGAGCTGCACATCAAGGAGCACCCCCAGGTTCCGCACCTGGGAAGTCAGTGGAGGGCACACACCCTCAACCGAGGGGGTCTCCATCTCCATCGACTTACCCACTAACATCACCTCCGTCTTGTCAGGATTCAGTCACAGTCGATTAGCCCTCATCCAATCCCCGACAGCCGCCAGACACGGCGTAAGCACCGAGACAGTCGGGTCTGGGTCAGTTGAAAATGAGAGGTACAGTTAGGTGTCATCCGCATACTGATGACACCTTACTCTGTACCTCCTGATCACCTCGCCGAGCAGCTGCACGTACATGTTGAACAGGAGAGGGAACAAGACAGAACCCTGCGGGATCCCACACAAGAGGTCTCGGTGAGATGAAAAATGATCACTGAGCACCACCTGCTGAGTTCTCCTGGTCAGGAATGAGCGGAACCATTCAAGAACGATCCCACCCACCCCCACACTGTCTCACAGGCGCGTCATCAACATCTCGTGGTCAACAGTATCAAATGCAGCTGACAGATCTAATAGGACCAAAAGGGTCGACCGACCCTTATCCTTTTCACGACGCAGATCATCGACCAAAGCCACCAATGCTGTCTCAGTGCCATGCCTCAGACGAAAGCCAGACTGCAAGGGATCCAGATAACCGGTGTGGTTGAGATGCCCTTGGAGCTGCTGAGCCACTACCCGTTCAATAACCTTCCCTAAAAAGGGAAGGTTAGAGACAGGCTGATAGCTGGCAGGAGAGTCAGCATAAAGCAATGGTTTCTTGAGCAGAGGCCGTACCACAGCCTCCTTAAGGCAGGCCAGCACTCTGCCTTCCCGCAGGGAGGCATTGACCACCCCAGCCAGCAATGGCCCCATTGTCTCCCGGCAGGTCTTAATCAACCAGGATGGGCACGGATCTAGTTCACAAGAAGTGGTTCGAACAGCCCCAAGCACCCCCACCACATCAGCGGGTGTCACCGACTGAAACTGATCCCACAAAATTGGACAAGGCGGGGCTTCTGCCACCTCTACCTCCTCCACTGTATTAAGTGTGGCATCGAGCTCTTGGTGAATACGAGCTATTTTCTCAGCAAAATAATCTGCAAAAAAGTCACAACGGGCAGTTGATGACTCAACTCCAGGGTTGAGGGAGGCCGGACTGACCAGCCACCGCACAACCCAGAACAGCTCCACCGGACGGGATTTAGTGGATGCTATGAGGGTAGCAAGGAATTCCCTTTTTGCTGCCCGCATAGCCACGTCATAGGCTCATAAACTAGCTCTATGTCGCAATCGGTTGGCTTTAGCTCGAGAACACCACCACCATTGCTCCAACCGTCGCCTTACCTGCTTCAGTGTCCGCAGCTCCTCAGAGAACCAAGGAGGTGTGCGGAGCCTCCGCCTGGGCACATAATCAAAGCACACTGCCCCCACCCCATAACCAGTTCATTTGCTCCCCTGATTCCCATATAATGAATTCACGCTGCCCCCCACCCATAACCATTTCATTTGCGCCCCCAGGGAGCATGAATTGATTATATGGGGGGCACAAATAAACTGGTTATGGGATGGGAGTTTAAAGATAGTATTCCTGTTAGTAATAACTTCATTAAGAAGAGTTAGTAAAAGAGCAGTCATAATAATCTCAGAACCATATTTGCAGATTTTCCAAGCTATAGTAGATATTTCTTTACATCCTAAATTCCTACCTAAGATAGGATAAGTAAGACAGTTGTGAGAATGTGGCCCTTTTTACACGGACATCGCCCACCCATGAACATGCAGATTTCTGCATGTTCCTGAGTGGGAGACCCCTGCGTGAGCGATGCGGTGCCCCCGCAGTGAGTGGTGGTGTGTGCGCCTGCCCACCTAACATGCATCCCCACTCACCCCCCATCTTGTCTCCACACATGGGGCAACCGGGGGAAATGGCAGTTGCTCCGTGGGTGCGGCTGAGTTGTGGGTGAGTGGGGATGCCCTGCCCATGCACTGGCGCACCCACGGACTCACCACCCCATGGAACCATGTAAAAACAGCCTGTGAGGAGCCACTCAAAGACGAACAGAAGGTTGCTGCCTTGTAAACAAGGTTCTTCGAGATGGCTCCCAACATTCTCACAACACCCACTCTTCCAGCCCCGCATGGAATTTTCTTATATTCCTGGAAAGGGTTGGAAGGAACTCTCATTTTGAGGGGGGAGTGTTTTTTATACTAGAGGAGCTCAAGACCATCACGTGGTCTATTATTTGAATATGGTGAGCATGCACAACCCAGTTGTGAAAATGTTCTCAGCCATCTCAAAAAATCTTCATTACAAGGTAACAACCTTCTGATCACTCACATGGAGAGAAGTTGTTTGTAAACAAACAGCTTCATCTCCCAGTCCAATCAGTGTCCAGGCTGCTGCTGCAGCAGCACTCCTAGCAGACAGAGGCAGGTGAGGGATGGGGACCCCCACCTTCAGTCCCCACCCTGCCCCTGGACTCCCCTTCATTGTTTGTAATCACAGAACACATGTGTTTCTGGAGGAAAGCTAGAATGGTCGCCAACTGGAAGTTTTTGCTCTACTGACTCCCATTGAACAGCATAGGTGCTGTTCAATGAGAGTTTGCTACCGCCTTTACTATAGGGCCACGACTGTGGACCTATAATAAATTCACTAAAACAAAAAACTTAACAGTTTAAAAAGACACTTAAATGTACAAGAGTTTTCTTAAAATACACACAAAAACACAATTCAGT
>QEPC01003117.1:4436349-4451517 GCA_003113815.1 Sphenodon punctatus
GAGGCCAGTATGAATTTTGACCACAAGCAATTAACGTTTAAGCTGCAATAACTTTTTATTTTCCTGATGGATATTTTTCAAACTTTGTGGATATGATGGTCCTCACAATTTACAGCCATGATGAAATTTTCAAAAACGTAGGTCAAGCGGTTTTTGCAAAATTGGGGCTTCAGCAGTCGCCTGTTTATAATGAAGAGTGGCTGTACATTTAAGTATTCAGGCAGCTGCCGCTGCCTGAAAATAAAGACCTTAACAGGATAGGCTTTTATGCAAATGTTTGAATTAGGGTAAAGTGAATTTAAAAATTGCTAATGGAAACAAGTCTTCAAATTGAATAAAAATGCCAATTTAGGATAGGTCCTACTATGATGGCAGTTAGAATATTTCTGTCTCCACAGTCCATATTTATCAGAAAGACAAACTTCTGGGGTAGATGGAAAAATATTTTAAGATAAAAGCCAAAGATACTCTATCATTCCAACTCAATTAAGGGTGAGACCAAAGAAAAGATGAAATGAACAAGTAAGTGATTCTGTACAGATTTCATGTGAATGATGTTACCACTCCTTTATCCTATGTTGTTTGTTCTGCATTTAAGTATGTAACCATGAGGATAATAAAAAGCTTCTTGCTATCCAAGAACATCTATCCAAATTTGAACATCTGTCCAAATAAAATGCCATCCCATTTTGCTTGATTGATGGAATCTTGTAGCTCAATGACATAGCTCCTTTTTATTAAACACTGAAAACATGGACAGTATTTTTTAACACCAATGAAATTACAAGTGTCCTTTGACTCATCAGGGAGTCCATTATGGTCTCTATCAAATGCTGTTTAGCATTGTCGACCAAGTCTGTTTATAGAGTGTTTTACAATTACAACCATTTCCATTAAACAACAAGGGTTCGCTTCTTCTCTGAGGCTAACCTATTAGTTTTCAGGGTCCCAGGTAGGTGAATAGTAAAATAGCCTGTGTAAACTTAAGTACTTCCAGTAATAATAACTCATGCTGAAGCACTTGTAAGAATGGTTTAATGACTAGTTAAATTGTAAACTCCCTGAGGCAGAAATTGTTTTGTTCTATCTTATAAAGGATTGACCATGCTATTAGTGCCAAGCAAATAAATGTTGATGATATTTTATTTATTATTTACAAAGCCCCCGAAGGGATGTCACAGGTCCTTGCAGAGATGGCACAGGTCCTTGCCTTTTCATCTATATGTTGAAGATGGAATTGAATAGCAATTATTATCCATTTTGGCAGATTCAATTCAAGTTGGGTAAAATTCTTGAATAGGATATTTACTATGTAATTTAATATCTCAGTCAGTCAGTCTACGATGTCCCTAGAACCACTTAAGGGAATATGTGCTTATCCATATTAAGTGCAGTCCTAACGCTACTAAAGTTCATTGGAGTTTCCCCATTGCCTTCAATTGAGCTAGCAAGGAATGACACTAGAATCACACCCTAATGGGCAATACCCAAGAAGACAAGAGTAAGTGAAGGGAAGAACAACATGAAAGCATGTTTGTGTGTGTGTGTGTGTGTGTGTGTGTGTGTGTGTAGAGCTCTAGGTGCATACACGATGAGGGTTGCATATCTATATTCTCATTATTAGTGCTGAAACAAAGAGTGGGTATTAGTATAGTCATTTCTGGATAGACATCCAAATAATACCCACAGCTGAAATGGCTATTTGTATATCGTTGTTTTTTTGTTGTTTGGCTGTTTGGTTATTTGGCAGTTCAGTAATTTGATTATTTCAGCTACTGCACATGGGCAATAGCACAAATAGTGCTGAATTACGTGATCAAGCCACCTGAAATAGCCCAAATGGATTTCGGATGAAGATGAAATTGAATAGCAGTTATAATCAATTTTGGCAGATACGGTGCAAATTGGGCAAAATTCTTGGAAAGGATATTTGCTGAAAATACTATTAATTTAATCTTTCAGTGGCACAAAAGTTAATCAAAAGGCTGGTCAAAATCACCCTGAGTATATCAAGCAAGTTTTGGATTAAAGATTTCCTTAGGTGTTCCAGAGATACTGCTGGCTTGATTCTTGAAATAACAGCTGCTCTGTGCCGTTGGCAGAGTGATATCTTTCCTGTATAGTGCCAGTGTAATTGCTGTCTCAAATGAAGTGGAATGGTGCTATGATCACATCATTGTGTAACATGTCTGTGAGACTGACTCACCACAGCTTTTCTCCAGTTTTATGTCAGCGCAAATCTGTGGATTTCAAGTTCGTTTTTATTTCCTTGTGCTTTGTTCATCTCAATATTGACTTACACTGGAGAATACAGCAGTATGTCACTGACAGGAATCGTGCGAGTTGCATAGTGCTTCAGGAACACCGAGACCCAGATTTTCAGCCGAGTCCAAAATACCCTGCAGCTAATGACTTGGGGTTACAAAGGAACCCTATGCAATGCACCAGTCCTGAGGGCTGATTCCAGAGTGGCACGGCCCTTGACAAAGTTGAAAGCATCCTCATATTGCTCTCAATTTTTCCGAATCCACTCCAGCCAGAATTTCTCCAAGAATTTATGCTATTGCATAATTACTGTATCACTGTCCTCTTTCTTGCCTCCACTAATGTGGCAAATAGTTTGAAAGCCACAATCTGAGCCCTAAGCTATAAAGCACTTTGCGATCCTTGTGTCCAAAAATACACTTTCCTAATGTCGGCCAGCACTAAAATAGCCAATTACTGTGGCTGGAGTCCATCAGGTGGCCAATGTATTTGTCTCTGAGGTTGTTTCCAAAGCAGAGACTGCCCTTCATCTTTGGCTAACAGTCTCCGATGGACTTCATTCAGACGTTCATGCTAATGTTATTGGTTCTTCCAGGCACATTTTAATATGGATGATCATGAGGTGCTTTGGACTGATCTGTTGTACCCAGTAGGGGTGGGTGAGTGAGAACCACTTTATAATGGCTCTTATGCCTTTCAAGAAGAACCCAGAGACTTGCATTTTACAATGGCTTATTCCATCCTTTCATCCCTCATTATTATTCAGTGGGAATGAGTGGCCACTAGAGGGGTCTGCAAGAGGTTTGGGGCTGCTGTATCATTCCTATCAGTATGATGATGAGACTCACCGTCATATCTTTCACATCAAAACAAGATTCATCAGTTGGTGAAAACAAACAAGACAGTAGCCCAGTAACTCACCTGCTCGTTTGTTCGGCCACCACCAGATGTTTGCTAATGTGGGCTACTGTCTCGGTTGCTTTCACCTACTGTAGACCCACTCTTGTAGACCTCTCTCGAGGCCGCTCATTCACACTGAGTAGTAATGAGGGATGACAGGTTGGAACGGCATCCATGCTATGGGACATGTTGATTGGAGAAACATGGTGATGCAGCCTGGGCTAAGGTCTGCACACCCAGGCTAAACTGGGCTAATGTGTGCTGTCCTGTCTGTTAGGCCCCAACCAGCTCCGCCATAGGTCCACCAGGACCAGAGAGCTATGGGAGAAAAGCCCAAACTGGTCAACAGAAGCTGTGCCCCAATGCCCCTCCCTATGAGATGGGCCCAGCACCCCTAAAGGGTACCAGCAGCAAAGATAAGACTGTGCTGGGTGTCCCCAGTCTGTACAGCAGCTCAAGCCCAATGCCCATCCCACAACACAGTGAGAGATGGCGCCAGACAAAGTGGGGGGACCATGGAGCAGGAAGACAGACAGTCCAGAAAGGTAAGTCAGCACAGACAGTCCAGAAAGGTAAGTCAGCACAGCCAGTATGTGGGAGGGAGTGGGGGGCACGGAAGCCCTCCTACAGCATGCACAAGTTATATGTGGTGCATGCCTATCACTGTCTTCACAGGCATCTACCAGTACCGCTACCCCAGGGACAGCACCAGGAGCGCAGAATCCTGCAGCACCAGGAGAAGGCCCCTGAGCCACCCACCAGAAGTGGATCTCTTGGAGTGAGGAGACAAGGGCATTCACTGACCTTGTGGGTGGGGGTGGGGATGCACAGGACCAATATGACCTGTGTAAAATGTAGTGGAATGAGCGGGTGTTCTAGTGGATCACCACCCAGATGGCGGAGCTCGGCTACTACTGGGACATGAGGTAGTGCTGGCAGCGGGTAAAGGACCTCAGGAGGTCAAAGACAATAACCTCAAGTCTGACCACAGACCTCCTTGACAAGTTACTGTGCATGGATAGATCCATTGTGCTTCTGCAGATCACCGGAATCTGACCTGTCATGGCTGCCTTTAGATGGATACTCCTCCCACCCTGCCAGTCCATGCAGCACCTGCTCATTCCAGAAGCTTCCCCCCGCCCCCCACTCCCCATTTGAGGAGGCTGGGCCCTCAGGGACACAGCCCACTGTGTCCAGCTATGCCACTGGCCTCCAGCCAGCCTCTGACTCCAAGGACACCGACACTACCCTCAGGACCTTCACTCCCTATCCCCTGGACCCGGAGAGCCAGCAGTCAGTCCCAGAGCAAGTGGAGGTGGAGGTGAAGGGGACAGAAGATCCAGAGCCCTTGGAGAATGAGAAGCCCAAGGGGAGCAGTAAATGAATACACTGGTAAGGGTTGGGGGGGGGGGGCTAGGTGATCCAGCCATAGGACAGAGTGGCCAGGTAAATGCCAGTTCCCACATCTCTCATCCTTGTCTCTCCCTCTGTTCCCCTTTCTTCGTCTCCCCCCCCACATGTGCCCCCCCCCAGTCTCTCAGATTGTAAGCACCATGTCTATTCAATTATTTTGTAAATCGNACCATGTCTATTCAATTATTTTGTAAATCGCCAGGTACATTGCTGGCACTATATAAATGCGTGCTAATAAAATAATAATAATAATATAATTAATAATAAATTCCTCGCTGTGTTCACAGGTGGCCAAGATGGTGAGTGGGAGGAACTGGTAGGGCCCTGGGACACAGAGGCACTGTGTGGGGACAGTAGATGTGGCAAGTGGGTGGGAAGGCACCACAGTGTGCCAGGGGTTCCCGTGTTGAACAAGTGGCCATGGAGGGTGAGGGTGACAGTGGGCACTCATTGTCTGGGGGAAAACACTGGGCTGGGAAGGCGGGAGTGGGGTGGCCCCATCCAGTGGCTGGTCCACCAGTCAGAGGGGCACGGACAAGACCATCCATGGGTGCTCAGCAGAACCAGGCCCTGTGGGCACAGACCCGGTCGCACAAGGAGGATCTGGCATGTGAGCTGATGGACAAGACCCAGTACACCATCCAGGGGCTGGCCAAAGAGCACTGACTTTTCTGCAGCAGTTTGCCACCCAGCACAGGGACTGAGGGCAGTAGGGAATGCTGAATGAAGAGGCAGCAATGGGACTGCCACATGCGGCAGATGTAGGACTTGCAAAGGTCCATGGAGAGGGAGGGTTGTGGGCTGCGTGACATCATGTAGTAGTCTCTTTTATAATGCAACACATTCTTCATCATGTGGCCAACACCAGTGCTGCAATAACTGCCACTCTGGGACAGGCCCCAGTTGATGACCTCCCCCCAGAGATCCCACCACAGCCCCCCAGATGTCACCTGCCCAACCAGGTCTCGCCGCCAGCCAACCCCACGGTCATGAGGCCCGAGCACCCTAATTCCTGTGTCCATCCAGGACCAACTGACCTTGCAGACCCAGCCCATCAGTAGCTGCTTGATTGCCCCACCAGAGGCAGAGACACCTCCCCCAGCTGGACTGACACCAAAAAGACCACAGCCAGCTATGGTCATGAGGGGGATTAGACACTGAAATAAATAATTTATTTTTCAGTTTATATAGTTAATAAACTTTCTTTCTGTTATGGCAACAATGGGCCAGATGGGAGCATACCTCTAAATCCCAGATCCTGGAAACCAGGGGCAGGAAGCCCCAAACTGTGGGACTCTTTGGAACACCATATGGGAGTATATTGCAGCATGCAATAGGCATACATTCATATATACATTGAGGAACCTGCGAGGTTGGGTGTTCATCTGGAACTCTGAGCCTGGGCTGTAAAGAAATACTTCTGTACATGGCCTGGGCTCTCATAACCATACCATAATCTCCTCTTGCAAGCCAGTCATATGCCCCTGCCTGGCTGCCATGCTGTGTGGGAACATGCCAGATTGAACGATATGGAAGGCCCACGGGTAATAGTGGAGGCATCAGCATGACCCCCATCTGGAATTGAGGGTGATTTGTGAATGCCAAGGGCTCTTCCTGCCCACTACAGCAATACAATGGAGCGGCATCTCTTACAGGAAGGGTGAGTGGGAAGGGGGTGTACTGGTCATCTTGTGGCAGCGGTGTGTGTGTGTGTTGGAGGGTGGGGATGAAAGATGCTGCAATGGAAGGTTAGGAAAAGAGCCCAGAAGATGCGCTGGATTGCCATTGGGCTGGATGTCTGTCACCCATTCCCTCTTCATTCCAACTGCTTGCAGTAGCCTCACTGTTATTCCATGGGATCCCCAGTCAATCCCCAGTCCCACTCCCTGCAGATGTGCTTGGGGGATGGCCTCATTGGACTTCAACAAATTCCCTGAGCCCACCTCCTTGTCATTGCACCCAGCCCATCCTCAGTGTAGTCACTCCCGGTGTCCCCTGTGTCAGCACATCCAGTCCCTTCACTCCCTGTGCCCTCTTCCTTGTTGTTCCACTGCCCACCTCGGTCCAGCCACTCCCAGATTCTTCCACCTGCTCCCTCTTCAGTTTAGATCCTCATGGCAGCCTCCTCCGGGTATGTACAGGGAACACCCAATTGTCACTCCCTTCTTGGTGTTATTTCACCCAGTAAATGTGTGTATGTGTGTGTGTGTTGCTATAGCAGTAGTTACTTCACAACAACACACTTCAGTAATGGTGCATACATTTTCTGGTTTATTTGACAACAACATGTTATGTACAGCTTTACTGTCTTCCCTCCCTCCCCTTCTGGTTCCACGTCTGTGAGGTTACGATGTATATACAGATATTTACAAGTTGGTATTGGCCATGCAGCGTATATGATGGCACAAGATGTCCCTTATCCTCCTGGGTATGCCGTTCTCACGGCGGTCAATATGCTCCCTGTACAGGGGCACTGGCTCATGACGGGTGATGGTGAAGGGGTACTCCAAGGCGGTGCCATCCATCTCACCGCTGTTGTGCAGGTGGCTCTGACCATCAGGGGGTGCGGCATCTCCACCTTGAAGTTGATTCTTTCCACAATGGAACGCCAGCGTTGATTGAGCACCCCAAACACCTGTTCCACCACACACTCAGCTGCTTGTCAAATTGGCTCTGTTCTGGGGTTCTGCGGGCCATGGGGTAGGCTTTCATGAGCCATGGCATCAGGGGGTAGTCTGGGTCCCCCAGGACAATGGACTTCATGAGCACCCCCTCTATGGTACTGATGCTGTTAGTCCTGAAGTCCCGCATATCCAATCCGGGTGAAGAAAGGGAACTGCCACAGGATGTGGGCATCATGCCAGAAAAGCTGGCCACCTCATCCATGAACCAGTCACAACAGCTCACTGCCACCTTCAGGACCATGGAGTGGTACCCCTTCCAGTTGATGTACTCATCCCAGCTATGGGGTAGGCGGTGGAGATGTGATGCCATCAGTCGCCCCAATGCAATTAGGGACCACCCCCCACCCGGAAGTCTTCCATCACCTCCTCGGGTCCGATCAATTAGACCACCGTGTCGATAAGCAGGACCTCAATGGCCTCATAGAACTCCAGCAGGATGGCAGCCACGGTGCATGTTCCCATGTCGAACTGCTGGGCCAGAGTGGCAGGAGTCTGAGGTGGTGAGCCTCCAAATGGTGATGGCCACACACTGCTCCATGGGTATAGGGGTCCTCATTGCCATCTGCTCCCTCTCCAGCCATGGACAGAGGATCTCTGTGATCCAGAAGAGCAGCTGTCAGGACATGCAGAAATGGATCACCCACTCTGCCTCTCCCCGCATGGCCAGGACCACCTCCCATCACTCTGTGGTCCTAGGTATGACTCAGGAAAACCAGCCAATTGGCTTTGTCTGCTGAAGAGCAAGGACCACTGCTTCGATGTTCTGGGACAGGTACCCGCAACCTGCTGCAGTCCCCCCTTGCATCCATGCCTACCAGCGTGGCTCATTGGTGACAGATATGTGTTCGATGCCTGACCAAACACGTAGCTCACAGACACCAGCGCTGTACCACCCTGGCCTGATGCTCACAGAGGATCCCGAGGCAGCTGGCGATGGCCTTGTGCCCGACGTGGTAAACGGCTTGCGCTGCCTGGATTGCTCGCTAACACACCTCAATGGTCGTGATGAGGCGTGATCATGAGCTGCTAGATGCTCATGTTCCATGTCTCTCCAGCAGATGGATGTGGTGCCTTCAGACACCACGTCAGAGCCTTTGAAGTGGTGAAATGCTGCGTGTAAGCACTATTCGCCATCACCTAACTGACAGCACCCCTAGCTATTGGCTGGGGCAGTCCCTGCACAGCTGAGAGTCTGTTTCCGACCTCAGCCAGGTGCTACCACCCTGTGCGTGCTTATCTGTAGTGTATGGTCATTGTGGGATAATGGAGTCTCTCCGACAGGGAGTGGGAAAGTGGGGGCAAACAGACCCCCATGTAATGAAGGGGCCAGGGGTGCAGCTCCCTGGGATGCTCAAAGCGTAATAATATGTAAGTGTATTCTGGAACTGATAAATGATGTGTATGCTGAAATTGCCAGAGCTGTGGGAGGATGCTTGAAATAGGATGCCATTTCGCCACATCTAGCACATTAAAGAAACCCACACTGTTATCTAAATAGATATTTCTTTTACCTTTCCATGTGGCAATCTGCAGTTCAATATCTTATTGTAATAGTTTCCTCACAACCAGGGATAATCTTGATATTTTATTTCATTGTGCAAGTCCTGGGTTGGGGAACCTTTTCTCTTCTGCAGGCAACTATCAAAAATAGTACAAGCTCTGTGGGGCTGGAGGTGCTCAGGATGGAGGAGAGAAGGGGAGAGTCTAGATGATGGACTATGCCATGAATCCATCCCCTGTCCTTGAGGGCATGCCCCCATTTCCACTTCCTTCTCCTGAGCTCACTCACTCAGTGCTTGAGGATAGGGACTGGATCCATGGGCCAGATCCAAGAACTGGAAAAGGGGAAAATCAAGAAAAGCTGTGGACTGGATTTTGTTCCCTGGTCAGAAGTCCGCATCTCTGGACTAGTCCACCAATGCTTTAGTATCATGAGTAAGGACAACTCATGTGAGGACACCCAACAGGATTAATGATCATCATGTAAGCCTATTGGGAACTTGAACCTGATTTACACTGGCTTTCAGAATTGACCACATCATGCTTCCCATTTGCGATGTGTTCATGCCAGAATGTATTTGTTCATTAATTAGTTTTATTTAAAGTAAAACTGGGTTCAAAAAAGGCTAATGAAGGATAGGTCCATAAATAGCTAATAGCCAAGTTAGCATGGGAATGAAACGTCTGACTGCGAGCAGATGGGAGCGGATTACTCCATTATAGCCTGTTTGTGTACTTCCTCTGTATCGTCCAGCGCTGGCCATGTTGGAGACAGGATACTGGGCTAGGTGGACCACTGGTGTGAGTTAGTATGGCCACTTGCACGTTCTTATGTGCATATTTACAGACCCTTCTTTGTTTGGTTGTTCTGTTTTGTTTTTGTTTCTTCTTTTTCCATTTGACTTTTCTCTAAACTTTATTGCATTCAAAAACTAAAGCCTGTGGAGGTTTGCCTGCATTAGTAACTTTACATATGAGTAATCCCATGAAGTCAGTGGAACTACTCACGTGAGAAAAGATGTGTAAGAAAGTCCCAATTTTACAAAACTTGAGCATGTGCTTGAATCCATGTGACTTCACAAGCTAGGCACAATTTACTTGTAAGAACATGTTTATAAGTGCCTTCCTGATGCAGGTCCTTATGGATGTGCTGACCTTTTAGGTCAAAAACAACATTCATCGGGGTTTGCTAAAGTCTGTGGAAAGTTGGGCTACGACTTCCTCTCCAATAATCTCTTTTCCTTGCAGAAGGCCTTGTCTTTTGTCATCTTTTTAAAGTGTTGTCTGGATGCAGTTCTGTGCTCTTCTACCCTTGTCACCTCCAATGTCTTTACGCAGAGGCCAGCTGCCCTCATCCAGGTGTACAGAGATACCTAGCTGCTGCCCTGCAACTTCCATATTAACATTTAGAACTGAAATGGATTTGTAACAGATGCCGGAGGCCCTTGCAGGAACGGGCCCTAGGGTGGATTGGATGAGTCCTATCAGGAGGGATGGGTGAGCAGGCCAGAGCTGGCTGAATGCCTGTTTGTTTAAGGTACCTGGTACCCAGGCAGCCAGGGATTAGTTGGCCCAAGTGAGTGGCAATTAGATTATATGAGGGCCATGGGGATTGTTGGAGCAGGTAACTGGAAGTGAGGCTGGTCACTAAGGGTGTGCAGAAGAGACTTCATTAGTTTTCATTTCCTCTTTCATTTTTGTTTCCAAAAAATCCTTAGTTTTCAGGTTTTTTTGTTTAAAAAACTCATTCATTTTTGTTTTACATTAGTTTCCCATTGAAATCAATGGGAATCGCTTGGCGGGGCTTCCATGCCTTTGAACAGTGGTTTTACTGTCCTTCAGTGACCCTTTTCCTTCCTCCAAACTTGCACAGGCTGCCCCAGAGGGGCAGAAATATCAGAGACAGACTGGCATACAGCAGGCAGGCAGAGGACAGAGCAGACAAAGGCAGCTAGTGCCAGGCACTCAAGGCACTAGCATAGAATATCAGACAGAGACTGGCAGGCAGCAGGCAAGCACTGAGAAGCAGCAGGGACTGTCAAAGGAGTCATGCTGTCCAAAGTACGTTGGGCTTCAACTTGAAAAGAATGCCCTAGGGGGGAGAAGCTATGAGAGAGAAAGAGAGAGAGAGAGAGAGAGAGAGAAAATCATCACACATACCGGCAGCGGCAGCAGCAGCAGCAGCAGCAGCAGCAGCAAAAGAGCAGAGGAGCAGCAGGCACTGGCTTCAGCATAGGCGGGCACCCCAAAGTGTGGCAGGGTGTCAGCTTGCAGAGATCACCCCAAGGAGGCAGGAAATATGTGAGACACACACATTATCGTATATTACCCTATACGGCCTGGGTCCCGCCTATCTGCGGGATTGCCTCACCTCCCAGGGACTGGATCAGCCCCTGCAGTTGACTGGGAGCACCCTCCTCAGGGTTCCCTGAGGGGAGGTCTGGGCAACGACAATGAGGAGGGCATTCTCGGTGGCCACACCAAGGCTGTGTAACTCCTTCCCGATGAAGGCCCGCTTGGCCCCAGACTTTCCCTCTTTCTGTAGACTGTGTAAGACCTGGCTATTCCACTGGGCTTTTGGCAAGGGAGATGAGTGATGGGTGAGGGATGAGAAAAGGGGAGGGAGGGTTTTTATTTCCACCATGGAGGTATTTTATTGTATTTTTATAGTGCTAGTTGTATTTTTGTTTTTTATTTAATTTATTCATTCATTCAGTAATCTTATATCCAACACCCTCCTGCTCACATGGCAGCTTGGGGTGGCTCACAATCAGAAATATAAAAATATACAATAAAAATATATCAAATATAAAATTACATTAAAACTCAATAAAAAGCACGGAAATAAGAACCTTCCCTCAACCCTCCCTCTCACCTGTACCCATCTCCCTCCGCAAAGGCCTGGCAGAACAGCCAGGTTTTGCACTGTCTTCAGAAAGAGGGGAGGTCTGGGGCTAGGCGGGCATCTGTCGAGAGGAAATTCCACAGCCTAGGTGCAGCCACCGAGAATGCCCTCCCCATCGTCGACACCCAGGATACCCAGGAGACCTCAAGTTGGGCGTCCCCAGTCGACCGCAGCAGCTGCACCAAGACTTGAGGCGGTCCCACAGGTAGGCAGGGCTCAAGTCATATAGGGCTTTATAGATCAAAACCAACACCTTGAATTGGGCCCAAAAGCCAATAGGCAGCCAGTGCAGAGCACGGAGCACTGGTGTAATGTGCTTGTGATGTCCCATCCCTGTAAGGAGATGGGCCATCGCATTCTGCACCAGCTGCAGCCTCCGAACCATCACCAAGGGTAGCCCCGTGTAGACTGCGCTGCAATAGTCCAGTTTAGAGGTGATGAAGGCATGGATGATGGCAGCCAGGTCAGAGTTCGAGACATACGGACGAAGTCGTTGCACCAGATGTAACTGGTGAAAGGCGCTCCTTGCCACAGCCGCCACCTGGAGATCCAGGTGGAGCTGCGGATCGAGGAGCACTCCCAGACAACGGACCTGAGTAACCAAAGGAGGAAGAACCCCATCAATGATGGTGGCTACCACTCCTTCAGACCCACCCACCAGTATCACCTCTGTCTTGTTGGGATTCAGCTTCAGACAGCTCACCCTCATCCAGTCCCCCACAGTTGCCAAACACCAGGTAAGCACAGAGACTGATGGTGGCCAGGTGAGAGTCTGAGACATATGGCTGAAAGCTTCATTTGTTTTAGTAACTAAACAAAACTAAAATGAATTGCTCACCTCTACTAGTCACATGACCAAGCTGGCTGGGGATATAAGGCAAGCATGTCTGAGGGAGCAGGGAGACCACGAGAGAACAGGGCAATGCTGCATGTTCAGCAAAGTCAGGGCAATATGGGTACAAAGACCAATGGTCTTGGGAGAATCTAGTCTAGGGCTGCACCAAATAGGTGCTCCAAGTACTCACGAGGATTCCCAAGGTTCCAAGTACCAGGACCGAGTCTTTGGCCATCACTTGGAACTTTTTCTGAGGACTTTGAAATTGGAACGCAGAACTCCAGACCTCAGAAAATCTCAGAACTCAGACTCACGAAAATTTGAAACACTCGGCGCCCAAGCCGGCACACCCTCCCCCCCTACAGTATATAAGGGACTGCAATTCAGCTCTCTTTGTGGCGTGGCAGTACAGTGAACAGTGCCCAAGAAATCGCAACAAAAGTGAGACAATCACAAGACAGACCCGAAAAGGGCAACTGCAAAGCTGCATGGCAAAAAAGCCAAAGTGGTCTCTATACTACCAAGTAGTGCAAGCAGCATCCACTTTAAAAAAAAGAAAAAGAAAAAATCTCATGGTGGCTATAAGCATGCCCCATAATTACATGCAAGCTCTGTGGTCGGTGGGTGGGTTGCACTGGGGTGCCCCACCAAAACATAGCAGTATCAATCAATCCGGTTTCAATAAGTTAGGTCCATGGCCTCACCAATGCATGCTACCAACCAGCTGGCATAGCCACAAGAAACCAGACCAGACATGCACTCCCCGCCCCCCCCAAAAAAACATATGCCTCCCTTGCTCTATGCACCCCTATGCAAGGCAAGACCCCTCCACACACACCATTAATTAACCAGAAAGTATCCCCCCTGTGCCCCAGTTGGGCACATCTTGGAAAAGGTAAACCTACATCAAAACCAATGCAAAAACACACACATCAGAAGGGATCCCTCTGGCCTCTATGGTGCCAAGCATTGCAAGCAGCACCCACTTAAAAATATATATTTTTAAAAAGCATGGGGGCTAGTAACCCACAGCATTTCCGATATGGATAGCTCAGGCCAAGCCAGACCGCACTCCCCCCACCCCCCAGCCAAAACACTTACAAATACAGCAGTGTAGCACACGGTCAAATTCACCAAAGAGAATGGAAAATTCCAAAATGGCCACTTTTATTTTGCCCCTGCCAGCTAATCAAAAACTGTCCTGTGCTTGTCCATCACTCGCCTGTCCCCTCCCATTACCCCCCTGCATACCAAATATGGCACTAAGTTTTGTTTCCTAGCTCAGAGTCACTCCAGTCATGTGCGCTTCCATCACTCGATCGAGGGTTATGAAATTTCCGAGTACTGACCTTAGTCCTTGGAACTTCAGAGGTTTTGAACTGAGTACCGTGAACCTTGGTGAATTCTGAATAAAACAAGTACCGAGTTTCAGCTCTAGTCTAGTCCTCAGCAGCAATAGGCCAAGGAGCCTGAAGTAGGCAGCTAAAGGAATGGCTTGCCTGTGAAGCCAGAGCAGAGGCTGGGAGCCTAGCAAGAGGTTCACCTCAAGAAATATCTGGGAAGTACTTTGTACTATAAATAAATAAACCAGAACTTGGGGGGACCATGTGGTGATGGTCGGGGGCCAATTCCTGCTAAAACATATGGAGGTAGGTCCCATGTTTACAGGAACTTTATATCGAGTTTGTCTCTTGACGCTGACTGAATTTTTTACTTTGGTGCTTTGTTGCTTCCTGATTTGGTACTTTGCTTCAGCACTTCACCTGTTCAGCATATGGGTACATCATATGACATAGGTTAACCAATTATATATTTATTTATTTATTTAAAAAATGCTGAACAAACAAATGAATCTGAAAACTCTGAAAAATGAACTTTTCAAATACAGACAATGAATTTGATTCAAACCCTGCCATTCATATCTAGCTAATTCATAAAATTTGAAGTTTGCTTTGAATATTTCCTCCAGCCCCAAGAAATTAATGTGAAGTTTAGCCATATTGCACTTTATATGACATATTTTAAATTACTGGCTAGACCAGGGATGGGGAATCTTTATCCATCTGAGGGCCACTTTTGTATTTAGTAGAAGTCCACAGGCCAGATAGGGGCATTGGGATCTTGCTCTGTGTAGGAGAGGGCAGGAGAAAGGAGCAGAAGGAGCATCTACCTGGGAGGGAAGTGGAGAAGAGGGTGCAAGCTGAGATGTGTGTTGGATCTGTTGATTTGATCTATATATTTGGAAGTGGTCATATAATAAAAAGTAAAGGACTATATTTGGCTTGCAGGCCTGATGTTCCACACCCCTGGAGTAGACTGTTACTGTTTCCTCTGTAAACTCTGCATTGGGCAAATGGATGCAATGATCTCACAGTCCTTGCATTTCCAACAAGGTTATGGGCTCAGACACCCAAAAGGCAGTGCAGAGTGAGTAAAATTGAGTGCTAGCATTAATCTTAAAGGCAGAAAAGAAAAGAAAGTTTTTAGTCTCTGTGACTATGGATTCTATGCTGAAGGTCTCCATTCCAGAGAGGCTCACTGGAGCAACAAACTATGATGCTTGGAGTAATAATGCAAGGATGGCACTGGGAGGACAAGGCCTAAGGAAAATGCTGGAGTCCAACAGACCTACAGATGCAGGGGCAGCACAAGAACTCTGGGATGAG
>QEPC01003117.1:4451617-4466996 GCA_003113815.1 Sphenodon punctatus
AAATTTCCTAAGCCAGGAAGGCAACAACGAGCCCCTACCATAGGACAACCAGTACAGAACTGCAATTGGCAAAATGTTGTATGTAGCCACTGTCACAAGGCCAAACATCGCCGCTGCTGTAGGAATACTAAGCAGAAAAGTAAGTGCATCAACCCAAAGGGACTGGATAGCAGTCAAGAGAATAGCACGGTACCTGAAGGGCAAAATGCATTTAAACTTAAAACTACCAGCAAGCGAGAACCCCAGATTGATGGGATATATGGATGTGCCTGGGCCGGAGACAAGACTGACTGCAAATCTTTGAGTGGAAATGTATTTCTGTATGGAGGTGGAGCAATCAGTTGGACTAGCCAGAAGCTGTCATTAGTTGCCTTTTCATCCACAGAAGCAGAATTTATTTCAGCCACTCAAGCATGGCAAGAGGTAGTGTGGCTACACAGACTACTAAAGGACTTTGGAATAGATGAACCAAAGCCAACTGAGATGTATGAGGACAATCAAAGCTGCATTCAGCTTACGAAAATGGAAAGGATAAAGCCAAGGTCGAAGCACATCAACACCAAACGTCACTTTGTGAGAGAAGCACAAGAAGAAGGACTTGTTGAACTGATTTATTGTCCTACAGAGGAAATGATAGCAGATGTGCTGACCAAACTGCTACCCAGAGACAATTTCCAGAGGCTACGAGAAGCATTGGGAATTGTCAGCAGTGCATATAAATTATTTGGTGCACGGGACGATGAGAAAGGGTGTTGGAAATACATTCCTTTGGTTGCATCCCCCCTAAGCACCTCATCCTGTTTGTTTGCTAGAAAAAACAGCAGTAGACAGACAGATCAGGGAACCCTTCCCCCATCCTATCTGTCCTACTCCTGCCAGGACCTGATTGGTCAATCTCCTCCCCCAGGAGATTTCTCATCTCTTTGTGTCTCAGAGAGCTTCCTTCCTCCCTCTTGAACACACCTAGTCTTAGGACTTAGCATAGATGTAGGCCTTTCCTATCCTACATGTATTTCCTAATAAAGCTACTTAAGCTTAAGTATGCTTCCTGCCTGCTTATTGATGATTAGCTACTCACACTCCTCTGTAAACTCCGCATTGGGCAAATGGATGCAACGATCTCACAGTCCTTGCATTTCCAACAGTTACACTATGGGTAAAAATAAACGTGCAACCAGTGAGACCGCTCTCTGGGCTTCCCCAGGGCAGAAAATCACAGGCAACATGGCTCTGGTCAGGCAGGGACACTGAACTGATGTGTCCACAACTGTGGAGCCATCCCACTGGCCGCACAGCCTGGGTAGGGCTGGTAGCACAACAAATGTGCGGGCTCATGCAATGCTTCCAATGCCCCACTCTCTGCCATGACGGACAGCCATGGCAGCCAATGAGCCATGGTGACCCCCAGCCTGGGCCAGGCACAACAGATGTGCTAGCCTGCTGTGGCCCGCCTTGGCCTGGTCGGGCGGGCCTTAGCCTGGGCTGTGGCCTTGGAGATTTTCCAAGGTCACAGTCCAGGCTACTCACCGACATGGTCCAGGGCAATCCTGGGCCGATATATGGCAGTACCTGCACATGTGCAGGTGGGTCTTGGGCTACAGTGGGCCAAGATCATGTCTGTTTGTACCCAATGTGTAATAGGGCCAAGTAAACGTTGCTACTGCAACCTGGTGCCAGTACTCAGCTGCTGTAAAGAGATGTAGCACAAATGACTTCAGTAGAACTACACCGGTCTCCATGAGCCGAGGATCAGGCTTCTTTACACTGCAATTTTCTTTCATTTTAGTTTCCATGTGCACAAACTTCTTCTTATGTGAACATAGGTTCTTCCATGAAATATCAAAGAGCAGCAGTATCACAACTTTACCCAGTGCATCAAAGACACTGTTATTGGCATGCCACAGAGGGGACCACAGCACTTGTGTGTGAGAGAAGACTGCAGCCTTTTCTGTCAGGCAACATACCTTTCAAGGAAAATGAAGCATGTGTTCCAGACACACACTTTTTTGTCCTATTTTGATATGCAGTAATCCAACAGTTTATCATACTTAGTGGCATGTCGCTGCCATTTACTGTTACATTATCTTGATGTTAGCATTTAAGTTATTACTCTATATAAACTGCAAACACAGTAAATTTCACAATTGTTTTTCCCCTTTCAATGAAAAGGAGCTCAGCAACCAAATGGAGTGGTGCGGGGGACCCACCAGCAAAGCATCTTCTGAACAGACACATGAAGTAACAGAGCCTGAGGAGGCTCTACCAGCATTCCAGCCTAGGCAGCAAGAGAGAATCTGGCAGGTAAGCAGAACATAGAGCAGGCCCATAACAAGAACATTAGCACAGAGGGGCAGACTACATGACAAGGGTGCAGTTGTGCTTGTTTTCAAAAGTTCATCTACTTGGCTTAAAATAAAAATGTATTCTCAGACACCTTTTTTAAAAAGAAAAAAAAACGCCTTTATTTTTCAGAAAAGTTGGTATATAAACATTTATAATAAATATTTAATAATTCAAAGATTTCTACAAAGGGGGTGGGTGGGAGGTAGGAATTACAGGGCGAGGCAGTCCCTCCCCCTGCACACTCTCCCTTACCTACTTCCCCCTTGGAGAGCCGAGCCCTGCACTGCTGATGCTTAGGCCACTTTTAGATGCGCGCGGGGCACTTGAGGCGTGAAATCCCGTAGCCTGTAAAAATCCCATGGGCGGGGTTTAGACGAGACTTGTCACGCATTCTAGCCGTTCACGCATTCTTTTGAAAACCGCAGACTAAATACCTCAGCTGTTTTAAAAAAATGCGCGAGCAGCTATAATGCGAGAGAAGTCTCGTCTAAATCCAACCCATGGGATTTTTACACGCCGCGTGATTTCACACCGCGAGTGCCCCGCACATGTCTAAAAGCGATCAGGGGAAAGGAAAATTGGCAATTCAGATCCCTTCCTGCTCCCTGCCTGACAGCTGACCAATGGGGAGCAGATTTCCCATTCAAGGAATTCACTGACCCCTTGCAGATGCGACTCCCTGTTCCCCTCTTGGCAGCTGTGCCCTCTTTCATATAATTGGGATATTAATAAAAGTTTAAGTTAAATATTATTTGTTTAGTAAATGGCTAGAACTGAGGGACATACTAGAAAACACAATTAGGATAAATTAATGCTAAGATGGCAATGGAACCTTACAGAAGGGGCACAAAAATAATTTGAAACAAAACCATGCATCCAAGAGATTGTTACTATGCCCCTTTTTAGTTTAATTGGAGTCTGGTTTGCAAGCTAACATGACAACAGTGGGAAATGGTGCAAACATGACATTTCAGTGCTGCTAAATGGTTTATTGCAGTTCCTGACATACCACAGCAAGAAACCCATTTCATGACCTGCATTTCACTTTAAGACATGCTGAAAATTATTATAGGTTTAATGGTTTATTTTCTGAAGGGAGATTTCTATTTTCCCTGCATGTCTAGCGTTCTGTAAGGTATGTTTACAAAAACTGCCTTCTGTTTTGCAATAACCTTGCTGGGTAAGTGCTCTGATAACCAAAAAATTATGAGCCTGGTAGAGAATTTTTTAACCACGTTATTTTTCTCTCTTGAAATTTGTGTTAATAACTGTATAGGACAAAACATGCCACACTAAAAAGTAAAATTTTGACTCCCCCACGCCCCACAACCTTGAAACTGTTAAGCTAGCTTGTCAACTCCATGGTTTATAAGAGAATGTTGGACAATGTACAATAGCACTAATGGATAGAAAAATGATAAAGAATCCACTGGGCCAAATGACTTTAAATTATTTCAATGTGATAAGACTTACGAAGGCATTTAAACCAACAAAAGAAAAAGCATGCCACTTAGATTATATATACCAACTGCATTTTAAGTTCATATATCTTAATTTAGTCAGTGGATGAAATAAGATTTTTTTGAAAATACAGATGTCCCCCATTATATTTACAGCTATTAATTTATTTCAAATTTATTTATTTATTAAAATTTATATTCCACCCTTCCCCGAAGACTCAGGACAGTTTACAAAAACAAAAGCACCCACACAAAAATAGAAAAAATAATACAATAAACCCCCCTAAAAATTCATAACCTCACCCCAAGAAACCACCCACCCAGCCACCCTCTATCCCCCCCTGCCAAAAGTTCTTCCAAAAATAAACGTTTTACACTGCCTCAGAAATATGCTCAAGTCAAGATCGGGCTTTGGCAGAATTCTGGGAGAAGGAAGTTCAATAATACTGGGGCAGCAACTGAAAACGCCTCTCTGCGGGGCCTTGTCATATGGACAAAATTGACCGGTGGTGCCTGCAAGAGGGCGCTCTTGGCCATCCTCAGCGTTGCAGTGGATCATGGAAGGAGAGGTGGTCTTTCTGATATATGGGGCCCAAGCCACTTAGGGCTTTAAAGGTCAAAACCAGCACCTCAGATTATGCCTGGAAAGCTATAGGCAGCCAGCGCAGACTATAGAACACAGGTGTGATGTGCTCATGGCAACTCAAAGGAGCTGGGCCACTGCATTCTGCACCAGCTGTAGCTTCCAAAGTCACCAAGGGCAGCCCCACATAGATCACATTGCAATAGTTTAGAACTACTGTGTTCTGTGGCAGAGGAAAGCTGAGAACCCAGGTCTCTGGTCTTCTTGGCCAAAGGACTAAGGACATGATCCTTCAAACAATAGCATGGGGAGGTAGTACGGTACTAGAGCATATGCTTTGCATGTATAAGGTTCCAAGTTCAATCCTTGACTTCTCTGACTTCTCTGGTATGCCTGTGTAGGCTGCTGCTGGGGATCATGGACGGTCTCAGATAGCATGCCGGGGTGAGGCCTCTGCTGGAGAGCTGGATTTGAAACCCTGCTGCTGTGTCAGGTTGTGACAATACTGGGTTAAGATGGACCATCGGTCTGACTGAGGCTGTTCCTTATATCAGCATGGGTGACAGCTTTTAGCACAGGTGTGAGTCCCATTGAAGTGAATAATAATGTGAGTTGCCATGAGCACATCACACTTGTGTTCTATAGTCTGCACTGGCTACCCGTACCTTTCCGGGTGCAATTCAAGGTGCTGGTTTTGACCTTTAAAGCCCTAAATGGCTTGGGCCCCATATATCTGAAAGACCATCTCTCCTTCCATGCTCCACAAGCACTTGTGTCCATACTAAGTGCTAGCATCGATATTATCTGTTCAGAGGATTGTGCTGTAAATCTGCTAATTAGAGAAAGATACGAAGATGAGGAAGTTGGGGGCTCTCCAGTGCAGCCTAAATACAAGAATCTCACTTCATCTATATCCTCAGGTGACCCCATGGACACTAAAGACATCATTAAGCCTCTACACATTTTCAGCCCCTGGGTCTCAAACCCAGGGGTCTTGGGATCTGGAGTGCTGCTCCAACTGCTGGCACCACCTCTCAGGCCTGATTGCAGCCCAATTCCATCCTCCCCATGTCTCATGTGTTCTTCCAGTCCTTGCCATAACATGCCCATTCCCAGCTGTGTCCCATTGCTCCAGTCCTACCCCCTAACTTCCTGATTAGCTACCAGTCACTACTTAAGGGCTGCTGGTAGATACAGGAAGTTGGTGGAGCAATTGCTTTTCTCCCCACTTTGTTGCTGCCTGTGTTCTAGTCCCGGCCCCAGGCCTTTGTGCTCTCCCTTTGCTCCCACTCTTCCCTAGTCCCTCTAGCCTATGGTGGTCATTGTGTGTGTTTCTTTTCTTGACCCAGTTGTGTCTCCAAGACTTGATGTTCCCCTCCTAGGCTCCTGTCCCCTCCCCACCACCACCACCTTTGCTTCCAGGCCTTGTACCCTTCTAGTACCTTGACTTCCTGTTTCCCCTTGCTTTTAGACCCCTTTGCTCTCCTTGTTTTAGGTTCCTTGAATCCTTGTTCCCTGTTCTTTTCTGGACCTCTGAGCCACATGTTCTCTGAGGCCGGCAAGGCTGGTTCTCAGGGATTAGCTTAATTCTCCCTCAGATCAAAGGATGGTGGAGAGGTCTCCCCTGTAGCGGTGTGCACCAGGGACCCATGTTGTTTTTTGTTTTCATTTTTTGTTTTTGTTTTCATAAATAGCAAAATTTCATTTTTGTTTTTGCTTTCATTTTCAAATCAATGGAAGACACATTTTCGGCTGTAGCTTTTTTGTTTTTCACTGGATGAAACTTGGAAGGATTGTACTTCCAGTGGAAGTCATTACGTAATAGGGGTGGGACATCAGTGCAAATACCGGGTACCGGTTTTACTGGTTCCCGGATTTAAGAATACCGGTTTACTGGATTAATACCGGTTTACCGGTACAGGATCTTTTCCATTGATTTCAATGGGGAACTGTCCCCATTGAAATCAATGGAAAAAACCAAAAACCTCCCCCCTCCCCGAGTCCAGGCTGCGGGTGGAAGGGGGGACACACACACACACCCTGCCCAGCCTGGATTTAAACAACAACAAAAATTTGTGACCCCTACTGCGGGCTCCGGGCCGCTGCCGGTGACCCAGAGCCAGCCCAGCACCAGCGTCCAGCAGCAGCCAGCAGGTAAGTAAGTACTGGTACTACTGATCCCTGGGGTGGGGGTTTAACACCCCACCCCCACCCCAGGGATCACCCTACTTCCCACCCAGGAATCACCTACCTACCTTGAGCTCCGGGCGGCGGTGGCGGCGCTCCGGCGGCTTCAGCGCTGGCTGTGGCTGCCGGTTTCAGCACGCTACTAGGCCTTCCGGGGAACTTCCGGGTTCCCCGGAAGGCCTAGTAGCGTGTTGAAGCCGGTGGCAGCCACAGCCAGTGCTGAAGCCGCCGGAGCGCCACCGCCTGGAGCTCAAGGTAGGTAGGTGATCCCTGGGTGGGAAGTAGGGTGATCCCTGGGGTGAGGGTGTGTTGGGGAAAGTGTTGGGGTTTTTCTTGTGGGTTTTATTTACATTGCGGCCATTCATTTAAAAGGCCGCAATGTAGAAAATCCGGTACCGGGGAATCCGGTAAATGGGCTGGATTACCGGGTTTAATCCAATACTGCCAGTACACCCAATACTGGCAGTATCGGATACCAGATGATCCGGTAGTCCCACCCCTATTATGTATACAAAATTTCAGAAAGGTTGGATAAAGGAATCCAATTTTATAAGCAGCTGAATTGTGTTATGTTGTAAAACTCTGCATATACATTTGTGGCTGTAGGTTTTTTTGTCTTCCATCTAATGTGGATGAAACTTGGCAAGTTTACTATCTATGCCAACTTTCAGAAGGATTGGATAAACAGTCCTGGTGGTAAAAGTAATTAACTTATAAATGTATGTCTGACTAACATCCTTTTAGTCCAACCAGTGTACATGAAATTTGGCAGGGCTGTATTTCACGCCTTCAGGATCATCTCTGCCAAACATTGGAAAGATGTGATAAAGGGTCCCAATTTCATAAGCCTGCACATATCCTCATTCTGTGCTGTGACCATCCCAACCTCTCTTCCCCCACTTGTTACGGGGAAGTCGGAAGCATCTGTTTAGGAAAGAGCCAATAGAGATTCTCTTATGTCCTCTGTCACAGTACTGCAGAATGTGATTGTGATGATAACTGGCCACTCCATCCTGGATGTGTAAACCATGTCTCCTGATTTCTTGGATGCTATCCCCAAAGTCCCAGTTATGTCCCTTCTATGCCCGTCTCAGGGCCACCCCCTATGCTCGCCTCAAAGCCACCACTGATTGGTCCTGTAAAGCGGGAAGCATGCAGTAATTGGCCAGTGAATGTGTCTGTCAGTCTGTTGGGTTACTCCCCATCTTCCCTCCTACAGTCTCCCTCACCCTGCCATGCCAGGTGCCTGCCTCTGACTGGCACTGCATGTGCTGCTATTTATCTGAATAATGGTCTTCAAGAGGACAACTTCAATTGCTTATACAATTGGGTCCCTCTATCAAATTGTCCTGTAGTTTGATAGAGATGACTGGAAAGGTGTGGGATACATTCCTGCCAAATGTCTTGTAAGCAGGTTGGAATATAAAAATGCTACAGCCAGAAATGAATTTTCAAGGTCATAACATCAGAACCCGTCATCCAATCTTTCTGAAATTTGGCAGAATTGGTACCCTTGTGGAGGGACATAATATTTCCAGGTTTCATGCAAGTTGAATGGAAGATAAAGAAATTGTATCCAGGAATGTGTATGGAGCTTTTCTCAAAAGCACAACATTCAATTGCTTCTAAAGTCAGTTTCCTTTATCCAATCTTTCTGAAATTTGGTACACTAGTGCCCTCCAACAGGGGTAAAATCTCCTCAAGTTTAATCAAGAATTAAATAAGTAACAAAAAAGTTATAGTCAGAAATACATTTTCCAGTGTTTTCCCATTATTTCATAAACAAAAATTCATTTTCATTTCTGTTTTCATTATTATTATTTGTTGGTTTGTTTTTACAATAACAAAGAAGAAAATAAAAAATTTCATTTTTGTTAACATAATAATGAAAATTAATTGCGCACCCCTACTCCCCTGCTGCCCCTCTCTAGATCCCAGGCTTGTCCGTTCCCAGCTCTAGCCTTTCCCTTCAGTTTCCCTGTGTCCTGACCCTCACTCCTGTGATAAACAGTAGAACAATTTTAATCCAGTCCTAGCCCCACATCAGCCTCCAGGTTGCTGTAGCTGAGCAGGCTGGGAGGTGAGGAGGTAGAGTATAAATAATCTAAAGATTACTACGACAGCAGCACATACTTTGTCAGTCTGAACTTCAGAGTACTGTACAATCACAAATCCTGTGGGAATGAATGGGGCTTGTTCCAGAAGAGTGCTTGGAGGGCTGTGGACACTGTACTGGGAAGGAAACCCCACAAGTGGACAGTGTCTTCAAGAAGATGAAAGAAAAGATTGAGTTGGGCTGGATTCTTTCCTGAACCTCTTCCTCCCCATGGTAATCCTGACCCAGCACTTGGACTCTGTGTGGCCCATCCTCTCCTCAGAGGATACCACCTGGAGAGCCAGTGTGGTCTAGTGGACAAGGTGGTGGACTTGGATAAAGAAGACCAGGGCTTGAATCTAACCCTAGCCAATAAACTCACTGGGTGGCCTTGGGCAAGTCACAACC
The DNA here is from genome assembly GCA_003113815.1 of Sphenodon punctatus. Lineage (NCBI taxonomy): Eukaryota > Metazoa > Chordata > Lepidosauria > Sphenodontia > Sphenodontidae > Sphenodon > Sphenodon punctatus. The sequence continues at coordinate 4,460,694 of QEPC01003117.1, forward strand.
TCTTAGCCTCAGTTTCCTATCTATAAAATGGGAAAGTGTGTGTGCGTTTTTTCTTGTCTATTTTAGATTGTAAGCCCTCTGGGCAGGGACGTGTCTCCAAAAATCTGTGACTGTAAAGTGCTGCATATCCCTTGTAGGGCTATAGAAGTGAGGAGGAGGAGGAGGAGTAGAATAAACTCCTCTTTTGGTGCAAAGAGAAACAGATGCAGCAGGATCTCACCAATCACTCTGCCCTTATGGGAATCTAACACAGGATTCCAGTACCACTTTTCCCTGGAAAAACCATCCTCACTTGCTGTCAGCTAGTATAATTAGTCCTGTAGTTCAATTTGTGCTGTGATCAGGCCCTAACAATTATGCATAGGAGGAGGAGGAGGTTGTTGCTACTGCATATGAAAGAACATGTTTTCTTTTTTAGGGCCAAGACAAATATTTGTCCTGAATACAGAATTTGTTATATTTATAGCCATTTTGACAAAGCAAATAGGCAACACTATTCACTTCCTGCTTTGTTTGCAGGAATGTTTTTTTGATTAGGTTACTTTGTTTTGGTTACTCTATTTTGGTGTTTGTTACTTCAGTAACTTTATCAGTTACTTTGCTAGTACTACTTAGTGCTATTGCCAAGAGTGCCGTAGTATGGTGTGTAACAGTGCTGCTGAAGCAACCAAAATGCCAAAACAAATTAAATGAAGTTACTGAAGTAACCAAAGCAAAATATCATATTATGTTGCTAGTGAAGAATTATGCTGAATGAATCTCTGAACAGTCTTTGCAGATGGGAAATGGAATATCTGGTTCAGCACAACACTTGTTCCTCTAAAAAAAAAAAAAAAAAAAATTAAATCCAAGACAGCGTTTCTCAATCCTTTTCCATGCTGGAACCTCCCTTAGGACCTATCCCTCCTCCTAGACATCCCTCTCATTTAGAATATGTGGTCTTGACTAGGGCTGAAGTAGCAGCATTGTTTGCTGTTGACTGTCAATGTTGCAGCATTCTTGCTGCCGGTCTGACAGCATTTGCCAGACGTTTGCAACAGTTTCTGACATTAAGCATTTTTAGATGTGCTTCGGGGGCTCACGCACGCTTGCAAATCATGTGCCGGTGAAGCAGTATGCGGGCGAGGTTTAGACAAGCGGGGATGTGTCTTATCCCCGCTCACATTTTCGGTAAAGGTGCTAATGAGATTTCATTAGCGTCTTTAAAGAAAGCGTGAGTGGGGATAAGGTGCGTCCCTTAGGCTGTCTACAAAAATCATTGCACTGGTTATATATTTAGTTCACATTTGCAAATGTATCTCCAGAGAGAGTGCAAGTTTATCTCCACAACCATAAGGGCTAGAAACATTTTTTTCCCCTCCCAAAATGAAAGGGCAAAGATAAACTGGGAAGAAAAGTGGTGCTGAACCTCCTAAAACATTTTCAAGCTTGCCTGGAGTCATGTTGTGCAGGCTGAGAATTCCAATCTAGGATATTCATAGAAATAAACATATAGCAGGGTGAGCTGGACCTGAATCCATTAACAATGTCAGCTCCCCTGTTCCGAGCCAGCTAAATCATCCCAGCTGTAGTAAATGGATGAATGTGGTCAGCTGACCACAGGGAAGAATATAAAAAGCCCCAAGCTCATTGTAAAAAACAACCTGGATGTAAAAGGGGACTGCGTGGGAAGGACCTGAGAGGGGATCCCTCATCAAGGGACTAAGGATGCATGTTCCAGAGATTTGTATTTATGATTCTGTAAGCTGAGTCCACCATCATGCGAGAGGCCCTGTTGAAGTGTTGGTAAAGTTGTGAACTATGGACACCTTCAAGTCCAAAACTTCTCATAGGGGAGAGGGGCAGGGGTGAATAAGGCACACAGACCCTGCAAGAGCAGCCCTGCTGGGAGTAAGTCTATCATAAGACTAATTAAAATGTTGTATTTATACTACCAAAATTAAGCACTCAAGTCTGGGAGATGGCAAAATTTAGGCCAACATGCAACCTGGATTCAGCCCTTCTTTGGAACATGAATTCTGACTTCAGGGACAAAATTTACTTTTTGGCATTCTTTCAGCTTCCCCAGTTCTAGCCGTCTGTCCCTGGGGAGCCATTGTCAAAGTCCCGTATTTAGTTCCACAGGCCTCCTCTCGAGTGAGCGAAGCACCATGTAGCAGATGCTCTTCTGGAGGTGGTTCCTCAGGTCAGGCAGCTGACTCATGGTCTCTCTCTCTCTCCAGGGGTCCCTGGCCGAGCTCAGCTGGTCCTGGGGTTCTTGTGCTTACCAGGTCTCCATCCAGGTCACCAATGTACCCCGCTCCTCAGGGTCCCTAGCCTAATCCTGGCATCTCCCTCATGCTCCCTACCTGACCTAGTGAGCTGCCAGCTCTATCACCTCCCTGAAACTCCTTGTGCCCTTGGCTCCCCAGTTGTCTTACACCCAACTGGATTGTTTTAGGTTGCCTAGCTGCCTCATACCCGCTACACACCTGGGCCCTGTCTCCCTAGCCACTTTACACCTAACTAGGTTCACCAGGACTGGCTCTTTCCATAACAGGGGCCTCCAGCTCTCCCATCCCAGGACTTCCTGCCCCAAGAGCTGGCTCTCCTCTCAGAAATCCCTGCAGCCTTCTCCAGGTCTTTATTCCAAGGACCTTCCTGATCTATAACCCAGGGCTTTCTGAAACCCTTAGGCCTTTCCCAGGGCAGGATTAATTCCCCCTGGTCCCAGGAGCTCCTCACACAGGTCTTCCTTTTAAGCCCAGCCAGAGTTATGTGACAAGCCCACACCCAATCACATGATGCTATTCTACAGAGGTCCTACCGTAAGTGTTTCATTGCTGGCTCTGGTGACTCAGCAGCAAGTGCTGACTCACCATGGGCCTGATCCTGAAAGAACTCACCCACAGCACTCCACTACAGTTCTATTTTTGCCACAAAACCACTGGTTCATTCAGGTCAGTACACATGTGTTCAGGAGCTTGCATGGGGAATGAAGCTGATTGTAAAATCTATATGGCTGGGTGGCACCCTTCTCCCATAAAGGTGCTACTGGCATTGGGTAAATTTGTTCTTTGCCCAGCACACCAAAATCCCATGCAGATGCAAACAGTCAGGCTGTAACAATCCACAGTCCTGAATATAGTCTTATGCCCAAAAATTCTCTGAGAAGCTTGGGCACTGGCCTCCCAGTCCCTTCACCTCTTATAGCCATTCTTTCTCTACCAGGGTGTTTAAGGCACTCTACCTGCAAGAGGCTTGGTGCAAACAGTCTGTAAATAATATTCTGTAAATAAGCCTTTCTTTCAGGGCACAAATAGCAGAGCTGATCCCACCTGGGTTCTCCCATGAAGACTGGGGTCAGTTGCTTTGCTGAATCTGGGCTTCCCTTCCACTCTTAATCTGATTCCTTCTTTAGCTCCAGACTGATGAGAGACACCTAGCCTAGAGCCTTTCTCCTCAGCAGCCCCCTTCAAACTGATTTCTCAGCAGCTGTTATTATCCCAGCTGAGTCTCTTTGCCCAGATGGACTAATTAGCCTTACTTCAGGCTGAGTTTTTGCTTCTCTTAAAGGGCCCCCAGCCCCTATTTTAGGCTTCCTTATATTACACTATACCTAATTTGTTTTTTCCATTCCATTTTAATTTATACCCCACACTCTCCCGCCAGGCGGATCGAGGCGGCTGCAGTCGGAAGGTGTAGTATGTCCAATGCAGATTTGGATTAATCCGTAACTGCCCAAATTGGGCCACTGAGGATTAATCTGCACCAATTCACACTCTGTCTGCACAAGTGTTGCAGATCCAGAGATGCGGATCCCCAAACCCCCAGAGCCCCCATACTTACCACCCCCATGGCAGCGGCAGCCCAGTGGAGCTTCAATCAACTCCTCTGTGGAGATATCGTGTAATAAGGAAACCTAAAATAGAGACTGTGGGCCCTTTAAGAGAATTACATGCCAAGGTGGTGGTAGTGTGGGGGAAAATAGGGCCCTGAGGGATGCAGGGGGAGTTTGAACTCAGACCCAGACTGGTTTGGTTTTCCATTGACTTCAATAGGAAATTTTCCCATTGACTTCAATTGGATCTGAATCTGAACCATAACAGATCTGAAAACTGCAGATCCGAAACCCCAACAGACCCGAATCTGCAATTTAATCCAAATGGACATCCCTAATAGAGACCAAGGGAGAGGGCTGGAGGAGAGATAAGATGGCCTTGTGATTAAAGGCAGGTGAAAGCACTTTCTATTCCAGCTTCTAACGCAATCTTTCCATTCGAGGCCAAGCAAGCTGCTTAAACTTGAAACTCTGTCAGGCAGCCTCTCCTTGCATACTTCTCATTTTCTGGGTGCCTCACTTGAGACAACTCAGGCCTGATACGTGGAAGTGCTGAGCTTTCACAAGTGCAACTGAATGCAGTAGGAGCTGTGGAGGCTCCGAATACCTGACATTAATGTGACCTAGAGCACTGGTTCCCAAACGTTTTACCGTGCCTCAAAACGTCTTGCAGACCATTCTGCATCTGCCACAGATGGCCTGTTCATTGAAGGCAGCTGTCATTACACTGGAGGAAACTTTGGTTGTCACGTCCCCCACATATGCATTATGGTCCTATCTCAGTCTCCTTCTGATCAAAGGTAAGGTAAAAGGTAAAATATTACTCTGTATTTGGCTTTTGCCTTATAATAGAGAAGGAGACAAATCTAAAACCTCAGACAAAACCGTGAAACAATGGTAAAATCCAACATATATAAAATACAAAAATCAGATGATATCACCATGTCAAGAACCAGGTGCTAACATTTGTTTTCTATTGTTTTCTACTGTGCTGGGCTAAATGAGCAAAGACTACTACAGAACTCAAAACTTCAGGGACATAGGAGTCCAATAAAATAGCCAGTTTGTAGAATGAAATTAAATATTCTCTGCCTTTCAAATTTGGAGTAATCCATTGATCTCTTATCAGCGGATAAAACTGACATTTGAGAAGATAATGCAGGTCTTCTGTTTCCTTTGAGGCACAGAGACATAACAAACGACACGATTGTCCCCACTTGAGTCTGTGGGTGTGTGTTCCACTGATCCACATGCTGTGAGTGCTCACTGCTGAACTGAACAAATGGGGTTGGAGGAGGGCAGGATATGCCTTAAAGTGCAGCAGGGAGGCAGGGAAGCCAGATGCTGTCACTTTTCTCCCCTTCTCCTCAGACACTTTAGCAACAAAAGCTCCTGTCTTGTGAGCCCGGTGCAGTCATTTCAAGGTAGAGAGGGAGAGGCGGGGGAGAGGGGAGGAATGCTACAGAGAGAGATCGAGAGAGAGATCTCCCAAGCACAAATCCAATCCAAGCTGATTTGCCAATCAATTCACACCTAAGCTAGCCCCAACCCTATGTGTGGGTGCTCTCCACCCACCCACTTCCTATCACAGCAACAGTAGCTACACCCTGTTGATTACTCTTCCCCAAACATACACCAACTTCTCTGCAATCTAATAGCATGCCAACAAATGGGTGCACATTGGCCAGCATTAGCCCACACAACAGGCTCCACATTCTCTGAACCAACGCGTGGGTGGTGGGTGAGTACTAGGTGATCCAAACCATCTACAGGTGTTAATAGACAACACGATAACCCTCTATGAATGGGTGTTTTCATGGTTGTCTGTTAGATGGTCAGGATCACCCACCACTCATGGCGTTAGATCAGAGGGTAAGCCCACTGCAGTCCAGGTTCGCTCCATGCAGCCCCCACTCACAGTGCTTGTCCAGCCTAATAAATGGGCAGTCCCTAGTCAAATCAAATCAAATCAAATCAAACATTTATTGTGCTGGCCATTAGGCCATGACAAAATATCAAATTTAAAAAGAAGAATAAGTAAAACAAACAGCATAACACCGATATTAGACATATTGTTTAAATACAATCTTACAAAAATGTAAACATATAAATACTAAACTTATGCATTACACTTCTTACCCATCCACCTAAGGCAGAAGTCAGGGAACATAATTCAGTTTCATATCAGCCTGGGCTTGCTCTATCAAGGCCACTTTCTTTTTCTTTGTGATTTCCATAATATAGGCGAAGCGAGCTAGAACCTTTAGAAGCTGGGGATTTCTATTGGCCAACAAGCATGTAATTTTTTCCCCATCAGATAAATGCTGGGGCAGTTTTATCCTTTCCCACAGCCTATCACGCAGATGTGAGGACGAAGGACATTTTAGGAGGTAATGGGTTAGGTCCTCTATGCCTAGAGAACAGCATGGGCAAATCCTGTCCACAAACGGGATCCCACGAAATCTCCCCTCAAGCACTGCCGA